>OW052211.1:8907500-9507500 GCA_932527185.1 Ecliptopera silaceata
GATCGGTGACAGGTGCCTGGAAACATCACACTGTAGATGATGACGTTCAATAAAGATTCTATATTTTGTGTAGAAGACAGTGTCAAGGTTAAGGCACTGAATATTTGTTATCGTCTAGATTTAACGCAATATCATCCCCAAATAACAGTGTCGTTTGTTTTCTCTTTGTCTCGCGTTAGATTTGTAACGGGATATCATAGCTCCAATTCTCTGACATGTGAAAGAATCACGCACTGCAAAGTACTCCAGCGGAATAATCCGGTCAAATTTTTAAACAATCTTTCACAAGTAGAGTAACATGTGAATGCGCTATTATTTTATTACCAGTAGGTAAGAACACACAAAACCGCACTGCAACTGTTATTAATAACGAAGTTTAACATGACCTTTATTCCATTAGGAGGCAAACATACGCTGGAAGGCATAATTAGATACGCAAGCTAACCGAGCTCCGGGCAGACAGATATCGTAAACAATACGAATCGTATCGTACGTATCGCACTTGGTACAAACACTTGTTAATGAATTGTTTCACTTATATTACGGAACGTCGTCAAGAATAATCAAGAAAAGAAAGGTCGTTGGTTTTAGAAAGGGAGTTATGTTTATACCTGAGTGGTTCTGCTAATTACAGACAGTCACCATGTTTATAATCCGGGCAATGAGCTTTTTGAGGCTCTGTTACTCCTTAGTCACCTGTCGTCTGACATTTGAAAGAGCAAGTAACTGGATGCTTTGCATCCTTTCTGTAGTGCTCCAACAAGTTCATGTTGACTATAGTGCAGTATCTTCATGTAGAAATTCATATTTTAGGCGTAATGCCAGTAGGTTTTTTGCACTAAATTCACTGGTTGCGCCAACTCCGTGAAAAGATTGGCACTATGTTATACCGAAGCTTTCAGAAATCAAAGTGGTATGGCGTGGGCTACCCTGTTCTAATTTAAGAGGGCAGGACATCGATCATAAGACGTTCCATCTTATCTGCGGTGTATAAATATTGAATTGATTGATGCCATTAGACCAGGGCAAAAAAAAGCAGCTAGACAACTCCACTTGCGTCTATTTAGGTCTTAGGTAGGCACGATAACTTCCTGATAAACATTAACTTGGTAGTAATTAAGTGCGTGGGCCGAACTAGGGCAATTAGATTGGACAAAGATACCTAGTTGAAACCTTTACATTCGGAATCACAAAGACTCGTCAAACCATAACTCAAAATATATGCAAGAAGTAAATGCATGAACGTGGCTTCTGGTGAACGTGTCCTGTATTCCAAGATAAAGAGAATGATAGCTTAGCTCGTGTGTTTATATTTCCCCCAGGTACGGTAAGTAGGCCACAAGAGTGAAATGGGCACACGTCACAACGTTTCCCAGCCTTGCTCTCGATAACAGACGTTTAGCTTGATCAATTTCAAAAATGTATTTAGGAAGTTCCGTGCCATTGTTATCTGTTAGTTTCTTGGCAGTTTTCCTGCGCGAGCGCATGTTTAATTTATACCATTCGTTTTTAATTCAAAATATTGATAGCTCACTTGCATGCGTCATCAGACCGACACCTAGCCATACATAAATTGAATTGTATTATTGTGTTTGTTTTATGAGAGTCTACTTTTATGGCGTTGTTTTTGTAATATTTTCAAACCGGCCGAGTAATCTTGAAGCTAATTATAATATTAGTACTTTAGGTACCTACTGATAGTGAAAACGGTAAAACTACTCATTTATTAAGTAGGTAAGTTCATTTATTGCGCCTTGGACAAAAATAGTGTCAGAACATATAAACCGTATTTATAAAACAGCTCCATCAAGTCAATTCAAGTTATATGATTCTATTTTAAGATATAAATTACAGGTTATGCAAAAGAATGGCTGCGCTCAATTAACAATATTGAACGAGGCAATAAAACTGAGTCTAGACTGGAATAGTTAGCACAGCAGACTATTTTGTGGCTATCCCAAGTATTTCAAACTTTACCAGACATGTTAGATAGGAATTCACGAAATTGGAGTTAGGTTTTGTAAATCGTTTTCAAGAACAACAATGTTAATGTTCCACAAATTAATTTTTTTAAAACATTTTGATCTCTCCAGTCAAGACGGCACGGTGTAGACACGTTATCCTAACATGCTAAAATAATAATACAGTTATAATTGAATTGTTTGCGCGTGGGAGTTTCAGAGCTCGTGCGAAAGCGAGACACGAGAAGAAAAAACATTCTCCACGTTAATATGGTTTCTGCTCAGGTTCAATTGAAAACAATAGAAAAGAAAGTGCTTTCAAGAGTTAAGAGTAACGGCAAAATATTGAAACAGAAACGCAACGATAGCATCTTGCAAAGCGCTTGGAATATTCGTACATGTATACAGAAAATTTGATTTATCATGTGATATGATTCAATCAACGCAGGTTCGATAAACTCCAATATAATATGGTGGCTACAATAATGGAATTATTTTTATCATTTATTAAAAACCCAGATAGCAGTCGAGATAAAATAATTGTTATTCAGTCTTGTGGTTATCAAACCGAATACATTACGCTTTCTATGAGTATTTTATAATTGACCGTAAAGTATTGAGACTAGAACTAGAAAAACCAGAGAAATGAACGGATTTTGCTGAGTTCCAGTTCAGATTTGGAAAAAAACTATCAATTTGTTTCTTTTCCTAATATCATGAAGGTATAACTTACGAAGCTATTTTCCGGTTAGTGACATCATGTTACATACTATAAAATATGATAGCATAATGTCGTAGGCACATGGCCCTCTGCCAGTTCGGAAACGGACACAAGTTTGTATAAATAAGTATAAAATTTCTTACGAATCCGCAATAAAAATATCAGCTAGCGCAAATAGACCGGCCAGAGTGGCGCACCTGAACAAATCGCAACTGCAGCCGAATCTGGGTCACCTCGTCGGTAAACGAAACGGAGGACCGAAAATATAACTAATAAAACTATTTGAAAAAAACAATAATTTTAGAATTATCAATATCACAGAATTTTATTAACCACAGCCCAAGATAATAGCTAGCGTATCGTAGGTCGGAAATGTGAGAATGATATCATATACCTTATCGTCCGTGATCGTTCTGGAGTTTATTAATATAGATAAGGACAGGCCAAATGAATACCACAAAAACAATAATATACGACGCCGTACCAACATGTATGTGGAACATAGTAGAATAAACGATATGAAACCAACCAAAACCTAATACTATACATATACAACATAGTATACATTAGTTGCCTTTCACAACTGGCATACTGGGTACGTCAGACAACTCTACAATTTAATCTCTCTTAGATAATAGCAAATCCATCTAAGTTCTATTATCTCCTGCGTTGATTTAAGAGATGCATGTGCAAAATAATAAATATAAATAAATAATGCTGGACAATATTGTTTCATATTGTTTCACTTTGCAATGTCCAACGGCCAGTCGCGCAAAAGAGACTCGCCGGGACTGGTTCAGTATGGCTAAAAAATGATAAGCCGAGCCAAAGCTTATGAATTTATTAACAACAGAGTTAAAACCTCGTAGAAAATACTATTCAAACCGTCCTAGATTTTCTACAGAGGCTCCCTAGAGAGGGAAACTTTTCAGAGCGATGTATATCAAAAGCACCCGAGTACTTTGTTCGTGATTTTTCGTAATTTTCAAAACCTCCTGGTCGTTAACGTCGGGGACGCTGAAACGAGCTATAGCCGTGTTGCCGTGCCGGGCTTTCGCAAGTTTTAATCGATATTCATCCCAACGTTGCTATCATTAAACGCGTATCTTAAAATGGGATTTTTGTGATAGTCGCTTATATTATTGAACTACCGTGTTCAATGATATCCGATATAACCGTATGACCAGATTTAAAAACATTTAGATTCAATCTAGTCAGCTTAGGTATGGCTGAGTGGTAAGTAAGAAAACTGCGAACCACCCTCGCTCAACTATGCAAAGGTCGAAGGTGGGCGAGCGTGTCCTTTAACATGGAAATGGTGACGGATCACTGTGGTGGGCGCAGTTAGTCAAGGGATGGAGACGCTAATAGATTTCTCTGGACGAACAAAATTTGTTTTTTGTTTTTGTCTTACGACGCATATTTTATAATTTATCTTTTATGGGCAAAAGTATTGTTACCTCTTCGCAATGAATAAAACATGTAGTTCGATAAGCAAACCCAGCAGTATCAATTTAAAAGCAATTAGAGTAAGCAATTACCAACGAGAATGACGCATCGAGTCCGATCACCTAGGGCGAGGCGACGTGAACGAGTTGGTGTATTTATGGAAATAAACATCCAACCGTCACTTATTGTCTTAGCACTAGCATTTCCTGTGTCGTAATAAACAACCCTCACATTCAGTTCGGAATCCATACTACCTGTATGACTCATGTGAGATCACGAACTGCTGAATGAGTTGTACTGCATGAGCACGCTATTCAGTTACCAGTTCCATAGCAAATATTAGCAGATTTTGCAAAATATCAGGTGCTAATGGTGTAACTACGAAGCTAAATAACCAGAGGGCTTAGTCCGAGCTTGTATTTTATAAACTCCCTACTCTCGAGCCGAGAGTCGTCTCTCGGATAGCCATACAAAAATGTATGGACATCCGAGAGACGACTGTCGGCTCGAGAGTAGGGAGTTTTAAAATACAAGCTCGGACTACGCCCTCAGTATTTCAAGCAGGTTTAGTATTCTACGAACTCAAAAAACAACAGCAGCAATATCTAGGTTTTTATACCCGAATTTATATTCAGTGCATGTGGGATCCAGTTTGTACGCAACGTGTGTGCATTAATTACATTCGGATCGCGACTCGGCACTTTATTGACCACGCCGCTGTCGTATCACGAGGAAATTGAGTAACGATCGCATAAAAGCTTTTTCGTCGGCAGGTTTTAATCAGTTTTACGATTCTGTTTCAGAGAAAAAAGTAACTTTAATTCACACTATGTAATACAAACAGTCTGAAGCATTAATAGTTTAGAAACAAGAGCGTGTTGTAAATTGTATTTACACAAAGGACAGAGTTCCAATAAGCTGCTCATGTTTTTAGAACTAAGTTCAACACGGTAAATATTTTAATAGAAGAAAGAATTTTCTTTTTCAGCACATTCGTAACAATTTCAAACAGACAGTCACTAGCACCGTGGAAGGATACATTGACAGAGACCGATGCGTTGGAACTGTCAGCACTAGATTGCTCTTTGAAACCATCTGTTACGCAATGACAGAAAGAAGCGAACTCGTTGGAAAAACACAGAGGTTACTCACTCAGCAATCTGAGAATGGGGGCGATAAGAGGAACGTAGCGGTCAAAGTTTACAAAAGGGGGCTGCATCAGTGCACTTGATGGACTTTGTTAGTTTTCGGGTAACATGCATTGCATCCCAGTCAGGGTCCCAGGTTCAGGAAGTAGTTCACATTCAACATGATTTAACCAATGCCATTTTTTGTAGGTCAGGTTCATAATTAGCATTATATCACTAATTTTATTCTCATTACCGGCCAAACCTTGTAAAAAACTGGTTTGCACTTACTTCTCTATACGTTTGTAGTTTTCAAAAGGCTTAATGAAATATCCTCTTTGCGGTAGGTATTTAAACTAGTTGGTTTCCTGTGACCAATCACAATTTTAGTATTATGTAATTATTGCTGTAAAATTAACACACACTATACCAACCAGGTAAAACATTATACGACCAATTAAAACTATCTAATACCTATACCTACTTACCTAAACATTTTAAAATTAAGTTCCCTAAATATTTTGTAAATAATTTCGATAGATCTTTCAATAGGCATAGCAAGCAACCCGCTTTCAAAACCTAAGGTCGTGCGGCTCAGTTAGCTCCGTACGTATTGATCTTGTCTTTCCTGTGGATAAGGCCAACCGTGCTGAGATGCTGAACAAATCCTGATTTAGTTTTTTAACACATTATGTGACGTTTTCAAGGAGGACTGCAACGCTTGTAACTCTGTGAAACTAGGTAAGAAAAAAAGACAGCAATTTGCTACAATTGTCTATCACTTCTCGTGACTCTTTCATTATAACCGTTGATAATAAATAGACAACTAACATTGGCAACATAATTGCAATAAGAATGAGAAACAAATACTTTGGCGCCGCGCCAGAAAAAATGTAGAAGTGGCTCAAAACAACATAATTCATTATACAACTAGTAGACGTTTACTTTAATCAGAGTATACATGCAAAGAATATAAAATGAGAAATTTTATTTGACACATTATTTTTAAAACTTTCGCGCTCACAATTAATGCATTTTTTTTAACTAGCCCGCCATCTTGAGCTGTCCGCCATATTGAATTTAAAATGACGTATTTTAGTTATCTTGCATTGTAATTAAAATTAACAAGTGCTTTTAAATTTATTTACAATATTTGTTACATACAAAACATTAAGTTAGAAGCTGGTTTGCTGAAGTCTTTGGCACACCAGTTAAATAAAAAAACATGGAAATTCTTTATGAACGATGGATAAAGGCCCTCGAATGATCACAAATCGGGTGAAAACAAGACTACCCCCACCCTAATGGACCGACGAGGTTGTGAAGGTCGGAGTGGAAGGAGAAAGCTCTAGAATCTAGAGCTTTCTTCCAGTATCTGTCTAGATCCTAGAAATTTATATCCATTAGTGGAGATATTCAGGTTTCTGGTAATTGAGTGTGTAATGTGTATACATTTGTGATTATGACATCTCCATTTGTTGGAAAGACCGGTTATTAACCATACCGGATATACGATTTGGACAATATTATCAATAAAATTAATACGAAAATAAATCTACGATACTTTGACAATGAACTTTATTTAGCAGTTGAGAATTTCGTTAGCTCATAATTGGTGTCATTTTTACAAAGATTATAAAAGTGTGTTAATTAATTAGAGGATTTTACAAGTAATCTTTGCCTTGAAATTACGTTGTACCTACTCACAACTCAGCGCAGTGTGAAGGTTATTTAAAATCTAGTCAAATAATATTGCGTAAAAATATAGACTGATAAAAGAAATCTCGATAAGACATCGTATCAACACTTACTACAAAAAACTATTTTTTAGTATCGCATAATTCGCAATGAAAATATCTGTTGGGTTTTGATAGGATGAACAGAACACATAGTAAAGTAAGCCTATAGAAGTAGTTACACGAGGCTCGTGAAACCCTTCAGGTGACAAGGCCAAGATCATGTCTACCGGTTTGCTCACGTGTGGACAGTGCAGCCTACGCCTCTTTCACAAGGGGAAGATGTAGACAGCTGCGCCAAAGGTGCATAGACAGGTAGAAGAATACTACGAAATTGAGTGCACGCTCTAGCAAAGTAGATTGTGTAAAAACGTGTGCGTATAATTAGAATCGTCACGTTGGCGCTGTCTCTGTTTCTTTCTAAATTCTTCTTCTTCTTATCGTGTCGATGCTACAACTGTATTATGTTGTAGCAACGTGTTGAAAATTTTTTAACCTTTCTAAATTTAGAGCGAGCTAGTCTCTGTGTGGTGGTTTCCAATAAAATTACACTTCACCAGCCTAAGTGTGGTGTTTAGCGTCACAGGTCATTTAGCTGATGCGGAAAACAAACTTCAAGCTGGAATAATATGAAAAGCGTGCTGTGTTTTCGTGGAATTGTATGGAAAACAACAGCATTACGCTAAATTATACTGATAGCGCGCTCTAAATGATTAATGAAAAGACTTATTAATTCGCAAACCGTGCCCTCATTTTGAAGGCCACGTAAGCAATATTTTTGCCTTTATTTTAGTTAAAAGACAGCTTATCTCCTATTACAGTTTACGCAGTTTATTTTGTTAATCTAGGTAAGCTGCGTCGGCGAAACTTCTAGAGTGTTCGAGTCTATGTATATTAGCTAATTTCGTTCAACACGAAACCCCGCAACATCGCCTTTTCAGCAAATTCGAAGTATTTGTATGTTTTCCTTCGTCGTGAATATTGTTACAGTTTCTAAAATCTTGCTGGTATTGATTAGATTATCCATATCGCAGACATAAAACAGGTTTATCGTAGTTGACATCTTCCGCTTATGAAATTTCCATTCATATCGCATTCACTTGATCATATTAAACCAATTAAATGACTCATTCCGATTTATATTATAACAAAATTCTATATTCGTCATTATGTTTTGTTTGTTCATATATTGAACAACATCTAAGGTTTGGATGTTATCCGTTGTTTAGATTCTGAAAAAACATTTTACCTAAATATGGGTTGCTGATAAGCGTGGTCAGCAGTTACGAAAATGATTACTTTACGTTTAATATTTAATGAGTTATGAAACTAAAATGGCATCTAATCCACAAATAGCCTTCGATCCAACAGATCAGTTTGGGCATGGCTTCTTGGCACGCGATACGTTACGCTATCCACTTATTAAATTAATCTTAAACAGTACTATTGATTTAACCTGGCTCACTGAAAAAATTCTTAGCTAAATTATCGCCAAAGGATCGGCAAGGAACATGAAGGCCTCAGTTTGTACTTATAACTAGAAACATATACTAGTACACAAACGCTGTCTGAATCTAGATTGTTAATACATATATCAAAAGTAAACCGTATTGATCTTGACATTGACAGACTTCAGATACAGTTGATATATCAGTTTAGCCGCTTTTTCTTAAGGCTAAACTGATAAAACATGAATCCTATTTCGAATAACATTACTTTTACTATTTTTGATTCGGAGTAGCTAATTTGTTCTTGTTAGTACTTTAAAACGTAACTATTGTTTGTGAAATCCCGACCGGACTAACTTCAGTCGAACATTTCTCGCTGTAAGTGGAAACGCTGAAAGCTAAGTAATTTCCGCTCGCCTGTGATTGGCCTTTGAGTCAGTGATTTACTCAGAACGCCGGCGAGTGAGATCGTTCAATCTCGTCGAGTCCCCGAATTCTGCTTTCAGTTATTTTTAAATTTGAATGCGCTTTCGTATTTCGTTAAAAAATGCTATCGATAAATTAAGAACTGAACTAAATAAATAAAACGTTCATCAATAGTCTTGACAAAAGTATTACCCAAGGTACAAGGCACTACTGGAATCGTTTTTATTCAATGGTTATTTAATATAATAAAGTTTCAACAGTACATACATTAGGTGACGTTGGCTGCCGTCTGTCGTAATTGGTCATACATTTTCGGAAGAGGCACATGACGGCGATTGGCCACCATTGTTTCAATTATGTATTGTTCGGTCGTTACTTTGTGCCGTACGCGTCGACGAGTACATTCGGTTTGCTTGATATTTATGCTGTTTTTATATGAACGTTCACAACATGTTTTGTTATTAGATAATTAGGTGGAAGTAATTCTGCCATACAAAATATGTTATTGAGATTATATATAAAGTTATTTAATTCCTATACCCAACGTGTTCGCTTAGTTACTACAACTAGGAAGCTTCAATGCGTCCGCTTTACACACTGTCATAATAAGGCCAGCGTTGAAACTACCACGTTACAGAAAGGAGTCAGAGCGCGATAGGCGATAGGAACATTAACATTAGGAACTTGCGACATTGACAACACACGCACCGAATCTCGTGTTATTGGCATACGTTTATGTATGTAGTACGTTCACTATATGGAGTGTGACCGTGCAAAAACTACAGCAAAGTTTAAGCTACTTGGAAGCACCGTTGTTACTATGAAAACTATTTGACAATTTATGTTCAAAGGCCATGTGATACTCTGCATAAATTATTGTGCTCGGGATAAATTAATTAAACATTGCCCAACTTACTTTATAGATAGACCAATGGTGCAACTCATCAAATCCAACTGTTTATAATACTGATTTTCTTATGCATATTTCCTCTAAAAGATCAGTGAGACACCTAAATCAAACACAACTTTAATTTACAAAGGGTAACGAGGATAATACAATATTTAGCATCGTCAGAGAGATCTTTACAGATTATTTATGAACCATCTCGGTCAAACAAAAGTCTCAAGAGAGAAGGTAAAAAGGTAAAATTACCTGAGAGATTACGCAGATAGCAATGAAATAAACTGTTCATTTATTATACGATAAAGAACCAAGGTTATGTTAGGCAGAATACTTCAGAACTCGGTTAGTATCTACCTACTATAAATCTAGTTCTAAGAAAAGCTTATGGGAATTTATGGGAATTAGGAAAAAGAAAGCTGATAGATTTTTTTTAATATTTTCTTCAGAATGTCAAGATTCTTTATCTATAACGTCCCATGTTATAGATATAGATAAGATAATCAAATTGTAAACATTAAAAACAAGTTATTTTTGAAACGCCGACTAGCAAGAGAGCACTTTAATTTGACCATTTACAAGTTACTCGAACGCGAATGTACCTATTCGTATTTCTGGTATTGCAGTTAGTTTCAAATCATTCACGGTTTAGTTGTCTTGATCGAATACCCTAGATTGAGCGTTCGATCAGCGCTCCTACGTTATATATTATTGATCCCTAAAAATGATTTGCAGTTTTAGTATGAAAAAAATAGTTTTGTGATTCATTCGCTTGTTGAAAAACTATGTATCACGAATCTACAAACCAAAACGGACTACGCTAATAAAAGCATATTAGCTCATTAAATACAAAAGCATCTAATATGCTTACTAACTATATAAACGGGTCATTTTATATTTTAAACCGGGCAATACCACTCACTTAGCCATAAATACTAACCTAAATGATCCTTGTGATTTTACTGAATAAAGTAGTTTTGACTTTGACTGTTACCTATAAGGAATAGTAGCCACCGCGCCGCGCGCCGCCGCCGCCATTTGAATTCGAATTCAAACTAAATCACTCACTTCGGTAAAATACGGTAAGTATACGGTTTATTGATGTCGGATCGACTTAACTAGAAACTTAACTGAAACGTATGGTCTCAGACAACCTTTTTTTATTCGACACTATCATATTCACACTGCCACTAACAGTTTTGCGAGTCATTGTGGGTGTAATCGAAAGTTCTAGACCACAAGGCCTCGAAGAAGGTCATACACCAGATATAACGAACGATAACGGGTATTTGCCGAGCCTCTACCTACACCATACACATCCGTTATTGTACTCATGTCCTACCCCACAAGGTTCTATGTATCTTACGAGGTTTCATGCGCATTCATGGAGCACGCTGTGAAAAATCTACTAGCAAGTACTACAAGCTACTATTTCTGCAGCCAAGCAAGCGACGGATAGCTGTTTTGGTTTGAAAGGCACCGCTGCAGTTGGTCACAGAAACTTCCTAACGTTTCTGAGTGTTGGACGCAGCGTGTTGCCTCACAAGACATATCAATACTCCGCGAGACATCACGATTTTCGAAATTTATTCTATTATATAAATATACATAAAGCTTGTTTCACACTATTTTCATAGCAATATCAATATAAGATGTTCTAGATAAATGTACCGCGGTTTTCTTGTCCTTGGGCTATTCAAACTGTATTATAAACTAGGATACTAACCCAGGTGGGTTGGGTGTGGGTATATTAGAATTGAAAGTGCCAATACTGCCAATCCTTTGGCCTTAGGCCATTCTAATGCAATAATAAGTACAATACGAACACTATCGTACTTGCTTTGTAAATATTCACCATTTACATACACAGGTGTTTGTGACGTCACTTGATTATTTAAACATTTCGCTCGAAGGCATCGCTCTGTTTTTAATCTTCGAGATAAACATTGCTCATCCATTTTAATTCCTTTCTTTTTCTTTATATTAGACACACTGAGAGTAGGGTGTGACTAACTGGACATGTCTGGGTTTTATATTATTAATAAAAAATGAAATAGGGTCACTAGGAATAGGCTCGATAGACCTCAGCTTGCTAGTTATTATGGATTGTATTATTGAAAGATGTTTGTACGTGCCCGACCTCTTGTGACACATCCTCAAAAATAAGTACTTCGAGTACACTAAAGAGATTTGTGTGAATGTCTAACGTATTTGGGATATGGTCACTGACCTCGAATATCAGTACATAGAGGTCAGATGTACACCACAGATATATTATACGTCTGTCTGTGTATGTACACAATCACAACCAATTTTATTCGTAATTGCTTATGTAACTTAGGTTCAGTACTTAGAGAATTAATACGATATAAAGAGAATATGTAAGTATCCTATTGTACTACAAAAATCAGTTAACACGTCGTAACCAATAAATCAATTTGACAATAAATTATTCAAGTTGGAACACATAGATAAGCTCGGATAACATATAACACACTAGCAATTTTTTATGTACTTATCTAATTAAAAGTACTTAAATAAATAATAATGGTTCTATGCATTTAAATGTTGTCTGAGAGATGGCTAAGAGCCCCCACTGTACCTTACTTAATCGTTGTCTCTTTACGAGTGTTTTTCTGTATTAAGTGTACAATAAAGTTGTATTCTATTATATTCTATCCACCAATATCAACAGGCAACAATCAGGGATGCAGACGAACACACAGGCTGAAACTAGTAAATCATAAAAACAGTAATAACACCAGCTCAGACCCTTTCTGTCGCCATTGGACGCGTAAAACATGGTGTGATCAACACCTTCATACTAGGCTTTAGCAAGCTGTTCCGTCGTAAAACTTTACTGATCTGAGTGAACACAAATAAATGTGACTATTGTAAACGTAACGTATTTAAGACACACTGCTCGCTAAGGCTGCAACGTTAAACAGTATAGTTGATGTCGCCGCGCAGTGTATCTCAAATACGTCACTGTTTCGATACGTTTACTATTGTCACATTTATTCGTGCTCGCCCTTCTGTACAAATGTAAGATAATGTCTGCTTGTCATAAATATAGCTTTCTCTTTTAAGGTGACGGGTATAGCCAAATGCGTGTTTTTGGGGAAACCGAAAACCGTTTTCAGAAAAAGTGATAGCATGTGGAGTTGTGAAACTTATTATTTCCTATAACACATATATTGAACTAGTGTATTGTTACTCAAAATTTGTGCTCTTGGATATAGTTTACTTTTAAATGTAAGTTTAGTACCAACATCTTTTGCAAAAGTGTGGTTTAAGATCCCATTTTTTATGGGTTTGGCAGATTTGTTTGGTACCAAACTCAGCACAGCTATTCTTATGGTTCGTATCTTGTGACTCTAAAGAAAACATTTCTACATTAAGGTGTTTAAAGAAGAAGAAGAGTAAAGATTAAAGAAGAAGAAGAGTAAAAATTTCACCCTACCCGTCGCCTTAAGGCGACGGGTAGGGTGAAATTTTTCATAATAAATAAAAATGTCAATAACTTCCAAGTTTATTATTTATTTATTATATCTATACACACGTTAAACTTGTAACACGGCATAGTTTTTGCCGTGGTGGTTAAACTCTAGACAGTCAGCGTGGCAACGTCACAATTTCAATTTCAACAAAAATGCTGACAACGGCGCAAAACACATAATGAGCCGCGCACAGTTCGGATAGTCAAACTCTAAAGCAGTGCCTTATGTATATTTGCGAGCACACAGCAATCAAACACTTATAATTCCTAAGGCGCTACTCTTCTTCTTCTTTAAACACCTTAATGTAGAAATGTTTTCTTTAGAGTCACAAGATACGAACCATAAGAATAGCTGTGCTGAGTTTGGTACCAAACAAATCTGCCAAACCCATAAAAAATGGGATCTTAAACCACACTTTTGCAAAAGGTGTTGGTACTAAACTTACATTTAAAAGTAAACTATATCCAAGAGCACAAATTTTGAGTAACAATACACTAGTTCAATATATGTGTTATAGGAAATAATAAGTTTCACAACTCCACATGCTATCACTTTTTCTGAAAACAGTTTTCGGTTTCCCCAAAAACACGCATTTGGCTATACCCGTCACCTTAAGTAAGTAAATGAAGCTTTAGTTAGACTATACAATATTGTGCTCGATCTGTGGTTTGATTCGGAGCAATCGATACTGTTTGAATATCCCATACATCGTCTTTTGTTTCATAACTTTTGGTGTTGTATTGTATAGTGTAAAGTGGGCTTAGTTGAAAAACACTGCTCTAGACTCGGTAAGTGAGTGTCACGAATAGTGAATTCACATCTTCACAAGGTTTTATCTGTCCGGGCTCGTAAAATGCTACTCTAATGATAGAATCGGAGCCTAGACGCGACGCGACCTATTTGTTATGTAAGATTCGTGAATAAATAAGGCTTCGGTATAGATTGTTTATAGTTTGTAGAAGGGTTAACCTACTTAGTTTCAAAGTATGTACTAAAATATATTTTTGTTTCTTAGCTTTAGATACCTCGTAAGTTACTTTAACCTTGAAATGCTCTTTAGACGGTTTGTTACCGCATAATTATTTATCCTTAAGTGTGTCTATAGAGGCATTATTCCAGAAATTATTTTGTAAGTAAGTACTTATTTCTTTCATGTTGCTCAGATGGTACCCAATACAGACAGAGAGTCTTCATTACATTAGTATGTAGAAGGTGCGAACGAAGGTCAATGATAAGGTACATATTTCAAAAGTCGTTTATCTACGGGACCATCGAACCGTCGCGGCGCGCGACCGTTTTCGCATCACGGAGATTCATCCCAAATGAATAGCGGCGCGTTCCCTTCGCAGGCAAGAAAATACAACAAGAATGTCTCGGTCGGTCGGCGTTCGACACACGGCGCTTCCGAAAGCACTTTCGCCTACGGTCGGCCCGGCTCGGCTCATTCCGCGCCCCACAGCTGACCGAGCCGACGCGCGAACGAGACAGACATGCGCAGAAAGGCCGCGCCGAACAGAGAACGCGCACCGCGCAACTCCGATCGCCGCCATACTTCATTCTAGTTGCGCGGCCTCCG
Organism: Ecliptopera silaceata; assembly: GCA_932527185.1. Classification (NCBI taxonomy): domain Eukaryota; kingdom Metazoa; phylum Arthropoda; class Insecta; order Lepidoptera; family Geometridae; genus Ecliptopera; species Ecliptopera silaceata. Next base: position 8,922,346 of record OW052211.1, read on the forward strand.
TCGTCGTGACAGCGTATTCCATTTATCACAGTGCGGAGCTTTATCGTTTTTATTAGTGAAAATATTTTATAAAATTAATACGGTCGTGTATTGTGAAGTGCTAAATTGGTGCATCTGTTATTTACAATGTTGTTTGGGTGAACGCGAGATAGGAGAGCGACGAAGCATGTATGCCTTCGTCGCGTCCGTTGTCAACAGAAAATAACGTGGATTATGCAAGTTGGAATAATATGAAGATTACTGTTAGGTAAATTATGTGCGTTTTGTACCGTATACAATGAACACGGATGTTTGCATTGCTGCCTGTCTCGGAATGTGCATTGCAAAGGCACAGTCACCAGAGGCATGAACGAACGGCACTGTACCACAAGCGAGTCATTATAAAGTTGTTGAACGAGAAACGATGCACAGTGCATGCAAGTAAACTTATCTCGTTACGAGACTGTGGTCCAGCTGTTCATTTGTAAACATCAAATGAATTAATATGGACATTTTTTTAGTGATGCACTACGTTGAATGTAAACGTATAGCGCAATAATTTACATATGTCTGCAATTACATACAAAGGTTAAAAGTGACTAGCGAAGTTACGAGAACAGTTAGTAGATAATTTATTAGTTTGTCCTATGAATTCAAATCAAATAAAAACCAGCGCGGATGATTTTGTTGAAAGTAGGTCTAGGCTAGCAAAGTAGTAACTAGTTGCACTGGCATGCACACACTGCGACGCGCAGGCTTATCGCAAAAATCATGTCTACTCGTCGCAATCAGCGAAAAACCTCATTGTTTGCAATGAAGGCATTGCTTAAATATTGCAATCTAGCCAGGGGCCTACTTTAGTTCGCGTGCTAAAAGGCCGTACACTAACTAGAGCAATCCGTAACGATGCAATTTGTTAATAGTTTCGCTGACAATGATTATAAAACAGGGCCTAGCTACGAAAGTACATAGATAAATTAATAACTTGTAAAACAGACAGCTAACACGGTCCTTTCTATTGTTACAGCAAATAAGACTATGACGGTAGTAATATAATGCAGCAGCTGCTTAAAATATTGTCGCTGGCAATAGTTTGGTGTGCTGTGAGGGGCCAGGGGGCGTGCCAGCCGGAATGCGCGTGCACGGCGCTGCAGCTGACGTGCGCCGGGGCGGCGCTGCCGGCCGGCAAGCTCACGCGCGCAGCCCTCGCCCGCCACGGCACTGAGCTGCAGCACATATCCTGGAAGGACTCCAACATCACGGTCCTCGAGATAGACCTCTTCGCAGGCCTCCACGACTTAGAATACATCGATCTGAGCAGAAACGAAATTAAGCGAACCGAGCACGGATTATTCGCGAGACTGATCCTACTCAACCGCCTCAACATATCCCGGAACGAGATCGACGACATACCTAGATTCACGTTCGCCGATCTAGAGAACCTCGAGGTTTTAGATGTGTCCTATAACCGCCTCCGGGCGATACCTTTCCAGGTTTTCGGACCCATGGCCAAACTGCAGTACCTAGACATATCGCATAACCAGATAGCGTCGTTCTTAGATTACTATTTTAGTCCTAATAGGCAATTGAAACAGTTGTTCCTAAATAATAATAACCTAGTCAAAATAACATCAAACGCCCTAGTCAACCTGAAGGAATTGCAGGTTTTAGATGTATCTAGCAACAAGCTGGACTACATCCCGAAATCTCTGTTTGATAACTTCGAGCAGCTACGATCGTTGAACTTGAGCTTTAACCGTTTACAAAATCTTACGCAAGAGTCTTTCAAGAACCTGCTGAACTTGCGCTGGCTCAACCTGAGTGGCAACCGACTGAGGGCGCTACCTCCGACACTCTTCCAACATAACGAATATCTGGACACTCTCTACCTCGAACGTACCGAAATCTCAGTTATACAGAACACTAATTTCAAAGGCTTGGAGAAACTGCAGCGACTTTACATAAGATATAACGAATTTTTACGTGAAATAGAATCTTTTGTATTTCAAGACACGCCATCGATAACCTATTTGAATATAAGTGCGAATGTGATGACGTTTCTGCCGCTGTCACTGAAGATGCTGGATAAACTGCAAGAGCTGGATATAAGAAACAACCCGTGGGCGTGCGACTGCCGCATGGCGTGGTTCGCGAGCTGGGCTGAGAAGAGAAAGGACATCATCAAGTCCGAAACGAGTTGCCGCCTTTCATATCCGAATGAAATGTTAGCCATTTTAAACCACACGAATTGCAAGGCTCCAGCTTTGGTATCGAGCAGCCCGTTGACTCTGTACAGGTTGCAAACTGATGCTTTGTTGGAATGCAAATTCGCAGGAAACCCTCCCCCATCGCTCACTTGGATAACGCCAACGAGGAATATCTTCCATTGGAACCCGGACCCGCTGACTCCGGACATTTTCCACAAGCACGGCATCGCACACGATCAGTACTACCGCAACATAGAAAATTCTAGAGTGAGAGTTTTAGAAGATGGATCATTGTTGGTGGGAAACATTCACAGAGAAGACTGCGGCACTTACTTATGTTTTGCATCGAATCCTTCCGCCAACGTTACCGCTGAAGTGGTTCTGAACATCGACCCTATGACTATGTTCGAAATCAAGATGTACAGTTTACTGTGTGGGGCCATATGTGCGGCGGCTTTCCTCGGGCTAACTCTATTGGTGCAGGCGCTGCGCTTCATATTTTACAGGTTAGTTATTTTGAAAACAGGTACTGTGACATTTTTAAATGACGACAAACCTAATAACGGTTTCGTATTTTTCAGATTCCGTCTGATGGAAACGTGTTGCAGTTGCTGCGGTTGCGTGACGCGCAGCCAGCCGCGCTCGCGACAAATAACCAGCATGCTGGACAACATCGAACAGTACAAACGACAACAACTCGAGAAACTCAGGGAGAACTATGCTGTCCAGGTAAAAACACCTTTGCGCTGACCGATATCAATATGACGTTCCATATAAAACCGTGCTAACATCATGTGTACTTTCCCAGGTGCACCGGATAAAGGAGAACTGTACGCAACAGATGGATTGGATACAGAACAGTTATTCGACGCAAGCGAGCCACCTCCGCAACATCAGAGACATCGGAACCAATCACTTGACCTCCATGAAAGACAATTACTACGATCAGGTGCGCACCGCGAGTGAGAAACCGTTTACTCTATCTAAACGGTTTCTCTTGACTTTAGACGAATCGCGATATCGTAGACCGTCTCTGATGAGTTTAGTTTTCAGGTGAAACGCGTGAGGGAGTACTCGACCTGCCAACTGAACTGGGTGCGCGAGAACTACGTGTTCCAAAGGAACAAGATCCGCAAGTTCAGCGCGCACCAGATCCTGCGCCTGCGCGAGTCCTACAAGTACCAGCAGCAGACGCTCAACAAGGTGCTCGAGAACCTGCCGAGCCTCTACTTCGAGAACTGCCGCAGCGGCTCCTGCGGCCGCAGCGACTCCATGGCCTTCGACCCGGACGTCGAGGTCATCGACATGTATCTCAAGACCAAGATCGAGAAGCTGTCGCGCCTGCCCACGCTCGGCGACGACGACTCCAAGATGTCGGTGTACTACACGCCGACCGAGCGCTCGCTCACGTCGCGGCGCGGCTCGCCCGGCCCGCCCGACCTGCCCGACCTGCCCGAGGGCATCCACATCAACATGATCGAGCGGCCCCCGCCCGGCCTGCTCGCACTGGTCGGGCCGCCGGCACCGCCCGCCGCCGAGCCGGCGCCCTCGTGCTCGGGCACCAAGCCGGGCTCGCCGCGCGCCGAGTACGAGGACCGCGCCAAGCCGTCGAGCGAGCCGCTGCTGGGGCGGTCGCGCGCGGCGGGCCCGCGCTCGCGCTCGCTGCGCTACCACCTGCCGGCCAGCGCGAGCTCGCCCGAGCTGGCGGGCGCCGAGCCGCAGGCGACGCACTCGCGCGCGCGCGTGCTGCTGGCGGTGGAGCTGTCGCGGGCGGAGTGCGGCGCGCGCCACCCGGCGGGCCAGTTCGTGTGCGCGGAGTGCGCGGCGCAGTGCACGGCGCCCTTGTAGTACAGGCTGGTGTCGCGCGTCTACGAGATGTACGCCGTGGGACGCGCGCGCCGCCTATGAGACGCGGGCGAGTGCGAGACGGGCGAGTGCGAGGCCGGCGAGCTAGGGCCGGCGAGTGAGCTGTGATAGACTACGTTCGAAATGCGCGTTAGTGAAATTTTACTTTGTGTTTAGGTGTAGGATAAGGAGTGTACTGAAAACGATCTGTTCTTCGCGTAGTGAATCGAATGATGCGTTTTGTATTTAAGTTATATTGTGGGAACTGTAGACTTGTAAATAACGTCTGGTCGTTTCAAATCATATTTTCCATTTTGATGTATTTTTAGGGTACTTAGGCATTTTGTATTTGTTCGACTTAAATCGTAGACTTACTATGTGGAATAAGGAAGTTGTTACTGTCATGTTGTTCTAATTGTTGCGGGCTGGAGTACATTGGTGTATCCTTCTTGGTGGCACAAATCTCTCCTATATCATCTAATATAATATGTCCCGGTCTGTCCTAACTGCTACTGAATACGTATGTCTAGGTAGTGCTCTAACGAACATTTTATATTGTCGGTAAAATAAGATTTAAAAAACTAAATACAATATATCGCTGGTTAAATGCTAAACTACCTCATTCCAAAATTTCACTTTTTTCACTAGAGACATTCAAAGTTTTCAAAAGGGTTATTTTTAATTTCTGAGAAAGTCTTTCTTTGGATTTCTATGTTTCACCTATCAATCGACGCGTAATTTTAATTAGAATTAAAGTGCATTTTCAGTTTTTCCGTAACTTTAACCCAATGTCTTATTAAACCAGATAAGTGACTTTAGCATATAAAAATTGATGTGTTTGTTAATAAAAATTATCGTTAAATGACCACATTTCATAAAAAAATAAGGTTTATTAGACAGTTTTCAGTACCTAGTAGCATAAATCTAAATCCCATTGTTTATTATTCAGTCTATTAATAATTAGTGATAAAACGCTCTACTGAAAATATGAAATAGAAAAGTTAAACAGTCTCAAAAGTTAAAATTTCTTACAAAACAAAAAGTTATAATATAAATTCTCACAAAACACTGCATAGAATACACAAGAAAAAATATTAAAACAAATGATATTTCTATCAAAATAAATGCTTCTAAACACCATCAACACACTTTAAAACTTATTATTACTTATTATAATAAATGATTCGTAATATTTTGGTATTACATCTTTCGGATCAGCTTTACAACAGATGCTGAACAGTCTTGCTGATTCCTCACAACGGATTGGCCTGGGCATGAACTTGGATAAAACAAAGATCATGATTAATGATCGTATTACCCCAGAGCCAATCACTGGAATGCCTCTCGAAGTTGTGCAGGAGTATGTCTACCTCGGGCAGACGCTGCGGCTAGGTAGACACAACTTCGAGAAAGAGCTAAACCGCAGAATACAGCTGGGCTGGGCTGCGTTTGGGAAACTTCGTCAAGTCTTCTCGTCGTCCATCCCTCAATGTCTGAAAACGAAAGTTTTCAACCAGTGCGTCCTACCCGTTATGACCTATGCTGCTGAAACGTGGACGCTGACAGTGGGGTTGGTCCACAAGCTGAAAGTCGCTCAGCGCGCTGTGGAGAGAGCTATGCTCGGAATTTCTTTAAGAGATCTAATCCGGAATGTTGTTATTCGTCAGAAAACTAAGGTGTTCGACATAGCTCTTAGAATTAGCAAGCTGAAGTGGCAGTGGGCTGGCCATGTTATCCGAAGAACCGACAATCGTTGGAGCAAACTGATACTGAAGTGGAGACCGCGTTTAGGCATTGTGTAGGTAGTGTAGGACGCCCTCCGGCGAGATAGAGCGACGATCTAGGGAGTGTAGCTGGCAAAAACTGGATGAGAAGAGCTGAAGACCGGGCTCAGTGGCGCGTCTTGGGAGAGACCTACGTCCAACAGTGGACTGCTATAGGTTGATTATGATGATGATGGATCAGCTTTAAAATACCTTCTGTCTTTGCTTGCGGAACTTTGAGTTTTTGGGCATATAATTTCCTCACTATACAATTAAATATTTCAGACCTAGAGGTCTGAAATTGTAGTAAGTAGGTGATTGTATAGTGAAGAAAAAAAAGAAAGAGAAAGAGGCAAACAAAATCTGCTTTGTTTGCCTCTTTGTTAACGTAGAGACTGATCTGTAATCTTCTTGTTCGTAAGAACAGGAAGATTACTTAGTTCGTAGGAACTAAGTAATTACAAACAATTAATTTTTTCAAATATACACGCTGTAAATAAACACTATTATTTTTTGGTTTTTAAAATGTTTGAAGGAAAAAATGGATTTTAAATACAAGTTTTAACTTTTACATTACATTGAAACAAACTTTGCACCTTAACTTTATGAATACTATAATTATATTATCGAGTAGATCTTATATGAAATAGGCGCATTGAATGTGATGTTACGTAAACTCTAAGCAGTACGATTAAAATCCCGTTAAAAACGTATTCAAAACAATCACATCGCAAAAAAAAACTACACTTACTTCCTAAACAATAATGTTTGAGCTCACATAAAGGTTATGTTCAAAACTAACGCATCTCAAAAATGACACTTATGCTTCAAGCAATATCATGAAGTTAACGTAAAACTAATAAACAAAGCAAACGCATTTCAAAAGTGTCACTTAAGCTCCAAGCAATAAGATAAAGTTCTCGTAAAAGTTATGTGCAAAACAAACGCATTTAAAAAATAACACTTTTGAACATACACACAATGTAATAACAACAAAATTTCTCATGCCAAGGTACGACATTTCGGAATGTGTTACCTTTGTACATAAAATAATGGTTGTATCTTGACTTCGATTTTTATGCAAAAGGACCATATTCCGAAATACGGTACTTTTGCATATAAATTTTAGTTAATATACACTTATTATTTTGAGATACGGCCCTATGGCATATAACTTCCGTGAGTTTCCGCAGACCACTCAACCACAACTGACAAAATGGCTGCTTGGCTCTGAAATTTGGCGCCAAAGTCTAATAATGCTAAACAGCCACATCTGTTTTTTGGTTGTTTTTAATGCGAAAATGAAAAGTGTCTTTAACTCGTACTATAAAATAACTATTTTTAATCACATTTTTGCAATAAAAACGATTTTCACGATTTTTGAAATATGGTACTTTAGCATTTAACCAGCGATATTTTTGTCAGTTTGTCGTATCTGTACCGTACCTACCTACTGTATTTGAGACGAGTCTTGCAGTGATATGCCAAATAATACAAACCAGCAATGATTATTTATAACGTTTCTTAAAAAATATAAAATATACAAAATATTGTTGAAAGTTTTCTAAATATATAACGAGAGTAAACTGGTAATCATAGAAAAAATAAATTATTTTTCAATGAACTTTACTTTGTATTATTTCAGCCAACTTTCAATAGGTATTGAAATATTTTTCTTAAATCTGTAGGACAAGTAAAAATTTGTAAATGCTTAAATATTACGTCGTAGTACTGGTATTGATTCATGGGCATATTATATCTGAACTGAATGTGAGTGAATCGGTTTGATGGTGTAGCTTAGGTACCTACTCTACAAATGGATCATCGAATTTATTCGCTACAAATAAAACACGTTAATTCGGTTATTTATTTATTGGTTATTCTTGAATCTGTCAATAATTATACACACAAGATAAGCAAAAAATTAAGTATTATTAGGCGGACGTCACTTAAAATTTGGTCCTAATGATGTTAATTAATAAAATTATTTGAATTAACTCTTAATACATCTAAACCTACGTGTCAGTTGGGAATTGATTTGGACGACTTGTAGAATTAGCGTATTTACTATTTTAAGCCGAAAAATCAAGAAGATTCACAAGAAGAAAGGACTATGATTACTAGCAAAGAACGAGAATATGTTCAGCTATAGACATTTCACACGATACCAACTAGTAGGTACCAAATAATGAAATTAGAATAATTTGCTAAAGAATGTAATTCCTTGCCGCCGGCGTCGGTGTTTCCAGATACATATAATTTGGACATTTTCAAGAGGAGAGTGAATAGGTTCTATCTATGCAAAATTGCAAACGCGTTACACCGTAGGCCGCATCATCATTTAACATCAGATGAGATTGCGGCCAAGTTTTTGCTTATAATGCATAAATAAAAAAAGAAAAAAGTCCCAAACTAAGCAACGGTAGTTAAGTCTATGGAGTATTTATACCCAGCTACACAGTATAATGAAGACTCCGTTGCCGTTCTAAGTACACCGAAATGGTGCTTATATATAAAGTTCACGCAATGTAACACGATACATTCACGCGCCGTCCTGTCGCCGGACCGGTCAATTACATACCTAACTATAAATCTAGGTGTAAATGACTAACTGCAAACAGTATAAGAAACCTATATGTACATTGATATAAGTATCTAATTTAGGGAGCATTATGGTTTATATAAAAACCACCTAAAATCACATAGTATATGAGATCTAAATCAACCTTATAATTTAAAAAAACTGAAATAACTTATGTACGCCACTTTGGCACTTTGAAAATATCATGATTTGTAATCAAGCCCTAAAGTATAAACAACTAAATTATGAAACAAAACGATGACTCCGAGATTTTATGTTGTCTCAAAGTGTTCATATGATAAAGCCGATTATAGCATTAAAAAAATGTAACACTATTAAAGTCCAAATTACAGAGTTAAAATGTATAAAATATCGTTGATTTATCATCAATAAAAATGCTACTAATATATTACATAATAAAATACTTTATAATCACGGGATTATAAAGAATTTTATCTATTTAGAATATTTTTATTTTTAGGTTATATTAAAAGTTGCTTCATAAAAAGACACTTTCGATTTAGTATAATATTCTTTAGAAAAAAAATCCCTTAATGTTTACGTTCAGATTTCCATAGTTTGCGTTTTACACCTTATACTACGTAGCTACTGGAGACAGGAAAGGCAGTTACTCAATGCCCAACATAGTATATTTGCAACGATTTTCGAAACGTTATGTTGTAGGGGGAATAAATGATGACCATGATAGATGCTATGGTTGACTGAGAATCAGACATTTTTTATTGCAGTTGTCGCCATATTGAATTTGTTGATGCTTTTGTACCTTTGTTATGTGTCAAAAACTAGATTCATAACGTTGATATAACATAAAGGTATATACCCCTGCTGTGGTTATTACGTAGCTTAGATGATTTAGAAAATATCAAATTAATAGTTTAAATCAGGGATTCCCAAAGTGGTCGATATTGACCCCTTGGGGTCGATATTGGTTTCCTAGGGGTCGATATAAACAAAAACTGATTGTGGGGGTCGAGGAGGGCTTAAAATCGACCCCTATTAAATCAACCAGTTCTTCAAGTCAGAATGAAAAATAACACACTATAGCAGCTGTTTTAAGTTAGCGGACCATTATGAATAAGGGGTAAAAGTAGGTCTTAAAAGTAGGTTATTTGGCCATGGGGGTCTGAGGTATGAGTTCATTTTGGAAAAGGGGTCACTTGTCCAAAATAGTTTGGGGATCCCTGGTTTAAATGGTTAATAGTCCTATAAAAACAGTAGATATATTTTTTTGAATCTGTCTATTGAGTATGTTCCAACTCTCAAAAAATTTGTTATTCCAGCGTCTAAATCTTTAAAAATATAAGTATAGTCTGTCTTTTCTTTCAGACTTCTCACTTATGCCGTGCTCCTCCAAAATTAAAAAAAAACGATGAAGACAGATTACAAAGTACGATAGAAAACATAGCCATTGGATAACGCACAGAACGAGTCGCTTTGATCAATAGATATATATAGGTATAGGAAAATGTTCAACTAAAAAAAACGTGAAGTAAACCTCTGCAAAAACGAACAAAAAACAAAAAACCGAAGAATTTGAAACGAGATTAATCTTCACGAATTGTACAGAATCTTGATCGCTTTCAAAAAATAAACCGTATCATATTCCGTACATCCGTTTAGGAGCTACGAAACCACAGACAGACACGTTAAACGTATAACGCTCTTCTTTATGCTTTGGGGTTAAATAAAATTACTTTACACAAACCTAATTAAAGCTTAGCTTCACCAATCGTAAACGTATCCATTGCGCAGCGTATACACTGCGCGGTAACACAGCAACACCGGATAGTCAAGCAGGCTATAACACGCATTATGACTCGCAAAAGTACGCCTCACAGCTCCGACTATCATATGCATTTAAGGCCCAAGCGCTCAGTCAGGACGGTAGCCCAACAACAAAAGATGTCGCTAGTTTAAAAAACTGCGGTTTTTCTTCTGATTTGTTAATGGTTTTTTGCGTTTAGTTATCAAAATTCACCTTTGCGAAAATTTATTAATAGATACCAATTAATCAATACAAAATACTATAATTTTAGTAGGAAAAACGTGCAGAGGCTGGCGAGGAATTTCAAGCTTGCTATCTACTTTGACATGCAAAAATGTTTCCGATATTTGAAACGCGCTAGCGTTTCATAATTTCGACGTCAGGTAATAAGAACTAATAGCGCAGTTCAAGGTACTGTGGACTGACAATCAGAGTATTCGAGTTCAAATCTCCGCCAGAAATGTAACTTTTTGTTGCTTCCTTTTTTTGATATTTATCTGTGTCTTTCTGCAGAGCAGAGGCTCTGCAGAATTTTTACAGACTACTATAAAACCTACTTTATTGGATTTTTTTTTGAACTTAAATGCAATAAAATGCAGTAGATACCTATTACATAGGTTACCTTCTAATAAAACTGCTAATATCTTCAGGAATATGTTTATATGTATTTAATATTTCAATAGTAAGACTCTCTACAGCTCTATAAATTAAACAAATAAAACACATGAATATGTTTTGCCCAAAAACGGGCTACGGGCTATTTATGTCGTTTTCTGTGGCGTCGCTAAGATTCTTCAATTGCAGTTGTTGGTGCATTGTCTTGCCTGCGTACAAAGGATATAGATTGTTTGTGGGGCAGTTACATCATAATGCTTCATCGGAGTGATCGCAAAGCGTGAATGTTTCTTCGGATCCTTTCTGTTACCACAATGAGTTTCTAATTGGCACAATTGATTACTATACTTACAAGATAAAATTTCATCAAAAACAACTTTACTATGTACGACTAAATTGACAGACAGCTAGCAATGACAATTATGTCAGCGAGGTTGCCTTACTACAGGTTTTATTTACTTTGACAACAAAAAAAAGGTTTTATTTACCTATATTTCAATGCATTATTTGGAAGTTTGTAATTTTTCTTACAAATAAACGTTTTTTTTAATGAAATAATTTTTCTTTATATTTATAATTACAGAACATTAAAAAACGAACAGTTTGATAATAATGTTTGCAAGGAAATACATTTATGGCCACACTTTTATAACCAAACTTTATGAACAGTGACATTTATCAGTTATTTATTATTAGCAGTAGTGAGACTGACTACTAGTGACCCGTGACACGGCACGCGTTGTATATTTCGGCTCGGCAACGTTTTTGGCGTTCACTTTATTTTACATTGAAACGTTTTTTTCATATTGCAATTTGTACATAAAATAGTCTATGTTACTCGGTAAAGATATTAATTACATCCTTATGTAGAAATAGTTTTAAAATAGGACGTGTACTTTTGAATTAAATAGTGACCAACAAACAGACAAATCTTATCCTTTCTAGAATTTTAGTTTAGATAATAGATTGGCAACGTAGCATTTTCAAGAAGAAAAGGGATAGATTTAGTTTTGTTGTCTTGTTTCTTTTCCTACGACTGGAGAGCTGACAACAAACCTTAGAATTTTGTATTTGATAGATAATTGTAAGTATTCGAGCGAATGACGTAGTCGTATACTTACTAGATACCTAAACATTGACGACCGATGTGGCGCGGTGGCATTGACGACGTGGAGGTTGCCGGTTCGATTCCCGCCTTGGGATAAATGTTTGTACTATCTGCAAATATTTATTCCGGGTGTTCTGGGTGTTTATATATATAATAAAAAATATCTATCTATGAAATGTATTGTCGAGAAATTACAACACAGGTGGTTCATATATTACGTGTACAGTACATATTTAATTACCGCTAGTTTTGTTTCATACTAAGTACATACGCTTTTTGATTTTATTATGGTGTAGAAACTTTATTTTCATACTATACAGTTAATAATGCTACAATATCCAGCTACAATAGCCGCTGTTCCGAACAGGGTAAAAGAGGTTTATTATACAGGGTGTAACAGAAGGGGTGGACCAAAAGCAAAAGGGCGATGGAAGAGCTCAATACCTATCGAAATAACCCCCATGTATGCTCAGCGATATTCAGTCGTTCAAAAGTTACTCGCACTTTTATGTTTTTTTTTCATTAACATATTTTAGGTTAGATTTCCCAAGTTTTCCCAAACTATCAAGTACGAAAGGTCTACTATGAAGCTACAAGGTGTAAAAAAATACGGTTGTAGCTCTAATAGTTTGGGTATACAAGATAAATCTAACCTAAAATAAAATTATGAAAAAAAAAACATAGAAAGCGAGTAACTTTTGAACGACTGAATATCGCTGAACATACATGGGGGTAATATCGATAGGCTAAGAGCTCCTGCATCGGCCCTGTTGCTTTTGGTCCACCCCTTCTGTTAGACCCTGTATATATTTTTTTTTAAATATTTAATTCTGCACAAAATGATGCAAAAAAACAATGCCGCGTTAGCGCACAGTTAGAGGATTCGATCCCGGTCGATTTTTTCTAATCCCGGGATTCGGGATTTTCAACAGTTAATACCGGGATCCCGGGATAATCCCGGGATTGTATTGGTAATAGACAGTGGTAGCAAAATAAAAGTAAAACATATCACAATCAAACTTTTATTTTATATCTTTACTTAAATCTTCAAAACAAAACAAAATTATAATTTCTTCTAATAAAATTGACAAAGTAGGCTCTTATAAAATAGTTTAGTGAATTATTGCATATTTAGTTAATTTTATTTTACAATAATCTTAAAAAAAAACAACTTCTTAAAATTTGTCTAAGGAGATCAATGTTAATAGGACTCATATTTTAATTAAAAAAGACTACAAACTATTATTCACTTATGTAAGCCACAAAAATAAAATCTACTAGCTGACTCGCGCCCACTTCGTTGGGCATAATTCGACCGTTTTTTCTCCGATTCACTTTTCAAAGCGGATTAAGCCTAAAGCCTTTTTATTTTTCGTTTTTTTATATAACCTACGACACTTAGCAATGATGTCACTTTCTATTGGTGAAAGAATTTTTAAAATCAGTTCAGTAGATCCCGAGATTACCCCTTACAATTAACAAATACACAAACTTTACCTCTTTATAATATTAGTATAGACTAGTATAGATGAAATAACAACGCATCCAACGTCTCATCCGAAAGCAAACTTCTTAATGTATTGCACAAATATGACTTTTAACGTCAAATGAAAGTATGTAAGTGCGTTTTGTTTCACGCACATTTTTGTTGATTTTTTTAAAAAATATATAAATCCCGAAAATCCCGGGATTCATTGAATTAAATCCCGGGATTTTCGGGACTAAAATATGACCGGGATCCCGGGATCCCGGTTTTCGGGATCCCGGGATCGCATCCTCTACGCACAGTATATCTCCCATATACGTTACATTTACGATTGAGCTACGAAATATGAGTAGGTAAACAAAACTATACTCATACAATGTGTAGCAAACTTTTTGTTGTTACGTGGTACCTTTAACTTTTTTCTTGGTTGTCATGACAACTAGTAGTAAGTAAATAAATATGTCAGTCATAAACACCCAACATTTTGTTGTTAAAAAAATCTCAAATAGTTTGTAATATATCTCAAATAGTGCCTATTTTTAATGCAATGTAAGCTAGAATTCATGGAAGCTGTCTGGGCAGTCTAGCCCAGATCCTGGCATTCAGTTACTCGCAGGCAGAAATCCTTGACGCGAAGAAAGTACTACAAGAACCATAGGCTGAGACCACCGTGACCAACATTCACCTTGTGATAAGAAAACATCTTCGTGAAGAGACCGTTGCCGTATCATGAAGGATTGAAGTAGGAAGAAGGCGACCAACTTCAAGTCATACATCCTTACCATGGTGACCCAGTACAATGACAGTTCTTGGCTCTAGTATTCTGGACGTCTGGATTAGTCTAGCGGTAAAATAGGGGACCATTGCCGCAGATGAAAGATCAATATGTATTACTTTTGTGTACTAGTGTTATTTTCATTTTATATAAAAAAAAGTGTATGCTAGCATCTAAAGTATACTTTACTATTGTTGTAAAGTGTGTTAGTCAGTAAGGTTTATCTATGAGCCGTTTTTAAATAAGTATTTTAGTACTTAAATTTTTACAACTATATTATGGTAAAAAATATATTTACTTTTCTTACAATAAATTGATTTTTTTCCACAGCTGTGGAAAAAAATCCAAAGCTATTTTTTTTTGTACGTTATTATCCACATAAGCTATGTAGAATGCATTAAAATTATAAGAAAGAAACCTGTTTGGTTCAACCAAACTTCTTTGCACGGGAGACGGGTGCAAGATATTACAATCTTTACGCTGACAAGTCCGCTTCGAATGTAAATATGACAAAGTACGATAAATAAAAGAATAACTAAAAGAAAAAGAGAAAAAAGATTTCCTATTTCTTTCTACACAAGTATTTAGTTCAAGTAACTAGATGGCGCTCTAGATACTTTTGCTATAACTTAATATCTAGTGCTTCGCACAGATGGTGCCTTTTTTTCACAGTTATTTCATTTTTTGAACACGCGTCACGAACCACCTTAATACATTTTTCTGCAACCTTATTTATACTAAAGTAAATCTGAAAAACGCTGTTATATTCCGATAGTAAATAAATAATATCACTGTAAAATTGATTCGATACATCGACAAGAAATAAACAAACGCGAGCGTTGGTTGCGACACAGAGTGACGCAATACCTTAGCTATTCTATTTTTTGTACCCCAAAAATCTAAAAAAATTATCATCATCAACCTATATTGGTACATTGCTGGACGTAGGCTTCTCCACGCAACGCGCCACTGAGTCCGATCTTTGGCTCTGTTTGCGCTAAATTCTGGTCGCGTGGAACTGGCCTAGAATCACCTACGGTCTATCTTATAAAAAGTTATCGCAGACTTGAAGTACTGTTAACCATACGTAATAATGTCTTAAAGTCAACGCTAACTTTTTATAAGATAGGGGGCTAGTATATAAGACGCTTCTAAATGATTTCATGATTTTACTGAATTAAGTATAATTGATATTTATTTTGATTCTGCAGGTCGTCGCTCCATCTTACCGGAGAATATACGGTTGCCTAAACGCAGTCACCACAAGATACAAGATTTTATTTATAAAAAAATCGAGATACAAAATAGATGAAACCTTGGCTAAAGGATAGGACCCTATAAAGTTCTCTCATCATATAACAACAGTGTTCAAAGACTCCATTGGCAATAAAGTTCCCGAATGATATTACAATCCTGTTTTAAGACAAGAATCCTTTTCTTGTGATATGGCAACCCTGTTTTAAGATGAGGATCCTTCCCTCGTGATATGACAACCCTGTTTTAAGACAAGGATCCTATCAAGTTCCTTTATGATACAACAACCCACCCTGGTTAAAGGCGAGGACCCTATAAAGTTCCCGAATGATATTAAAACCCTGTTTAAAGACATAAGGATTTTATAAAGTCCCCTCATGACATAAGTCTGTTTCAAGACAAATCATCATTCCCCTACCTTTATTCACAAAAGGCTCAAAAGGATCATATAAAGTTAGTTTTATAAGACAAAAAGCTAGATTATCCCATCAAGTGACAGTTCGATATACCTTGGGATCGTATAAAGTTAGTTTTATAAGACAAAAAGCTAGATTATCCCATCAAGTGACAGTTCCACATACCTTGGCTTGCGTTCGGTTCCACACAATGACCTTGTGTCCCGAGTTGAGCAGATTCTTCACAATCCCTCCGCCCATGATGCCGAGGCCCAGGAAACCAAACTTCATGCCGCTCGCTTTGATGTTCTTCTCCAGAAGGGTCTCGGACACGTTCTCCAGGTCTAATGGCGGAGTTTCCTGGAGATGGAAAGAGAATATTAGATACTAAATAAATATTCACGGACATTTCACACATCATCTCTAGTCCGTAATTAACCAAAGTTTGTATTATGGGAAGTATATTGCTGATAGAACAAATAAATAATTCACGGAGAATTCACGTCAGGTTCTAAAACTAAATTAAGCACAGCTTACTATGGGAACTAGATTGCTGATAGAATACTTTTTTTTTTTGTAAAGACATACATAGAATACATAGTAAGATCCAAAGATCCAGACACAGAAAGAACAACAGTGTTCACCACACAAACGTTTGTTCTAAGTGGGGATCGAACACACGACCCGCAGCATGGAAGGCAGATCTGCCAACTGATCTGTAACGCCTGTTACCAGAGCCACTAGATGCAGGTTTTAGATATACTTCGTGCTAAAAGAGCGGTTCTCAGAATGCTATTTTACCATGTTTTTAGTAGTAAAAGGTAATACTGGAAATCGGAAGCATTTCGTACCTTTTTCCATAAATAAAAGTATGTAGTAAAGAAATAAAAACTATAGAAAATTAATTTTAGTGCAAAGTTCTGTTTAAACTACACGATAGAAATATTTTCCTGATAAAAAAAACACAATTATGTTTTAGTTGTAGACTCCCGTTTCCGTATTTAGACTCTAGGGTGGTCCATTATGCGTGGGGGGTGTGTTTATTATATTATCTAGTGCATGAGTTGTCAGAAAAACACTTGAAGAACGTCGTTAAAGCCATGGCGTACTATTTTGCACCTTATTCTAGCGTCTTTAAACTATAGTTTGAAAAAGTGCATACGAAAAAGTTGTGTTTTTTAGTAGAGTAGATGTGGATGTTGGTTTTCTGTGATACAACGCTTATTCAACATTATCGGTCTATCTTATAAAAAGTTAGCGCAAGCTTGATGTATTGATTACCATACGTAATGATGACTTCAACGCTAACTTTTTATAAGATTGGGTGTTAATATGTAGTTAAATATTAGGGCACATAATAAGCCTATGAATGAACCTCATTGAATAGTAGGATTGAGTAGTATTTAAGAGTCATGCTCGGCGTAATAAATCATCAATATTTAAGAGTATTGGGACCAATAGAAATAGAAAATACTAACATGATAAGGTTAATAAACTTGTTGACCCAGCTAGAAGCATCTCGGTATCGAGATTGGCCAAAAATGTTTTGGTCCTTTTGTCTGTTCTCGAAACTTAACAACCTTGATTATTTTTTTTCTTTTTAGTCCATCATGAGTTTAATTTGGGGGAAAAATAAAGGGGAAACGGGAGATGTTTAGTGTGCATTATTTATTATTTTTGTTCGAGAGGCACACTAAAGACTAGATGTTTTCTAGGTCTGCTGATCTCAGAACTACTAGATGATACATTACATAGATATGTTATATACTCACAGGTCTAGATATATTGGACGGTCGGTTCAGCAGACTGGACTTCTTAGAGAAGGAATGGTTCAGCATAGAGCTCTTCTCGTGTCCTATTTCCGATTCGGTGTGCGAGCGAGGCAGACTGCTCTTTCTCTTCTTGCGCGGCGTCCCTTTCGCACCCGTGGACGAGGCGCGTTTCACCGCCTTTAGTTTGCTGCTCAGACGGATCTGGGGTAGATAATTATAGTTACAATTCTAGTTTATAAAATAAAATAAAATAGCGGCGTAGAGGCCGACCAAAAAGGCGATGGCGGGACGACCTCGATGCTTTCGAGAGGGATTGGTGGACGAAAGCGGAAAACAGAGATGAGTCGAAGGATTTGGGGGAGACCTTTGCCCAGCAGTGGGACGAGATAGGTAAAATAAAGATAAATAAATTTACTATGGGAACTAGACTGCTGCAAAAATACTCATACACTTTTATTGTAAGCACATACATACATCTATGTATAACACCCAAATACAGAACAAATATTTATGTTCAACACACAAACATTTGCTCTGGGTGGGAATCGAACCCACGAACTGGGCTGTGACGCCTGTCATTACACAGTTTGACATAATATTGGCATTAACCACCAATGTATCAAACCAAGTGCGGGATCCTCTGTATGTGGTACCTAGTATGAAGTATAGTATGTGAACACTTCTGTTTGGGATCTGTTGAGTTATCTAAAGGTCGTTTGCAACAATCTGTAGATAGCTTGACTTTGAAACGTATATTTTGTAAATATGTGTTAAAATGATATAATTTAATTATATGTTTGGTGCAATAACTAACTTCTTCTTCTTTTCTTAGTGGCTTTTCGCAGGCTAGGGTTGCCACGATTTTGCCAATGTCAGAGTTTATGGTGATTTACGTTTACTAATCTCATAGCAAAAAGGCGGAGATCTGAGTAAGTGTTCAAAAATGACCGGTAATGGAGCTGCAATAACTAACAAAAACTAACCTTGGTTGAACTATCTATAGATCGTTAGCAACGGTCTGTAGATAGCTCAACTGTTTCTTAAGTATTTTATATGACAATGTACATTTTGTAAATACTGTATAGTCGTAAGTTTGTTTGTGAATAACTCATACCTTAGGAGTAGCACTCTTCTTCTTGACAACAACTTCAGTGTCTCCCTCCGTGTCTCCCCCCGGCGCGTCCCCCCCCGCGGGGCCCTCGCCCTCGGCCGGAGAGCCTCCCTCAGCCCCCTCGAGTTCTTCTTGCACTTTCAGCTTGTCGAATTCCTCTTCTGCGTTTTTATGGTGGTCATCAAGGTCGGGGAAATTCTATTAAGAAATTGTTTTTTTAAGTTGGTTTTTTGCAAACATTCAGTATTTTAGTTTTTATTGAGTCTTTAGTTAGTTTCATTCAATTTTTCATATACTAGGGCATCCTACATAAACCTTAAGTATGTAGGTAAAACAACAATTTTGTTTATTTTGTGGTGTTATGACTACTAATAACTTAAAGATTACTACAACTCGACTTTAAGACTGACACCAAGAAAGCGATAGATCAGATAACATTATGTATCCAATTTTTATAAGTATTTAATAATTTTTACTTATTCTTTTGATTTTTTTTGTATATAATTGACTTTTGAATTTTAATAATTAGTGTAATTGGTTTTGCAAACCGTTCTAGACTTTGACTTTGACTCTAGTCTACGGAAACTTGATTGAACAGAATATTTTAAATATTTGTTTGAATAATAAATTAATAATAAACTTTAAAATTACATAAATAAGATACTAAAACTAGAGACTATTTAGTTTACAGATTACTTAAAGGGTTAGGATATAAAAATATATGTATAGTTTTGTAAATGTATCTTACATATTTTCATTTTACAGAAATCTGTTTTATAAATGTCAATGAATAAATAAATAAATAATGCTGGACAATCCATGAATTATCTTTGTAACAAAGATTAAATTAAAATCACAAAAATGAAAGATAGATAGATAAAAACTTTTTTGTATACAGAAAAGGATTTAACACACAAGAAACAATAAATTAACAGCACAATGGGTGGCCTTATCGCTAAAAGCGATCTCTTCCAGGCAACCTTTGGATGAACAGGAAATTAGAAAATTATAAGACAGCGGTGTACAAAGTTTTATGAAATCCCTATCTTATAAAAAAATAGTTGACTTTATGTCATCATTACGTATAGTAATGTAATAATCAATACATCAAGTCTGCACTAACTTTTTAACAGATACCGATAGTTTGTGATTTTCACAAAGTTTATGAAAGAAAAAAAAACTGTTTATGAACCCATACAAATACATAATAAAAAACAGGTAAGATATAGATAAAAAACATAAACAAAAATTGGGTTAATTATGACTCTGACTCAGCATACGTGCACTGTTATGTAGGTGTGCAGCAACAGTGCACATAGGAACAGTGTACTTTAATAGAAATATGAATAAATTTAGTACATTAAGATTAAACATACCTCTGGGTGCTCAATGAACTCCTCGATCTGAGCGACTGCTTCCTTAAATGCTGTGGTCTTGCATGACTTGATCAGCTGTTCTTTAAACTCCTGGTATGGCTTGATATTGTTCTCTTCTATCCAGGCACTGTTGGTTATTGGGTATTGTTAATCGATGAACTATGGATGTGTCAATGGATGGATGTATGTTTGTTACTTTTTACGCTAAAACCACTGAATGGATTTTAATGAATTTTTACAATAATGTAGTTTATAGATTAGAATAATACATAGGCTATAATTTATAAAGATATTGTGCGAATTGTCAGTAATATAACGATAGCAAGAGGAAGTGGCGGAGAACAGGTAGTTTTAAAAAATATGTTGTAGTGTTTTAATAAGTTACCAAATAAAAATTGATTTGTCTAAAGAATTTTCTAAGAAGTCTGTCTGATACAGATAATACATAACATTTGCTTTTCAACATGATAGTTATTACAACAAAACCTTTTTTTAATTCATTAACAACCACTATATTTGTACGTTATGTTTTATATTTAAGTAAAGATGGTCATCAGTTCATCATAAGCAATATTTATGTTTTGATTTTGGCAAAGATTCTGCTTAGCAGTAATTAGAATAATGCTTGATACTTACTAGTTGTTGGTGCCAAAGAAGTAGATGCATTGTACATTATTTGCTTTTTTAGGCAGCTTCAGCTCTGGGGTGGGGATAGCTACCTGAAATCACCCACAACACCACAATAGGTTATTTATGTAAACAATAATATAAATATTCAAAGTTCAAGAGTGGACCTGAACTAACGATGGGAATCGCAGCTGGTCTAAGTCTCAGCTTGGTTAGCGTTTATCTGAACCCGTATAGGCTGAGGCTAAAGCGTCATTGCCCCCAGCAAGCCAGACGCGCATTATAGAAATAATTTCCCGCCCATAAGAATTTTCAACCTAGACTTTATAGCATATGTATTCGAACACGGTACAGTCCAAGGAACTGTAATGTGATGATAGATCAGCGAATTAACGTTTTCTAGGGCATTTTTCGAGAGTGAAATGATAGAGAAGCGTCTTACCCGGCCGGGCCATGGGCTGAAACCCTTCATTTTAGCCCTGAAACAAACACATTACACGATTTATTAGCACTGAATTATATCCATGGACACAAAGAGCTGAATTTAGCTTTACTTTTGCATACATACCAGACCAAATCACCAAGTTTAAAGGGATCAGTCATGATGCAGGTCTTTCCTCAACGAATTTCCACGACAAACTGAGACAAAGACAAGATACAATCCAAATAGAAACTTTCACGTTTCTAGAGTCTATGGCACCGTGCTGTCAAAAAACCGCACCTTACGATACTTTGAACCTCAACTGACGCTAATTTCAGAGCACAAAGTAGTGACTGACGTTCCAAACTGGTTTCTGTCAATGTCATATCAAAGTAACGTCATGATATAATATTACAGTTCGTTCTTTCCATTCACTCATGTTGTTTTCATGTTCATGATTCACCGCCAAAATTTAATAACTTAGAATCACTGAAAATGTCTAAAAGATTTTATCCTAGTACTCATGGTGATCGTAAAAGAGCAAGACTGGATATTAGTATTTCGGATCATAATTTTCCACTCAGCCAAAACAGTGATGAAAACAAAGGTAACAGTACCTTAAAAACTTCTTATTTACCATATTACGATTCTATAAAAAAAGTATGCAAACTTACAAATCACATCTGAATATTTTAATCTCAAATCTCCTGGTTTCATTAATATATAAATTTAGGTTAGAAATCAATTATTTTGCAATTATCAGATGTCAATACTTGGGGTGACGATAATGATGATGAGATCCTACTTCTGGCAAGCCAGGCTTGCGAGCAGGCTTACAGCGGTGACCTGAGCTTGCTTCCCGACTACAGTATGTGCATGCAACCTGGCTCCACCAGCACTCAGCTCAACCCGCGACCGAGCACTTCAACGGCAGAGTTCACCTTCAAAAAGCCTTCAGCACACTCATCCAGCATCATATCAACACAACTAAAAGAAAAATGCAATAGAATAGCATCTCCACTACCCGGTATTACTACCAAAATGATTCCGAAATCCAACATACATGATGAGTTATCAGACGAGGACTTCATATTCAGTGATAAGATATTCAAAGGGCAGGACTCTGAGCACACGTATCGTCAGCTATTACAGCTCCAAGAAGAGAATGCAAAGCTCAAGTCAGA
The DNA here is from genome assembly GCA_932527185.1 of Ecliptopera silaceata. NCBI lineage: Eukaryota > Metazoa > Arthropoda > Insecta > Lepidoptera > Geometridae > Ecliptopera > Ecliptopera silaceata. The sequence goes on from OW052211.1 coordinate 8,944,631, forward strand.
GAACGGTAAATTGTTGGAAAAGTGTGTTACAAAAGAAGGTGAGGCGTCTATACTGAGAACCCAGTTGAAATCCTGTCAGGTGTCTGTGGATAATGCTAGGTTGGAGAAGATTAAGGCTCAAGAAAAGGTGCAGATGGAATGGACTGAGAAACTGACTACTGCTAGTAACCAGATGCAAGATTTGAGGACCCAGTTGGACTTCAAGGTAAAGTTATTGTTTTAATATAGCATTTACATGCTGAATTTTTTTTGTCAAGTTTTGATTCAAAATCTGCATGTTTGGACTTTTTGAAAATAAACGGCTTAGTAAGAAAAATGCTCTGCAATAAATAAAGCATATGATGTTTCTTGCAGTAAAATCCCAAGAATCATTTATATTTAAATAAAGTTAAAATTACTTCCATGGGTCCTTGAATTATTTAATTCAATACAGTGGGTACACATAGCACCCTAAAGAAAGTAGAAAATATATATAATCAGCTATTTCTATTTTACAGAATCTAGAAATAATTAGTATAAAAGAGAAATGCAAGAAACTGGAATCAACCAAAGTAAGAATGACCCAAGTGACTGTAGCCAATAATGACATATCAACAAGGTATTACTATCCTTACATAATTATATTAAAAAGTCAAAAGTATAACTATAGTCGAAACCGGATATAACGACAGATCAGTTACTACAGCCGAACGGCAAAGTACCGGCCAAATGTCCCTATGTAATAAGTATACATACCGCCTATAACGACCAACTGCGCATATTCAACCTTAAATTAATCTGTGAAGGATTATCTTGGCTTAACATAACTTATTTAGACTCTAACTCTATAGCAATAAAATCCCGTATAATATATCGCTTTACTATGTGAAATAAAGCTCTTAAACTAAATGAAACTTACCTTTTTTGGATGTAAATTTCCAGTCAAAGAAGACAGAGCAATAGCTTCCACAATGAGTCCATGGCGCAGAGCCGACGAGTCAAAGTAGCCAGCAATGCAGTTCAAACTGATAATAAACTACAATTCATGGCCCTCAGCAAAACTATTCACAAAGGTAAAGTAAGCATACCGCCTATAACGATTTATACAGCGACATATCGCTTAAAACGACGAAACTTTATCGATATTTATCGGCTATAACGACCAATAGTTTATTTTCAACCTGCAGATTTGCAGAGAACCAGCGCAGTTGGTGAACTACCATGTAGCGTATTGGACCACTAATTGTCCGACTGCCTTACCCAATACTAAATGTAAATTTTAAACATTTTTTTTGTTTTATTGTAAATACTAATCTAATCTGTCATACTTATTTAAGAAACACATTGTATTGAAAATTAGAGGGAGCATCAAATTTTTAAGACCTATGTTTCTAGAAAGGCCAAAAGTTAAACCAGACCATATTACAGAGACACTGCGTTCTGTCTGTTGTCTGTCTGTAACAATATAATACTAAAATACAATAAAATGAATATCTAAGGTGGCTCTCATGCAAAACGTGATTTAAGAACCCTTTTTGTGCGAGTTGGCCGGTTTTATGTAATTTGTTATAATTCAGAGCAAAGTGTATATTACAAAACTGTATATTTTACAGAAGTGTCAACACTCACAACAATGCTGCATCTGATCCTCGAACCCGCACCAGATGACCAACACTCCATCATAGATTACAACGAGAAGCTGTCCAGACGAGACTCGCCACAGAAATGCAGAGTTTACAGCACATTTCACAGAATACCTTCCACACCCAAAGTCAGGGAGAAAACACGCAATGTACAACTAAGTTCAGTTTACGAAGACCTGACTTGTATTGCGAATGGAACCGCAGATAGAGATAAATATTTTAATGTAAGTATATTAAGACCGGGATAAGTGGAAGACTTTGAAGAGACCTTTGCCCAGCAGTGAGTGGGATAGTATAAGTTAAAAAAAAAGTACATAATTGCTTTTAAAGCATATTAAAATCATATTTTAAATATTTGATTATTTAGAAAAACAAGCTTGGAACGAACTATTTCCTTCTTCGATCCAAGCTATAGTTTCTTGCCTGTTTTTCTAGGCTCTGATTGAAAGAAACTGGCACCTAGAATAACCTAGTAAGACTACACTTAATAATCTGCGTGATTTTAATAAATAAATAATGTCTTACTTTTATATTTTCAATCATGTTAAGGCGTCTTAAGTGAACTTGCCTAGCAAGATCAATTACCATTCAAACAGGCACACAGCAATGCGACTTCAGCTTTGCGGCATAATAGGTACGGTGATAGTACTCCTTTCACAAGCCCTATAAACTGGAACATGCTTTTAACTTTAGGGGTCTCCGAGGTAAGCCAATGTAGCCAAGCTGGTCGAATTTGGCGAATCATTCAGATGTACCACTTATCATAGTGATAAACAACCTAATGCGGATACTCAGTAAAACCAATCTGAGAATGAACAAACTGTAATATTGTTTTCAGGTTTTCAATACCGCAAACGTAGTGATATCAGAAGTCCACAGTAGATTGGAGGCGATATCGCAGAGGATGAGCACGGCGTTTCACAAAGAAATGGACGAGAAATATATCGAGTCGACATCAAATTGTTTAGATGTTAGAAAAAAAGATTTGCTGAGAGGCAGGTAAGACTCAGATTAGTATCCAGTAGTTGAGCTTTCTTATAGAGCTCATACGGGGCACAATCTATTATACGTTTTGCCATTATACAAAGTAATTACTTAAGTAGTATGGTGACAAAATAAATAAATAAAATAATTATTTTCAATTAGTGTCCACCTAAGTCCTGGAACCAGCTCAGAGGGGGTCATGACCACCCTGGATCCGCCGTTAAATCGGAGTGGGTTCATCTGCTATTACGGAGCAGTTTGCTGTGAGCTACGATGCTACAAACACACACACATATCCCCACCCCTACAAAACCCCCTCTCCCTACACTCGCACACCCCACACTCCGACACGACAAACTTATAACTCGTTTACTCTAAGAAAAAAATACTTTGTTTTCAGGTCACTCTTCAAAGAGGAACAAGAAATATTAGCTCGTAGGCTGATCGCGATGTTGGCGTGTATTCTAGAATCTTCTACCGGCGCGGATATGTTCCGCAGTTTTGAACTATCTGCAGGACAGAATAAAGATCAATTACTAGAAAGTATTTCTAGAATATGTAGCGCTGTTGATAATGCCGTGAGTCTTTTATTTTCATTGACAGTTGTCACAGCTTAGTTAGTATTAGCTATGCCTTCAATACCTAGGTACTGTGGATCGTGGGTTCAATCGCCACCAATAATAAACATTTGTGAAATGATAAACAACAATAACTGCGTGTTACTTTCTCACTATGTTATAAAAAGTTAGCGTTGACTTTATATCATCATTACATATGGTAATATTGGTAATTAATACTTCAAGTCTGCGCTAACTTTTTATAAGATAGACCGTTTGTATATAAAAAAGAAATTTAGCAATCTAGTCCAAGCTTTTTATACTTTTGGCTAGAGATTTATGAAATGTGCATAATTATTTATTTTAATCTCAAATTATATTCATTTCCAGTCATGCGCCACCCTCTACAGCGGCTTACTATTCTCCATAACAATAACAATTGAAGCACTCCTACATTCCAACAACAAAATAATTATAGAAATAATCAAAACTCTGCTAACATCGCGACCGATGCCTTTTGTGCTAGTCGAGATATTGTCCGTAGTGAGAAAAGTGTCACTTTGGGACTGTTTTAAAACGTTCTGTCCGAAGACCAATGTGGGGAATCTTAAAATGGACTACGATCAAGGAGTTTTGCTGTATAGAAAAGGTATTATTTAATAACATTATTTAAAACTATGTACGTGAAAATATTTTATAGAATTAACTTGGTTCTCTCATAGTCTAATTATTTATTTATGACTATTGAATAGATATTTATTTATATACGGTAACAACTCATTTGTTATGTCTAGCACAGAACAAACATCAATGTATGCCTGCACACAAATGTTTGCTCTTAGTGGGGATCGAACCCGCGACCGACCAATTAAGCTTTGACGCCTGCCGTGATATACTACAATGTTTTATATTGAAATGTTTTTTTTTTATATGACAGGCGTCAATCACAGCCCAGTTGGTAGTAGCTCTGCCTTCCATGCTGTGGGTCGTGGGTTCGATTCCCACCCAGAGAAAAAGTTTGTGAGATGAACGTAAATATTTGTTCTGTGTCTGGGTGTTACTATATGTATACTCTATGCATGTATTTACAAAAAAAAAGTACATAAGTAGATATTCTATCAGCAATCTAGTTCCATAGTACAAGCTCTGCTTAGTTTGGGACTAGAGTGTGATGCGTGAAATGTCCATGAATATATATTATTTATTCATTACAGATTCATGCTATTTCCAAGTGCTATTAAAACAAGTTGAAGTGTGCCTTAAATGTATAGAAAATGAGAATCTCACAGAAAAAGTTGTACAGACAACAAGACTACTAATCATTCTGTATAACAATAGTTGTGACACCACAACATTATTACAAGATAAGACTAGGTAAATATAACATCAAATTATATTTTATAGTCAGCAGACATAATATGTTCGTACTACTTACCTATGTACCTATCTTTTTGTACTTCTCTTCACTACCTATGTATAGATATATTTATTTGTAAACTATTAATTATGTATATAATTTTGTTAATTTTCTATATACAGTGGATTTCGGGTATAACAACGATGAAGGGACCACTCTATTTTCGTCGTTATATCCGAAAGTCGTTACAGGCAAAGGTAAAGAGATACAGACACGTACACAAGTATATGATTTCCCGACCCGACGGATGAAACCCGACCTCGGCGTTTCATCCAAAGTCGCTATAGCCCCATGAATTTTGTACTAAAGTATGCATTAAATTCAAGGGAATTAGATGTAACGTCGCTATAGGCAAATGGTCGCTACAACCAAGGTCGTAATAAATGAAATCCACTGTATACTAATCTGTTTTTTTTTTTCCTACTTTAACTATATATTTATTTTGTGTCTGTTTTTGATTGAATAAACGTATTTTCTTTCTTTCTTTCTTTTATATGCTTATTAGCAGGAATAAGACATTCTGTTACATATTCATCTTATAATTTAACTAGGTACCTACTTATGTGAATGTGAAAACAAATATCATTTAATAAAGTATACTTTTTAAATGCCAAATTTTATTTTAAAAGCTTTTTGCATTTTAATTGCAATTAACAACGTCGTCAAAAATCCGGGTGTATAACTTATTACCCGACTGCGCGGAACAAAAAGAGGTTTACGAGTTTATTTTCTGTTTCAGATGTGATTGCAGACTGGTCTTAGTGCAAGTTATAGTATACGCTCTACGAATATGCGCAGTAATGCTAAATAATTGTACGAATAAAGGAATTGGTGAGTCTGAAAGGAGTTTACATCACAGCTTAGTATTGGTAATAATAAGCTCTGATTTCTATGCTGAGGGTAGTGGGTTCGAAAACTGGTGAAGGAAAACATAGTAAGAAAATCAGTATTCTAGCTGCGTCGATAGCGTTGCTACTTGTCAAGTAAACAATATTAACTATTACTAAACGTGGGCATGTGCCTAACAATGTTTAAACATGCCTTTAACTACCCCAAAGATATCCATAAGGAGAGACATGAAATTAAGTATTTTTATTAACTTATTAACTTGAGGACTCTTAACTCCATTATGGGTACCTACTTTTTATAGCAGTAAGCCTGAAAACTGACTAAAACTTCACGGTCTGTCGGGCACTTCAGCCAGCGCAGAAGAATGCGCTAAAAATTCAATTTACTAATTTAAAACCATAGGTTAAATTAGTTTAATTAAATTAAAGAAAGTAGTAATGGAATATTTTCAGATAGTTCAGAGTCAAGTTTACTTCCCCTCTGTCGTTGTGGCATTCAGATTCTTTACGAATGTTCTCTGCGAGACGTGGAGTTCAGTGCTCAGTTGTCGCACAACGAGGGGCACCTCATGGAGTTCTGTGAAGTGATGCGAGGGTTCGACCATGGAGACGTCTATGGTGAGTTCCTTCCGACAGTTTCGCCAACGAATTTAACAAACTTTTACAATCAGTACCTACCCCAAGTGCGAGTTTGTGCACACGCGGATCGCAGAGACGTGATCGCCAAGCGCCGCCAATTTTGTATGGAAATCCAAGCAGCGCCTCTAGCAGATTTCTTGAGAAGCTTGGATTTCCATACAAAATTGGCGGCGCTTGGCGATCACGTCTCTGCGATCCGTGTGTGCACAAACTCGCACTTGGGGTACTGCTCTCTATTTTTTAAGCCTTCGAGGATAGAGAGAGCTGATTGTAAAGAATTTTCTTCCAGCAAACCTTTGCTGGATGAAAACTCTTTTTAGGGCTTAGCTCGCCTTTGTATATTATTTTTCTTTTGGTATGTTTATCTCATACTGTGTACGATTAAGTATAAATAAATTATTTTCGTGACTAATTGGGAAAGTGGAAATATCATTCTTTACTCGCAGCTGGTTGTGGCAGAAGAATCTTCAACCACCAGTTGCGAATGAAGAAGATTGTCTATTAAATTATCGTGAAGCTCACGATTGTTAAACAGGGGCGTTGAATAGCCTAATTAGCCTGATTTCAGGAAAACCCCAAAGCTTTGATCAGGTCAAATGACCCGAAGCTGTCAAAGTTTAAGTGATGATGACATATTGATTTAACAAAATATTCAATTTTGAATACTTTTTGAGTTACTACATATTTGTATTGTTACAGCAAACATGTTGTCTGAATTGGCGGGTACTTTGCAGTCGAGTCCGGAGGAAATGCCGCCATCTTTCCATAGACAACCCTGGCTGAAGAGTTTTGACCAATTCTCTATATCTGATTAAAAAAAATTGTCACTATTGTTTAATAGTAAATTAAATGCACTGACATATTACCGTGTGAATATGTATAGAAACAACATATTTTAATACTAATTAAAGATTATTGTCGCTAGTTACCTAAAAACGTATACTTACGTCAAAATGAAATTGCATATTTTTAAGATAAGTAGTTTTTTGAATAAAAACTTATTTATTTATTTAAACTTTGTGTTTATTTCAAATATAAACTTAAATTATGACTGAAAACTTCATAGGAATGTAAATATAATAAATACTGAATACCTAACTTAAGCTATTAAGCTTGTATCAATCCAATCACTTTACTTGAAGCTAGTTCTTGATTTCTGACTAGCCCTCATCTTAGTACTCTAAAAAGTTACTGTTATGGTGCATGATAACTTGGACAAATTTTATGATAATAAGAGTCAACACTAACACCACACAATTTACAGTGCATATAATGAATTTACTAACTTTCTGATTCTTGGCTTTTAAAGTACTCTTAAAAAAATAACATTGTTTGATTTTGTATCTTGACATAATAGAAATAACAAAATTATGGCTTGATTGTCGTAACACTGGGTGTAGGAATAACCGGTACAGGTACAGAGCTTGGAGCATGAAAGAAGTACAGCATAAACCCGGCTGCTAACAAAAAGTGGAACGCTAAAATAGAACCAACTAACACAACAAAGTACTTAGACTTGTGCAGAGCGGGCAGTAACCAAAATATAAGCACTGCGCCGGAGACGAAAGCAGCCATCAGGACAAAGAACCATTGCAGCCATGTGACCTGGATGGTCCATAGAACTGCTACTGGGATGTAGATGGAGAGAGAGTAGCCATACAGACAGAACAGAGACATCATGCTTGGTGATCCGCTGGTACCCTGGAAAAAAGTTTTAGATCTGTTTTAGATGTTCCAGGTCAACTGTGGGTTCAAATATGTTAACAAGTACATGTAAGCATGTGTCAAGGCTTTAAAATAATTAACTGTGGAATCAAGTGCTGCTAGAATAGTCTAAGATCTAATTTGTTATTAATTTGGGCCCCATTTTGATGTCTAAATAAGAAACTCAAATGTAGTAAATGTAATGGACATCCATTTACATTTGGTAGGTACTTTTGGATGTGCAAATAAGTTAGGAAATTTATTTTACTTTTAACATCCTCAATATAACATATTTTGCTATTAATGTTTAATACTATTAAGTCAATTTCAATTATTTATTACATGCTAAAAGTGATGAAACATGTAGATGGTCTGTCTGTGTCTATAACAATACACTATCTCAGAGTAAAAGGTATCAAATTTTTTTTCCATGATACAAAATATAATTTGTAATGAACTACCTAATCGATTCAAAGTCAAAGTCAAAATTACTTTATTCAGTAAAATCACAAGGATCATTTAGACTCGTCTTACATACTAGGTGATTCTAGGTGCCAGTTCCACGCGACCAGAGCCTAGAAGAACGGGCAAGACACTTACGGCCTGGTTCCTACTGTTTTTTTATATGAATCATTACATTTACCTGAATTTCAATTTCATCCTGAGCCTCCGTCTGTGTGGTGAACTTCAGAGCAGCCCACAGAGCCAACGGCACAAGCCAAACATAGCAGACTATAGCAGTAGCGGCGTATGACACCAGGTGGAAGTCATAACGCCAGTGAACAGCCTTGTTGGCATTTTGAAGATAGCTAGCAATGTTCCCACTAACTGCTATTGTAAAGATCTGAAATAAAAAAATTGTTTATAAACCAAGAAAGTTAATTAATGAAAATATAATGGCTTAGTACAGAGTATATCAATTACTATCTGACTTAGAAAACCTACCTATTTATTATAGAAAACTAGCTATTAATTTTGTTAGGATATTTAAATACATGTGAAAAAACTCCTATTAAAAGAATAAAAAAATATATTTATACATACCAAAGTAACAGAAATCCAAATAGGTCCATACAAGTCTGGCTTTCCTTTGATCCTCTCATCAAAATAGTTACGGGACACCTTCTGAGGCAGCACAGAAGAGATGATCCTCTCGACCACCTCATTTGTGTGGACATCAAAATACTTCTGGTAATACTCTATGGTCCAAAAATTGTGATTGCCTGAATAAAGTTATGAGAAATAGCATCAGGGGCTACAGATATCACCAGAGCTCCAACTTTTAAGTATAGCTACATGTATTTTCTATCTATTGTATCGATTATAGAAATTGAAAACACTGTCGCAGTTTCCTGAACACAGGAAATCTATGCAATAATAGAACCTATTAAAATGAGCTTGAACTTGAAAGAAAGCAATTATATGGTGTATTCCAAAAAAGAATGTAGAATGACCATACTTTGAGTAGGAGGAGCCTCTGGTTCCTCGATCACTCTGGGCTCCTCATACGCGTAGTTTGGGTTAGACATGGTATTGTTGTACTGATTCGTATGCACAGCCTCCACATCAATTCTAGCGCTTCGATCATTGTGCTCTGGAGAATAGTCCTGGAAGTTCAACAGATCACTCGTGTTCACATTAGACATGATTTTCCTCTCAAAGAAGGCAGGCTTGATGGTTTAAATTGGTTCTTTTTATTTGTAATTGTTTTCTGGACTCTGCATGAATGAATGAATGAACCAATCAAATCAAGCGAAACGTCATCCAAAAAACAGATTGAAAATAAAACTCGGCTACAGTTACAGACTAAAAACCAAAGATTTTCCGAAACTAAAACTGACAAAGGTTTGATCGATTGTTGCTTGTACGGTTACATCTTATATTATATTTCAACTTAGCCATATTTTTAATTGTAAAGAAATTAATAAGCATTCTACCATAGCATAAGGTCCTTAAAAAATTCAAACTGCAATCATATTAATGATGTACAAATATAATATGACTTTGCAACACTTATTTGCGATACCAGCGCCGCTATGTGGCACTTCTTTTTCCGCCCGTATATAGTGTTGTACAAGCTTTTTCGAACTCGAGCGAGATACCAAGTTTACTCGTAGTTATGGTATGAGTCTCTCGAGTTACTCGACTCAACTCGATGCTAATTTAATTTCATATTGATGCATGTTTAACGCCGGTGCGACTTGTCAATTTTTTTAAAATAGAATAAGATCTTGGAATATATGTTTATCTTAGTAGGTATAGAAATAGAGAATTTAAAAAGAAATCTGCATATCAGAAATCACTGGTTGATGATGCATTGTAAGTCTATCAATATAAAATACATGTAATTTATATTGTTGATTTGCAATTTATTATTACAACATTAATACTTTGTGTAGCATTATGTTATAAATATTTTAAGCATTGCATAGCAGTATTTCAAGTTTTTATGAATTGATTTAGGAAAAAATAGCAGTCTATTTAATGAGAAGTTTATTAAGTACAAAAGTTTATTATTCACATTATAAAATATTTTATAAGTAATTAGATATTATTATTTATTTATTTTTCTAATTATTTATAATCCTATTACAGTTAAAACACCTTATTGTTATAATTTCAGTACTTGGATATAACTAACATTATAGATAATTCCCATATCGTTTTACCTACTATATTTCTATACTTAGAAGGATTTACCTATTCTAAAATATAATTAACCACAATGCCGTTATGCAGGCTGAGTCAACTCATTTACAATTGCAACTCGAATTAATTATATTATTTAAATCGCTTCCCTTCCCTTTCCTTCCTTCTACCAAAACGAACGCGCCAATCGTGCCACCCACACACAACCCACAAAACCAACCACGCCGCCATTTTGTTTGAGCCGAGCCGCAGTTACGTCAACACGTTCCATTCCATTGCTCGATGCTTAGATAAAAATATCTTGCACCACCATTAAATTACGTGCTGAAAATTGATTCAAACTATGTGCATTTATTCGTACGTGAGCTGATAGCTGCTACGACGTGTTTTAATCGCCTATCGTGTAGTGATATTTGCGATAACGTAAGTTACTTCGTGGTTATTTCGTGTTGTTTTTGTTGGTTGGAAATCTTGCCGTAATGGCCGTTCCACGTAACAGAATAAAGTTCAGTATTTCGTTGGTTACAGTGATGTGCAGAGGGTGATAGTGCTTGTTATGCTGAAGGCGAAGACAACGTTTCCCGTGCAACATGGCGAAAGAAATAGCGGAAGAGTACGCCTCGAGTTTGGCGGACTTGACTGTAAACAGCAAGCCCCTGATCAATATGCTCACAATTTTAGCGGAAGAAAACGTCGACCACGCGGGCACTATCGTTGAAACCGTGGAGAAACATCTGGAGAAGGTGAATTTAAATTTATAAAGTATCACGGGCGGCTCCTCTGCCGCGGGTGAACAAAATCAGAAAGTGATCGCAAAATGATGACGCATGTTTGCGCTTCGTGTTTTACGTGTTTAATATTTGTGTCACTTCACTAATGACCTCGTATGTAGCCAGCGATGCGACCCAGGTATCTTCTCTAATACATTCTAGGCTACACTAAATGTTATCTCGAAATTGAACAAAAACACCTGCTGTTAAAGATAAGATACATTGAAATTGGCTAAGTTGATACAATAAGCTATTGTCTTAAAGTTCTCTCCACCACACATGTCATTAAAGTCCCTTAGGGCATGTCATAATACATTAGGCATACCAAAGTTGAACTGAAAATGCCTTTGGATCTAGACTCAATTAATTTTGCTCACAGTCCTTCATAAGGAGTACAAATTTATAATGCAGTCCATAAATATCAGTATTTTCCTCAAGCTGAATTACTTTTAAAGTAGGTAATTACCTAAAATAGAAGATACCTGTAACAAATCTAATTATAATGTACCTTCCACGGTATACCATTTCCATTTCAGTTATGTATCATAAATAAAATAAAGATTTTAAAAACTGAGTTCTGATTTATTTTCTACAGTGAAAATTAAAAGAGTACTGAATATTATCTTGTGTTATTCTTTCCCGGACCGAGTGCAGGTATATACCAAGCAAGGGACTGTGTCCGCTAGACTTGGACTAGATATTTATTTTCTATACAGGTGAACCCAGACGTAAAGCTGCCTGTGCTCTATTTAGTTGATTCTATCATCAAGAATGTTGGCGGAGCTTACATACAGAAGTTCTCTCAGAGCATTGTTAATATGTTCACAAGGACTTTTCGACAGGTAAATACAACCCTTCAACTATTTAATTCTAGCTTATTTCCGATCAATTGCAGTTCTGATTTCATTCAATACAACTGGTATTAAAGTGTTATTTTCGCAGGTGGATGAAAAGATAAGATCTCAGATGTTCAAACTGCGGGAGACATGGCATGATGTGTTCCCGGCCACTAAGATGTATCAGCTGGATGTGAAAGTGAATCTGGTGGACCCGGCCTGGCCGATACAAGCACAGCCACAACAGTCAAACATCCATGTAAATCCAAATTTTCTGAAAAAGGTGTTTTTAGTTTGATTATGTTTATTTACTTAGACACAGCGTAATGGGAACAGCTACATAAATGCAAACTATTATTTTATACAAATATTTATATTGAATGTAGTTTAATGTATTACAGTTATTATTGTAAATTATGATTTTAAGTAAAGTTTATTTGGAATTATTTACATTTTATCTTAAATCATTCACACATAAACAACACATTAGTTTTCAACAATACACAACATATCATATTTAAATTTGGCATTTTTACTATTTCATATAACAATATTATCTAAGTATATTTTACAAATTATATGTTTATTTACACTTATTTATTATGCAATAACATCTAATTCACAATATTCACAGAAAATACAGTTTAAAAATGTATAATTCATAATAACAAAGGTTAAAAAAAACTAGCTGTTCCTTGGCTGTGGCTTCTAGTCAGTAATTTGCAGTATTTATTATGATAAATAAGTGATGCCTTGTAATTTGCTAGATAGCTATGCATTGTCATCATGAGCTTGAAAAACATCCATCACTGGGCATATCCATTTCATAAAGTTATCAGGACAAATGATTTTGGACCTTATCATCATCTATTTAAGCATATTATCAGAACAAGCTCCAGTTTTCCATTCAAGCCAGTTTAATGCCATCTGTAATGAGGTGTATTAATAAAATACTTATAGTGCATACTATCATTACTTAGTTATTATCATTGTTATAATACTTACCTGTCTTTTGTATTTGTAATATTATTCATGTGTCATGTTACAAATACTTGCAATATTCTGTTCTCATACATAAAGATATATATTATGCCAATACAAGCAAGTAATATCTATATCAACACATGCTAGGATGGGTGACTACTAGCAAGCAATTTGGTTTGAGCAATTTTATGCCTTAGTTTGCCAAGCCTTGTCTCTTTAAAGTCACTTCTGAGGCTCGGGTGTATGAAAATATTTCCTAGTCAGGATCCCAGTCTTAAAAGAATAAAAATATGTATGCAAAAACAATTTTATTAACCATGACACCTTCCACAGCCTCCCACAACATCTACCGCTGCAGTTCCAGAAGAAGATGAGAAAATGAGAAGTATCCTCGCTAAGAAGGAGCAAGAGCTACTGATGCTGCAGAAAAAGAAGGTGGAGATGGAACTGGAACAGGTTCGGAGACAGCTTGAGCTGGAGAAAGTCGCTAAAAAGGTGAGCTATTTTTAGAGTTACTGATTTTACTAACATAGCATACTAGAGATTTGTATGCCGGAGCTTAAATTTTGTCCAGATGTAATTTTATATTTATAGATCAAAGTTTTTGTGGCCTGGATTTATGCATGGTCTATTTTCGTGAAATTTGTATCCAAAAAAGTATACACCAAATTAGATGCGTTTAGTCCCAGGTAGCTGTTTTATCTAGAGATTTTTTTCTATAGAAAAGTTATAACAAAACTCTTATATATAATTTTCATTTTAACGAATCGTTAAGATGAACTACATGGAAAATATAAATTTTCTATTGTAAACAGAAAAATAAATGTACCCAAAAATAAAGAAAGATAGTACAAACTGAGTTAAAAAATAGCGGGCAAAAATACTAGTGTTATAGTAAAATTACTATGTAATCTCTAATTATTGGGGAATACCCAACTATCAGAACAAATAAATCATTTATTATTATCTTGAACGTCCCCAACAATACCTACCTTAGATAATTATGCATTTATTGTGGTTAGGTATCGTTTGCCGGAACAATGACAACAAATCTATTATAAATAGATTATGGTTAATGCTGTCAAGTTTTTAAATTGACAGAGTATTGTATTACGGTGGTTTTTAGCATGACTTCTTTTGGTAATAAATCGAGAACCACTTTTTACCGGTGCTCGATGAACATGACGCTATTGTAGTGCCTAGTTTATTAGGGCTTCGTACCAAAGGAGTAAAGCGGGACCCTAGACGTTATTTATTTATGAGTAGGCTTGCCCAGGCCTTTGTATGAAATAGACGATTTGTAAACCTATGAGACCTTTTAATTTACTAGCTGTCCCGGCAAACTTTGACGGCCTTAGACAGATTTTTTTTTCTGAGAGATTTTCTTATTTTTTTTCCGTAAGAACCTTGTACAGAGTATTAGAAAACTACAAAAATAAAAATCAGCCAAATCGGTCAAGCCGTTTTCATGCTATGTCGTGACAACGGAAAACGGGTTTCATTTTTATATACATATATATATATTTATATATACATATATAGACTAAGCTAATATAAGAATATGGTTCAACATAACTACATCATATAAATAATATTCATCATCATTCCCCTGCCCTTATCCCACGCTACGTGGGGACGGCACATGTTTCTTCCACTCACTCCTATCATATGTCAACTCCTCATTCATGTTATAAATTATAAATATTATGTATTGAATATTGTTGTTACTGACGTCACATCTGTTTTTGTCCTCATGTCTATTGTTATTATATTAATTCAAAATAATAACATTTATTTTCAAATATGCGTGATAGGTGACTGTTTATTTAGTTAATACAAATCACGCAGAGTTTGGTCATAATACTTATAGAAACGATTAAATAATAAGTACTTAACTACTATAATTAAGTAATTAATAAGTTAAGCCTAATTATTAATTATAATTACCAATACAATTATACATCTGGTGTTTTGGTACTACTTACTAATAAGTAGCTAATTTAGACTTGCCTAAAGTCAGTAAAATTATGGATGGAGCTCTTAATCATAAATCCTATCTCAGACACGCATCATCTTATCGGTAGGTAGGTCTGCAAAATACTATCTAGAAACCAGAATCTAGACTCATTTCACTTTCTCTCGTATCCAGTTGGTAGTTTCACAATTCAAGTAGGTATTCAAGTCACGGTGTGTCAAGTTAAGATTCAATGAACCGCGATGTTTTACATTTCTTGTGAAATAATCTAGATCTAGGTCGTTGCTTTTCGTTCTAGATATGTAACTCACCTTGTGGTCATGATGACCACAAGTATGTACTGTAACAACCTAGTCTTAACATATGAAAACAATACATAAATTGAGTATTGAAGTATAGATGCTATTATTAATTGATAGAAATCGTCCACTATTGGCCGGCGCAGACCGGGAGATAGAAATCGTCCACTATTGGCCGGCGCAGACCGGGGCGGCATGGCCGTTCCGTTCACGTTCAATACCACGGCATCATTTTAAAGCATAGCAATTTATGTCGTATTTCTGTAACAGTACGGTTGAATGTCCATTAGTAAAAATTAAAATCCCTTGCCATGCCGTCCTGATCTGCGCCGGCCTTATTTCGTTTGTGTTAAGTTTTTTTTTGCTGTTTAATGTTAGGCTAAAATGTAAGAAAATAATTCTTAGGTGAATAGTGTTACGACTTTTTTCGAAAAACTTCTGTGGTCCCCGGTTAATTATAATACCAAATGCAATTTTGAGATTTGCCTCTGACTACTCGCCTTAGATAAAATGCACTGTGTTAATGTATGTTACGAACTATATATTATTATTTATTCGAGCCAGTTGTTGGAAAGAGATCCAAATATATAAATTTTCAATACTTTATTCTCTGTTTTACAAGAAATATAATTAGGTACTTAAAATATCTAAAAATTACGTCAGACACTTAAAAACCTCTTATCTGTGGTATCTTTAGAAAAATAATGGAGTGTTGAAATTCTGATAGTGGGTTCAAGTAGTTTGTAATGGAAACAGTAATTTGTATTGTAAACTCATAATATAAGCAACAAGGACAAGGTAATAGCTATGTAACATGTTCTCAGGTGCAGCCCAAGCCTACAATCCCGGGCGCCGGCACCCCGGTCGCGATGGTCAGTCCCGTGCCGCCGCTACATGCCGCGGGGAATGACGCGGGCAACGTCTCCGTCAAACAACGACTCGGACCGGTCAGTACTGTACCAATACTATTCTTTACACTGATTTGAATACAGGGTAAATTGATCAGTTGGAGGGTCTAGTATTGCATATTTTATGGTGTCAGCGTGTCAAATAACTTATTCATAATGTTGAATTGATATCCTCGCCACAAAGAAACTTCAACTCGACTCGACCATGCATCGGTCAGCAGTTGAATCGGCACGCCTAGCATGAGCATATTATTATTATGTCTACCGATTGAGTTTACTTTTTCCGTTGTGTTAGAAACGCTACGGAAGATGCCGAGGCGTGTCGGATGGTGGATTGTAATATTGTTTTCGATTGCAGCCCGTCGGCAAGGTGGGCGGCCGCATCGCGCCCGTGTCGGCCGCGCTCCTCTCCGCGCGCCGCGACCCGCGCCTCGCGCGCCACGCCCCCGCCCCCGCGCCCGCCGCCCCTCGCCCCGCGCCCCACGTGTCGGCGCCGGCTCCCGCGCCCGCGCCTGCGCCGGCCCCAACTATCATGGCGCCCATCGCTCCCAACGTGTTCGACATCAAGCCGCTGGAGCGCGTCACGAAGCGCAAAAACGTGATCACCATCGACGTCCGCGGGGACGCGCCGCGGCGCCGCGACCCGCGCCTCGAGCGCCGCCGCGAGCGTCGCCGCGACGAGCCGCTCGCCGACGACAAGGCCAAGCGCGAGCCGCGCCTGCCGGCCGGCTTCGCCGACAAGATCGCGGACGCGCGCCGCATCTCCAAGCTGCCCCCGATCCCGAAGCTGAGCCGCGAGCCCCCCGAGCCGCCGACCTCGAAGAGACGGAAGGAGGTCCGCGAGAGGCGGCGGCGGCCCGAGCGGCCCGAGCCCGGCAAGGACGAGTCGAGCGGCTCGTCGCCCGAGAAGAAGGTGCGCGCGCGGCGCAAGCTGAAGGAGCCGCTCGCGGACGAGCCGCTCGCGGACGCGGACGTCGCCTTCAAGGAGCTCAAGAACTACCACAAGGAGCGCTACATGCGCCGCAATCGGGAGAAGTCGGAGAGTCCCGAGCGGCCGCCGAGCGCGCCCGAGCGCGTCGCCGAGCCCGACACAAGTAAGACAACCATATTTACCGGCGCGTTAGGTCCCCCATTCTGTGATATTAGAGTAGTGAGCGGAGCGATGGTTGTGGAAATAAAATATTTATCAACTGTTGGAGTATTCATATTGCGGTTCTGTACCCTTACGTTTAAGACGAGCTTCTGTAAGCACTGACACGAATTTCAAGCGTTTGGTGTGAGAGTGATTTTTTAAAACTAAGCTAATTTATCACCTGGAATAAATACGGCTACGAAAGGGAGTTTCTACTCATGTGCATAGTATACAGGCGGAATGCAGAAGAATCGTCGGGTCAAATGCACTTCGAATTATCTGGATAATGGCATATTGGTTCACTGAATTTCATGCACTTTTCCTTGCACAGAGTGTTGTATCTTTAGGGCTACTTGGGATCCACACAGTTTTATTCATAGTTATGATTCTTGACAAGTGGTATTTATGTTGGACATTACAGTAAGTATCAATCATTGTATTTTTTATCTTATCTATCATAGTGCAGAATATTATTTTTATAATATCTTTGTTACACATTTACTTTAATTTTTAAATTAACAGCTGTAAACAAAATAGTATTATACTCGTATCTACACAGATTTCTTATCAATGTAGTTTTAATTAGAGGAAGTAATTTTAATGATATACCTAGAGTAAAACACATAAGAGTAGAGAAACTAGTTAGCACACCTAACTTTGTGCTTACTACTTTCATTTATCTATTGATTTAAGTTAATTGTTTACGAATCAGGGCGTCATATACGCTTGCGCGAAAAATACTTTATTTTAATAAAAAAAACAATCACTTTTTTCATTAGTAGGTATTTGACATTAAATTTAATACTCCAGACTATATTTTTACTCACAAACATGAGCCGTTTCGTCACTCATTTTGTAGTTAATATACCTAATACTTAAAAATTAAGTTGTAGTAGTGCTGGAGATTTAAGTTAATTGTTAAACTTTTCTATTACCACCACTACACACTAATAATATGTAGTTTATTCAGTAAAATCATAAGAATCATTTAGAATTTAAAAAGCTTCTCAGATTCGCTACACCTGCCTTGAAAAGAGATTCCTTGAAATATTGGAGTTAGTTATAGTATAAACATTGTTTATCGACATCGATTATTCGTCTTGTTACATTTTTCCGTTTTGAGTGATCTTTAGATATTTCAAACGTTGTTGGTTTTTATAAATATCTAAGATGAGGTGTATTAACTTGCGAAACAATTTGAAAAGGCTGTTCCATTCTTACTAGACACTGGTAATGGGCAGTTTGGTATTGTTTAACTATTTTATAACTTCGTGACGTCACTCGTAAGCCACTTCATCTATACTTTTAATGTTTTTTCTGAGAGGCAGGTACTGTCAGCTTCAAAAAGATATAGTGATCCTATATAAAATACTTAACATCAGCTGTGATTGCGGTCAAGCGTTTGTAATTGCGTGTTTAAAAAAACCTAATCATCACATAATCTCAACATTATTGCTGCATTATTAATTAAGATGAGCTGACTTCTGCAGATTTTTAAGTAACGATCTTACGGACACCATTTTTTTTTTACTGTATTCAGCTTTGCAACTAAAAAGGTAAGTATCCGGTCAGTCGTCTGAGGATTAGAGAATAACTTAGGTGATTCATCCCTGGAGTTGACCACAGAGCACTATAACTGGACAAGTAGCCTTAAAGATACAATAATCGCACTTCTATGTACTTTTGTGTACTTTTGTGTACTTTTGTGTTCACTGCCTTAGGAATAACTTATCTAGATTGTAGGTAGGCAGGTCTACACTTCCAAACTAAACATAACATAGTAACAAATGAGCATTATCTAAATAAATTGGAAATCAGTCACGGATAACTCACGTAAGATTCGAGATCTCATGGTCACAGCTTTAATATATGATCACTGCATTTATTTTTAACGCTGAGTGTACTTGTCCGCCAATGGTGCGTTACTACAGTTCTTCAGTTAGAAATAGCATTACTGATCCCACAGTGATAATTGAATGACCTAAAACATAAGAAAGACCAAGTGCGTACCGGTCACTAGATTTAGATCTAATACTATCAAAAAAGTTCAATCAATTAAATTATCTATCATATATTAAAAAAAATACGAGTCTAAGATAGCTATTTTATAATGGAATTAATTCAGTGAAAAATATAAAACATCCGTTTAAAATTTAACAAATTTCACGCACCAATAAAAAGGGCGATTCAGATATAGAACTTTTAACACGTTCAGTTAAGTTACCTATTACTGTTAATTAAAACTGCCGATTTTGTCTCGGAGAACTTACTTCTTAATTTTTATCTAAATAATAATAAATGTACTATTGATCAAGGATAATGTTTCAAAAATCGTGGTTTTAAAAACACTATCAAAATTGTGCACAACTTGATCTTAAAGTTACCAACGTGACCGCACCAATGGATAACGGTAACAGGTAAAAGAGACCCGGGAAATATCGAGTGGATTTACAGACGTTAGACTACATAAAAATATAGATCCATTTTCAGATGTCCCCGAAGCTATCCTGGAGAATAAGGACGTAGACCTGAGGGTTCTTCCTACAGTAGACCCTAAAGCTGCTGTGGTAGCGCAGAAGAGACCGTCCACTGAGGCTTTGGAGGGAAAGTCTAAGAAGAATAAAGTCGACAAATTTGATATGTGAGTACATTTTTTAAAATTGAGTGCGGGGCGCAGGACTCAGTTTGTCACTGAGAAATATTAGCTGCGGAGTAGAGAGTAGAATCTAGGATATCTCTTTATTTGTCTTATTGTTAGGTTGGATTCCTTAGTACCTAATTAAGATGTTAACTCATTACATTTCGAAAAGATAATTTCAGGGAGACAAAGTTATACAGTAGCTGGATAAACCTTGATTGTTAGTAATCAAGTTAAACAATTTTATGTATACAGATTTTCATTTTCAAAATATACTTTCCAGTCTCTTCGGTAACGAGGATGTTGACCTAAGGCAGCTCCCACAAGTAGACGAAGCCGCTCCCCCACCCCCGTCTCTGATCGACTCTCCTAAACCAAAGTCCCCTAAAAAGGACAAAGAGCCCGAATCCAAGCCGATGTCTGAAGACGAAGAACCACATTCTCCTCCCAGGTCTCCTAAGAAGGACTGGCACGAAGTTAAAGAAAAGTCTGAAAAGGAGAAGAAAACTCCGTCAAAGTTGGATCTTGTGAGGGCGAAGTTAGCGGAGGCGACCAAAGGGAAGGACCGACTTGGCAGGCCACTATTGTTCAGCAAATCTCCAAGTAAGTATTTTACCGTTTTATTCAAAGCTTTAGTATGCAGAACTAGAGATTTTGTGTATGAAATCGTAAAACAAAACTATCTAAACATTAATTCTATTTCAGGTGTAGAAAAAGAAAGGGAAAGACGTCGCACGATAAGCTTTGAAGACACAGATATGCGTAACGAAAACGGCGACGAATTCGACGCCGAGGACAACAAGAAAACCATCTCGATCATCATGTCTCAAGCGAAGGAACAGTTCAACGACGGACAACTGGACAAGACTCAATACAACGCTCTCATGTACCAAGTCTTCCAACTTAACGAGAAGCTGAAACTTAAAGAAGCCAAGCAAAGAGAGTCCTTAGAAATCTCCAAGTTAAAACTGAAAGAGGCAAAGCAGAAGAATAAAGAAACGTTGGAAGCGTCGAAAAAGAGACTAAAAGCTATCGATACGGACACCAAAATCGCCAGCCCTAAGTCTTCTCCCAACAACTTCGGAGATATAGATGAAAGGATCGTCCCACCTCCGTACATGGATACCCCGCCTGACAGTCAAGGGTTCAACAAGGACTCGGATATGAGAACTCAATCTGAACATAGTTTGCGTCCCATGCCGGGCCCCCCGGCTATGTTTATGAACGGACCGAACTTCGGCGAATTCTCGGAGAGGCCCATGTGGAGAGGGCCTCAGCCGAGGCTCGAGGAGTTCGGACCTAGGAGGTTCCGAGGACCCGTGCCGCCGTTCTTCCGAGGCAAAGCCCGGCTACCCCGACCGGCGTTCGAAAGACTACCGCTCCCGCTTTTGCCTACTCCTAAAATGGGGATATGTCAGGGTGAATGTCCTCTACAACCTTACGAGAGAAGCGAATCGCCCCCCCCGCTCGGAGCGCCCGGCTTCTTCGTCCCCCCGACGGACTACTCGATCATAGAGTACATCGACCAAGACCCGGTCAAAACGATACAAATAGACGGCGTGCCTCGCGAAATAAGGTTCTACGGCGATACGGCAGTCATCATGCTCGATTGGGACGATCCTAGGGAGATCAAGTTCCTCCCGGGCTTCCGGCGGGTCACGTTCGATAACAAGGACTCGGTGGTGCTTGCCTTCAACGAAGGTTACAAGCAGGTGGAGATCGAGGAGCAAGTGTTCGATATCAAATTCGGCGCGCCGACCAGAGAGCTGTACATCAACGGCAGATGGCACGAGTGCTTCTTCGGCGGGAACCCGTTGGGAGTTATTATCGACGGAAAGCCTCGATTGGTCCACCTGGAAGGGCCCCTACCCCAAGTCGATATAGGAAAAGAGAAGCGGATGGACTTAGTCGCGGGAAAAATCAACCTTATAGTGAACGCCACTCAGATGTGTCCCGTGTACCTCGACGCTAAGGTGCAGAAGTTCACGGTCGACAACCAAGTATTCACGATCCGGTTCGTCGACGCTCTCCGAACAGTATTAATTAACGAGCAGCCGTTCAAGGTTGAGTACGGAGACCTTCCGAAGCCGATATTTATCGGAAACGGAAAGCACTTCATTCGATTCTCAGCTTTGCCCAGAAATGTGAAAGCTGGGCTCGTGCGGATAGCTAATATGGAGGGCTCCGGAATACCCACCGTGCCTAACATCCCCGCGAAGGTGACCGAGGGCCGGCAGTCTCCGTCCAAGACTGAACTGATGGAAGTGGATGAGCCAGTAACGAGGCCAGTGAAGACTCCTAGTCCTGAAGCTAATAATGAGAATCAAGGTAACTTTGCTTTATCATATTTTTGTTCTGTTTATTTATTTAAATAATAATATATTCATAGCCATTTTCACATCACTAAATTAAAAAAAAACCTATTAGTCTAATTTAGATTTGAATTCACTTCATATTATCTCAAAACGATAATTAAAAAATAAATATGTAGTCTAAATAGCGGCCCGTTTTTACTTTAAAATTTTTATCAGTAGAGTCACCAACTAATTTATCTCTTATTCAATATCAACTGAACTAAAAGCCAGACTAACGCTGTGAGGGCTGTTGTGTTCTGGTTACGATGACCTATGACTGACATTCCGGGATCCGCGAGTATTCAACCACAAGCAAGTGTATCTACTTGCAAAGACTTCAGTTCGACCCGTGATCATGGCGCATGCTGTGCCGAAATATCGGGAAATAATCAAACTCAGAAATCATGGTAAATATCCCGTTTATAATGAAAACTATGACTGGTTCTCCAGGTCTCGATATGCTGGCTTCTGTGATGCCAAGCAGCATGGAACTGGCGCCGGGCTCGGAGTACAGCGTGGCTGAACCATTGTTCCCGAAGACTGACAAGATACCTGGACTGGAGACTCCGGTCGCGGAGAAACCTCCTCCGATCAACCTGCCTGGCCTCGGCAATATCAATGTGACGGATCTTTTCGCGAAACTTGTAGCAACTGGTGAGTATTTACTACAGATACTTTATTGATAACAATATTTTTAAAAGTCATACTTACGGCCGGTTTCTGGAAACCCAAATCACGATTGATCCGAGTTTGACACATAGTAATTATTTGATTTTTTCGTTGATCATCGTTCGAGAAACCGGCCGTTATATGAAATAATGTTGAATTGTACAGGAATCGTGCAACCAACACCTAAAACCAGCGAAGAGAAAGTGGAGGAGAAAAAATCACCCAAAGAAGACAACACTATAGTACACAAGGTTGACATGCTGAGGCCGCAGACTTTACGAGGGTAAGCACTAATTACTAGTCCGCGCAACTAAACAGCATCATACCTCGTACTCGTACCCTCCCTCTAGGTCTAGGTATCTATCAATCACTTGGATTTACTAGTTCGTGCAACTAAAAGGCCCTCATTGTTTAGTCCGGAGCACAACAAGTTGTTTTTGACGACCAAAGTGGCGCGGCGGGCGAAGGTCCGCCTGCGACGCGGAGGTTGCGGGTTCGATTCCCGCCTTGGGATAAATGTTTGTACGATCTGCAAATATTTATTCCGGGGTGTCCTAAGTATTTCAAAAAAAAATATCTATGGAATGTATTGTATTAAGTACTCTAGTACTCAGTCTCAGTCTTCTAGTACTTATAACATAAGCTCTGCTTAGCGTGGGGCTAGATGATGTTGTGTGGATTGTCCAGCATTTTTATGCATTATTGGCTAACGCTTGGCCGCAATCACATCTGATGTTAAATGATAATGCGGCTTACGGTGTAACGCGTTTGCCTAGATAAAACCTATTCACTCTCCTCTTGAAAATGTCCAAATTATATGAATCTATACACCGACGCCGGCAACGAATTCCACTGTTATTTATTTATTTGTTGAATGTAACAGCAAGCAGCCGGGCGTGGTGGCGAAGCTGTACGGCGGCATGCAGTGCTCGGGCTGCGGCTCGCGCTTCCCGCCCGAGCAGACGGTGCGCTACAGCCAGCACCTCGACTGGCACTTCCGCCAGAACCGGCGCCAGCGGGACTCCGCGCGCCGCGCGCACTCGCGCCTCTGGCACTACGACCTCGCCGACTGGCTGCAGTACGAGGAGATCGACGAGATCGAGGACAGAGGTAATGTCTGCACGATAGTACAACACTCGCGCCTCTGGCACTACGACCTCGCCGACTGGCTGCAGTACGAGGAGATCGACGAGATCGAGGACAGAGGTAATGTCTGCACGATAGTACAACACTCGCGCCTCTGGCACTACGACCTCGCCGACTGGCTGCAGTACGAGGAGATCGACGAGATCGAGGACAGAGGTAATGTCTGCACGATAGTACAACACTCGCGCCTCTGGCACTACGACCTCGCCGACTGGCTGCAGTACGAGGAGATCGACGAGATCGAGGACAGAGGTAATGTCTGCACGATAGTACAACACTCGCGCCTCTGGCACTACGACCTCGCCGACTGGCTGCAGTACGAGGAGATCGACGAGATCGAGGACAGAGGTAATGTCTGCACGATAGTACAACACTCGCGCCTCTGCCACTACGACCTCGCCGACTGGCTGCAGTACGAGGAGATCGACGAGATCGAGGACAGAGGTAATGTCTGCACGATAGTACAACACTCGCGCCTCTGGCACTACGACCTCGCCGACTGGCTGCAGTACGAGGAGATCGACGAGATCGAGGACAGAGGTAATGTCTGCACGAGAGTACAACACTCGCGCCTCTGGCACTACGACCTCGCCGACTGGCTGCAGTACGAGGAGATCGACGAGATCGAGGACAGAGGTAATGTCTGCACGATAGTACAACACTCGCGCCTCTGGCACTACGACCTCGCCGACTGGCTGCAGTACGAGGAGATCGACGAGATCGAGGACAGAGGTAATGTCTGCACGATAGTACAACACTCGCGCCTCTGCCACTACGACCTCGCCGACTGGCTGCAGTACGAGGAGATCGACGAGATCGAGGACAGAGGTAATGTCTGCACGATAGTACAACACTCGCGCCTCTGGCACTACGACCTCGCCGACTGGCTGCAGTACGAGGAGATCGACGAGATCGAGGACAGAGGTAATGTCTGCACGATAGTACAACACTCGCGCCTCTGGCACTACGACCTCGCCGACTGGCTGCAGTACGAGGAGATCGACGAGATCGAGGACAGAGGTAATGTCTGCACGATAGTACAACACTCGCGCCTCTGGCACTACGACCTCGCCGACTGGCTGCAGTACGAGGAGATCGACGAGATCGAGGACAGAGGTAATGTCTGCACGATAGTACAACACTCGCGCCTCTGGCACTACGACCTCGCCGACTGGCTGCAGTACGAGGAGATCGACGAGATCGAGGACAGAGGTAATGTCTGCACGATAGTACAACACTCGCGCCTCTGGCACTACGACCTCGCCGACTGGCTGCAGTACGAGGAGATCGACGAGATCGAGGACAGAGGTAATGTCTGCACGATAGTACAACACTCGCGCCTCTGGCACTACGACCTCGCCGACTGGCTGCAGTACGAGGAGATCGACGAGATCGAGGACAGAGGTAATGTCTGCACGATAGTACAACACTCGCGCCTCTGGCACTACGACCTCGCCGACTGGCTGCAGTACGAGGAGATCGACGAGATCGAGGACAGAGGTAATGTCTGCACGATAGTACAACACTCGCGCCTCTGCCACTACGACCTCGCCGACTGGCTGCAGTACGAGGAGATCGACGAGATCGAGGACAGAGGTAATGTCTGCACGATAGTACAACACTCGCGCCTCTGGCACTACGACCTCGCCGACTGGCTGCAGTACGAGGAGATCGACGAGATCGAGGACAGAGGTAATGTCTGCACGATAGTACAACACTCGCGCCTCTGCCACTACGACCTCGCCGACTGGCTGCAGTACGAGGAGATCGACGAGATCGAGGACAGAGGTAATGTCTGCACGATAGTACAACACTCGCGCCTCTGCCACTACGACCTCGCCGACTGGCTGCAGTACGAGGAGATCGACGAGATCGAGGACAGAGGTAATGTCTGCACGATAGTACAACACTCGCGCCTCTGGCACTACGACCTCGCCGACTGGCTGCAGTACGAGGAGATCGACGAGATCGAGGACAGAGGTAATGTCTGCACGATAGTACAACACTCGCGCCTCTGGCACTACGACCTCGCCGACTGGCTGCAGTACGAGGAGATCGACGAGATCGAGGACAGAGGTAATGTCTGCACGATAGTACAAC
Source organism: Ecliptopera silaceata (assembly GCA_932527185.1). Lineage (NCBI taxonomy): Eukaryota > Metazoa > Arthropoda > Insecta > Lepidoptera > Geometridae > Ecliptopera > Ecliptopera silaceata. The sequence goes on from OW052211.1 coordinate 8,970,862, forward strand.
ACTCGCGCCTCTGCCACTACGACCTTAATGACCTACGACATAAATGATTAAAAAAATATATGATTATGATAGGCGAAGTAAATAATCTTTGAATTTTTGGCCTCAAACGCCAAAAGATTGTTATCAATGTTATTAGATGTATAAGTTACTAGTAGTACGCCCCGGCTTCGCACGGGTAGCATATATAAATAAATATCATTATAATATAGCTAATTATGTTACTCAGTATAAATGTATTTTCGAAATGATAAAAAATATAGACCCTATAGTATGTAACCCTCCCGCATCTCCCGCCACTCCCGTGACCGGCAGCGGCGCGGCGCCCGCTGACTTTTTTCTAATAAGTACTTACATTTTTGAACTCGTGATATCTTTCGAATGGAATGTCCGAATTCAATAATTTAAAAAGTAATAGAAAGGTATTGAAGCAGTCTTAATTTTAAAGTAATTTATTTAGATAAGGATTAATACCTAAGTACAAATATAGAACGTTTTCTGGCGTCGTCATTTTAATTATATTTTTTTGATATTAAAACACTTATTATGACATCTATAATAGTTAGACATATGCTGTCGCTGACTTTTTTGTGGATGATGATGTGTTCTACAAAATTGTAGTACATAATTTCTTTCTATCATCAATAGTTTCCGCAGCGCACGCGATGTAAGGAATTTCTTTTACACCTTGGGTTACATAATTGAAGTTTTAGTAAGGATCCCTAATTTTTTTGAAAATATAATATAGCCTATGTTCAGCACAGATAATGTAGCTTCACAACAGTGAAAGAATTTTTGAAATCGGTCCAGTAGTTTCGGAGCCTATTCGATGCAAACAAACAAACAAACAAACAATCAAATCTTTCCTCTTTATAATATTAGTTTAGATTAAATGAATTCGTCTACATTGCAGAAAAGAACTGGTTCGAGACAACGAGCGCGGAGGAGGGCGAAGCCCCGGCGTCGCCGTGCGCGGAGGTGCCGTCCGTGGCGGCCGGCGCCCCGGCCGACTGCGCCTGCGCACTCTGCGGAGACAACTTCCAACAGTTCTACAACGAGGACAAAGAGGAGTGGCATCTCAGGAACTCGGTGCGACATGACGACCTTAACTACCATCCCGCGTGCTTCAAGGATTATAAGGTACGGCCCGGCTTCGCACGGGTAGCCTATATATAAAATATCATTATAATAAAGCCTATGTTCAGCGCAGATAATGTAGCTTCACATCAGTGAAAGAATTTTTGAAATCGGTCCAGTAGTTTCGGAGCCTATTCGATAGTTATTTATTGTAACGAGAATCTTTGAATCGATCCTATTCATAATATGACTTTATTCTAGAACACAGTCTAGGGTTTGTGGGTGTAAAATTAATCCTAAACACTTTCCAGGCCGCAAAAGAAAAAGAAGAGGAGGAGAAGAAGAATGTAGATCTCATCACGGAGACTGAAACGGATCCCGTGGCGAAGGACGAGCCCATCGAGATCAAGGACGTAGACGACACGCTGGACGACCAGTCGGACAACGAGTCCGTTGTCGAGGTTTTAGAAGATGACGAAAAAGTTGAAGAACCTTTGGAGGTACTTTTTTAGATTCATCATCGTTGTCGTCACCTTGCCGTTGTAGAATGATGTCCTTAGTGGGCCTCTCAGTTTTGTTTTAATTTCGTCTCTAAAAACCCTGTATCGGAATTCCTCCCAAAAGCAAAATTCGTCCTATGGAACCTATATTGCTGATAGAATACTTTTTTTTGTAAATATATTGTAAATAGAATACTAGAATACATACTAATACCCATTCACGGAACAAATATTTACGTTCATCACACAAACATTTCCCCTGGTTGTGAATCGAACCCACGACCCACAGCATGGAAGGCAGAGCTACTGCCAACTGAGCTGTAACGCCTGTCAAAGATATTATTTTTATATAAATGTGTATGTTTTTATTGTTTACTTGTATCATGTGTTGTTGTTGCTGATAAAATGTGTATTCTATTATATATAATTAGTATAATCAGTAGACACAATGCTGAGTCGAAGCCATTTTGCACACACATTCACTGTAGGTAGGTAAGATAAAAATAAATTGTTTGTTTTTTTAAATATTTTTCGTTTCTACTTTTATTATTGTTTTTATTTTAATAAATGTACTTAATTAATTAATTTAGTTAGTAATTTTTATTTAATTTATATTGTATGTACCTGCCTATTATTTATTTATTATGTGTGTAAATTGTAATTGTGTGTTATGGTTGCAAATAAATATATTTCTATGTCTTACGTTCAGATCTACGACGCCGAGGCGGAGGCGTCGGACGACGAAGACGACGTGATCTACGCGGCCGAGCCCGTGGAGCAGGTGGACGTGGCGGACGGCGACACGGACGACGAGACGGCCGACATACGCGCGCGACGGGACCAACTCGCCACAGACCACTTCGCTAACGTCAAGATCAAGCAGGAGCCCATCGATCCAGGTAATCACATTTTAAAGTACCTACGCTATGGTGAAACCATTTATTTTTGACGTGACGTCTTATAATTCGATAGAGCCGGCTGCACGCACGAAAAAACATGACTCATGCAGCGTTACCTCGCTCTGAGACTCATGCGGCGTTACCTCGCTCTGAGGCGTTCCATGAAGTGCAAGCGAGAGTGCGGAACGAGCGACAAAGAAGCACAATCGGCCTTTGCGTTCGTTGTCACGTTCAACTATCGTCGGTAAACCGACTTTACAGACAACCATTTTTTTTATTTAGAAAACAATCAGCTACAAGGTGTAAAAATATTCGGTTGTAGACTTAATACCTTGGCCAATCTAACCAAAAATCAGATTATGAAAAAAAACATAAAAGTGCGAGTAACTTTTGAACGACTGAATATCGCTGAACATACATGGGAGATAAATCGATAGGCATTGAGCTCCTCTTCGCCCTGTTGCTTTTGGTCTACCCCTTCTGTTACACCCTGTATAATAAAAAAGAACCAAGTATTTTGGTATAATGGATATATTCCCCCTATCTTATAAAAAGTTAGCGTTGACATTAAGTCGTCATTACGTATGGTAATCAATACTTCAAGTCTGCACTAACTTTTATAAGATAGACCGAGAGTATTTATCAAACCCGCTCTAACAAAATCTTTCCTTCCAGATGACGAGCCAATAATAACAACAGAGGAAGAAGCTATGAAGTTGACCCCGGAGCCCATAAACACGGTGCTGTCATCTATCGACGGCAACTCGCAGTTCGAGTCGGCCGCGCCCGCCGCGCTCGGCGCTATTCGCATCAACATCTCGAAGGCTCCCATACCTTGCATCATCAGCGGGCCCACCGCTATACCTATTATAGATAATTCTAGAAGTATGTTGTTATTTCTATTTGTTTTTTACAACCTGATAAGACATAACACTTGTAGGACGGCGAGAATGAAGAGGCGGAATGTAGCCGAAGATCGGGCTCAGTGGCGCGTCTTGAGAGAGAACTATGTTCAGCAGTGGAGTGATATAGGTTGATGATGATGATGACCTTACTGTCATTTTTTTAAAGATCTATTTGAAAATGTAGATCTAATCACTATTTCGGATGCATTGGCTACTGCAATAGCAAAATGAGGATAGGACCAATATGGATATGAAATGTTAATACCATCAATTAGTATTGCAATAATTTTATTAGGTTTATTATCAGTTGGTTGGACAATCGGCTTGTCGCCACATTTTGGATAAAAAAATAACATGGTCTGTTATATTCCAGGTTCCATGCTCGAAGACATCAGCACAGAAACAGATGAGGAGCCTCTCCCCCCTGGTGAAGAGTCGGAGCTGCAATATACTCAGAAACCGGCTTTTGAGAATGTGCAACTATCTAGAACACCCCCCGAGAAAAAGGGGATAGAAGAGTCAGGGTTGTGCTCTATTATGTAGACTGATATTTTATAAGTTTGAGGACTGTGTGGTAGAGAATTGTTTTCATATATTTTAAGGTTTTGATAGTAGGCTAAGTGCTTTAACAAACTACTAGGTATTCTGTGAACAGATTTAATTTAAAAAATTGTGTAAAATATAGCTCATTTATGCAGGGTTGGCAAGTAACTCATATATTACTTTTTAGATAGATAAATTGTTTACTCATTGCAATAAATTAGTGTTATAACTAGCTAGGATAATATTTGGATCTTCAAAGCATTAAAACGCATTGACCAGATGCTGGCATAACTTTTTGCTGACAAATTGTCTTCCTAAAATCAATAAATAATGATATTGCAAATATTCATCACATGTGTATATATAATGGATATAGATAAAATAACCTTGCTAGTATTTCTAATTCCTATTTATCATCGAATTAAGATAATACATGTTTTTTTAGAAATACGCTAAGTTGAAGTAGATGCATGCAAAATGGCATCTACGTTATTGCCGCCATTTTGGCAAAATCATAACCTCTCTATTACACAGTATCTTGATTCACATTTGGTTTAATTTTTAATTTAAAATACAAATTGTAAACTAAATGTGATAATAAGCTAGAAATTTATTTAATTGCACTATTTTGTTGTGACTTACATTTTGTATATTGTTGTAAATATCTAGAAGTTAATTATGAAAACCTAGTAAATTAACATTGTTTATAATGTTTGTAATATAATAGTTGAATTCGTTTGTATAATGGTACAAATTTACTTTACGGTTAGTATTGAATTGATTGGTGGTAATGATTAAGTTATTTTAAGGTAATTTTAGTTGGCAACCGTATATAAAGGAATCTCCTTTATTTTCTTTGAAATTATACATTTGTTGTTGCATTCTGATTTATAATACTTAATAAATTTGTGTTACAAGTTTGTAAAAAAATAACCATACTTTGTTTTTTTTCTAAATCTTATGTAACTTTATGATTATTTTGTTTGTTTCTATTTAGTTAAGTGCCAGGATCACAATGATTTAAGTCTAATAAGGTGATGTAAATAAATAATTGTTATTATTGAGAATACTTAATTTCTTTTTACCTAACTATTCCTATTTCCTATCATATAAGATATACCACTACAATCTAAGATTTCATATGACATAGGTAGTGCATCTTGTTTGTATAGAAAAGTATTATATTATTTTAGATGGGTACTAATTTCATAAATTAAGTTTTATGTAAGACAGGCTCAGTGGCGCGTCTTGGGAGAGATCTATGTCCAGCAGTGGACTGATATAGGTTGATGATGATGAAGTTTTATATCACTTTTAAGTAGGTACATACTTACTAATTTCATGATCTATTGCTTAGTTTAAAATACTCTCATACAATTTGATAAATAAAAATAGACATTAGAAATAAAATAAATACTTTTTATTTAAAAAGACTAGGAAATATTACTAGTTACATATCACAGTTATGTGGCCATCTAGGAAAGGGCAGGGTATCTTTAATATTATTTACACCACACATGACCTGAAGTAGTCTTTCAAAGCCAAGCCCGAACCCACCAGTGGGAATATTCCCAAACTTTCTCAGTTCAAGGTACCAGTTCAGTTGGTCTGAAGGCAGTTTAGACTGGAGCTTCTCATAACTGTCTTCTCGAAGACTGCCACCTAATACTTCACCTGTGATTGGTGTTAGGAGATCTAGGGCATCCACCTGGAAGATAGGAACTGATTTAGAATCTATTTATTCAGATTTAATTATAATATTTAAAACAATAATATCTAGTCATAAACTAAATAAAGTTTACACTGTAGGACATAAAACTGTCATCTATAATCCTAGCTAAAGGAATTAAATAAATACTAGTTCATATTCATTTATAGTATCAAACAATAGACTATTGTTTGAAGATTTCAGATCATTTTCGATGTGACTAAGCCTTATAATATTAAAAAAAAAGACACTGGCACTCGGGGAGACACTGGCACACAAAAAAGACACTAGCATTTTTTGGTGGATTACGCATGCGCAGTGTCAAGTTATTTTCGTTAAGGAATTTCTGGATTCGGTCTCCACCCTCAAGGCCCACGATAGAAGCTATGCAATAGCTTAAAAAAGATAAAGTCAAGAACTTTACCTTACTGGCATCACCTTCACAGTCCTTCATGTAAAATGACTTCATGTTCTTCGGCCATTGAGTTACAAATACAGGAACACCGCCACAATGCTCCACCAGCGCTAACTCCTGTTCCTTATTGATTCCTTCCTCTGTATCCGCAATCTGTTTCTTTTCTAGAATACTCTTTGCCTCATCATAAAATAGTGTTACAAAAGGTTTGTTCACCCATTTAGGTAATACATTTTCCTTATCTAAAAGTTGTAGATCGCCTTCATTTGTATTACGAGTTTTAATGAAAACATATTTTATAAACTCTTCTATTTCTGTTTGTAGCTGTTCTAAGGTATCACTAAATGCTAATTCAGCTTCCAGCATGTAAAATTCTGATAAATGCAGCCGCGATCTTGAATTCTCCGCTCGGAATGTAGGTCCAAATGTGTAGACATTACCTAGACTTCTACAAACTGCTTCTAAATGCAACTGTCCTGAGACAGTAAGGAAGGTTTTGGAGCCGAAATATACCGAATCTTTATCCCTCCCTTCCTGCATCATAGCTTTGACCGTAGCTTCATTATCGGGCTGCACTTTGAAAACTTCTCCAGCCCCTTCACAATCATTTGATGTGAGAATCGGTGTGTTGATGTTTATGTACTGTTTGGACATGAAATAGTCATGTATATGCTTTGTGACAGCACTTCGTATTCGCATGATGGCTGATATATAGTTGGTTCTCGATCTCAGATGGAGGTACTGGCGGGTGTACTCGGGCGGATGGGGGGTCCGAGGGTTGAAGGGATACCCTTCTGAGATAACACAGTTGCCTATAACTTTGACGTCATCAGCCACGAGCTCGATCTGTCCTTTAGGGCTAGTAGTCAGTTTTCCGGTTACGTGCACTGAAGAACCGTACGTCAAGGAGTCCGTTTTAAATTTTTTTGGTATGACGACTTGAAGTTTCTTTGCACACGAACCATCGTTGACATCGGCGAATATTAAATCTTTCTGTATACGTAAGTTTCTCACCCAGCCCTGAAATATAATTTTGCTGTTTATAAATGCAGTTTTTAGTCATAAAATAAAAAGTATATCTACATGTATTCGTACCTTGACTTCAGTTACTTCACCAACAGTAGCTTTCTCTAAAACTGAGGCAATGATGCTATAATTTTTATATATTTCTCGAGAAATTAAAAGTCGTTTGCATTTAAACAAAAATGCACTTCTAGACAACATTTCGTGAATTTTTATCGCTGCTAAAATTCATCAAATCGAAACTTTTTTAACGTTATGTTATGTTTTTTTTTTTTTTTATTTATTTGCTCTTCCGAGCAGGCTAAAGTTTTAGAACCATACCGCCTAGTCTTACGTAAATGTTTTTCTCTTAAGGTGATACCTCTCGCTCTGGCGGGAAATTCAAATTTTTTATGGTTTTTTTTTTATTGTGGTTGAACTGTTATATCTTTTACTAGTTTAAGCTACTTTGCGAACATAAACAATAATTTTCTGTGTAACCTTGTATCAATTTTTAAGATTGGTTCTTAAGAAAAGTAAGGAAAGTGCAGAAACTGTACAAAACAGTTTCTGAACTTTCCCAGCAAATACAAAGAACCAATCTTAAAAATTGATACAAGGTTACACAGAAAATTATTGTTTATGTTCGCAAAGTAGCTTAAACTAGTAAAAGATATAACAGTTCAACCACAATAAAAAAAAAACCATAAAAAATTTGAATTTCCCGCCAGAGCGAGAGGTATCACCTTAAATTAGTTTATTTTCTTTATTATTTTATTTACAACGTCTTCCCGTTCACTTTACACTTCTATCATAAAGCATTCACTTTACAGTTATGTTTTTCCCGCCATCCCCAAGATGGCGGGAAGTCCACTTATATTTCGTACGTTATGTTTTTCTCTTATGTTAATTTGTTTTCTTCAATATTTCATGCATTCACTTCACAGTTATGTTTTTCTCTTGAGTTAGTTTGTTTTCTTCAGTATTTTATGCATTCACTTTACAACTTTACAGTTATGTTTTTCCCGCCATCCTCAAGATTTTTCGTACGTTATGTTTCTCTCCTATGTTAACCCGTTTTCTTCAGTATTTCATGCATTCACTTCACAGTTATGTTTTTCTCATAAGTTAGTTTGTTACAGTAAATGTTTTTCTCTTAAATTAGTTTATTTTCTTTATTATTTTATTTACAGCGTCTTCCCGCCATCTTCAAGATGGCGGGAATCTTCCGTTATGTTATGATTAATAAAAGAAGAAGAAGATACTACTTTTTCCACTACAGATGTGATTTTTTTTTTTTTTTTTTTTTTTTTTTTTTATGGCAATCGTCCGTTTCGGACATTTGTGCCAGCGTCACGTCATTTTTGGCAAATAAATACGATTAAACAAATTATAATCAGGACCAGTATAGTATTATGGCTTATTAAATTTTTAGCTTATTTAAATTAATGAAATGGATGAGAACTTTGAATATTTTAGGGTCTATGGAATGAAGTAATTCTTGAATATGAGTAGGAAGAGACAACTTAAGAGAAATGAGTGATTTATAAAACTGTAAATGGTCTAAAAGGGGACAGGCAAAAAAGATATGATTCAAATCACCTTCGTCGATACCACATTCGCAGATGGACGAGTTTTTGACATGAATTTTATGAAGATGATATGGTATGCAGCAATGATTCATTCTCATACGAATGAGTATCGACGAAAGGCGTTTTATAATTTTGAATTTTGAAAACCAAGGTTTACATGGGATGATCGGTTGAATTTTAGCATAAAACGAGCCCTTTCTTTTTGATGAATAACTCCAATAAGAAGTCCAATTGCGAGTAAGACGGACTTTGGGAAGGGCTAGCAAATCATGACAATAATTTTTAAAAGGGACTTTGTCCCCGCAAACAACAGCATCTTTGGCAACATTATCAGCTCTTTCGTTTTCAGAAATACCAGCATGACCAGGAATCCAGGCAAGAACCACATCAAAACCTTTATCGTTACATTCTATAATTAATTGTTTTATTTGAAAAATTATTGGGTTATGTATTTTGGACGAGAAAGGGTTAGAGATAAGAGATTGGAGAACACTACGAGCGTCGGAAAAAATAATAGTACGCGGAAGTTTGAATAGAAGGATATACTTTATCGCTTCTAAAAGGGCCAGACATTCTCCTGAAAAGACAGAAGATTCCGGAGGACTCTTAACTTTTTGAACAATGTCGTATTGGGAATGGAAAACACCATATCCAACACACCCCAAAGGAGATAGTTTGGAAGAATCTGTGAATACAGTGTGCCAGCCTCGCCAGTCTCTACTAATAATTTGTCTGAAAAATTCATTTGCTTTGTCGTCATCTTTACAGATACCAAAATTTAAGATTACACGTGGAAGGAATAGAATTGAATCATATTCAAATTGGAACAAAGGAAGAGTAGCATATCTAAAAGTGGGGTCTTTGATCGACTTATAATTTTGAAAGCTTTTGATGAGAAGAGGGGAATCTTTATTGCGCCAGTATGGTGAAGTCCGAAAAAAACGCTCGAGAAGTTGTAGTTTTGGAATGATAGGATGATGAATAAACTGAAGGGACCGATAGAAATAGCGGTCCGCTAAGAATTGTCGACGTATGTGAAGGGGGGGATCCACACATTCAACTTGTAATGCATTTATGGGGGTCGATTTCATGGTACCTGTAATAATACGAAGAGCTTTGGACTGAATGAGGTCGAGTTTTTTAAGACAAGCTTTATTTGCAGGATCAAGTAAGAAGGTTCCATAATCTAAAACACTACGAATTATGGAATTGTATAAAATTTTAAGCACAAATGGGTGAGCACCCCACCAAACACCAGAAAGACATCTGATAATGTTAAGGTTTTTTTCACACTTTATAGCTAGCTGATTGCAATGGTCGACACCATTTAATTTCCGATCAAGAACGTAACCAAGAAATTTAACACTCTCTTTGACGGGAACAGAAGAATGATTAATTTTAATATCTAATAATGGAGGAGATCTTTTTCGTGAAAAAATAACGATATTACTTTTACCGGCGGAGAGGTTAAGGCCATGATTTGTCATCCAAAGATAAAGTTTATCAAGAGAAGTTTCAAGATTTTCTGCAGCAATTTCGATACTTTTATGTGAATAGTAAAGCAAGATATCATCAGCATATTGTAGTATGCGACTGGAACCAATAGACATTTCTAAATCATATGTGTAAAGGTTATATAAAATAGGGCTAAGGACAGAACCCTGAGGAAGACCACGCCAAATAGTTCGAGAAGGAGAAATAGAAGGGTCTTGACAACGAAATAGTAAGAATCTTTCAGTTAACAGATTCATAACGAAATTAGCCAGCTTCACTGGAATCCTAAGCTTATCAAGTTTGTTTTTGAGAAGAGGAAGTTGAACATTATCATAAGCCGCTGTAACATCTAGAAACGCTCCAATAACTGATTCGTTGCGGGAAAAAGCTAATCTTATATCAGTTGTCACGATACTCAAGCTATCCATTGTACTCTTGCCTTTTCTAAAACCATATTGCGATTTTGCAAGGAGGTTATTGCTTTCTAAGAACCATTCCAATCTATTTTTAATGAGATGCTCAGCTAACTTGGTTAAAACCGAAGAAAGAGCGATAGGGCGATAAGATTTAAAATCTGCAGGATCTTTATTAGGTTTAAGAATGGGAATAATGAACTGTGATTTCCAAGAGTTGGGTACGAAACCAGAATCAAAAACTATATTTATAAGATCGAGAACATATTTTACAAAAAGATCAGAGGCATTGAAAAAAAAGGAATAAGGTATGCCATCAATCCCAGGGGCAGAGTCTTTAACGCAGTTTAAGACATTTTTAAATTCTAACATAGAAAAAGGCTTGTCAAGGGGGTTTGTTGATGAGAAATGGGCCAAAACAGGGAGTTCAGATGGAAGGGGAGAGTAGGATGGAGCTAAAGAGTCCATAAATGAATCAGCCCAAGATTGAGTCGGGCAGCAGTGAGACGTAGGGGGGATCCAAGAACGTCTGTATCTACGGATCTTCTGCCATAGAATATAAGAAGGGGTATTAGGGTTAAGATTAGAACAGTAATTTTTCCAACCTTTGCTCTTTTTAGACTTAAAAAGAATTTTAGTTCTTGCAATTATTCTATTAAGTTCAATGAAATTTTCTTTAGTCATATTTAATCGGTATGTAAGTTCAGCTGCTTTGCGAGCTTTGATAGCTGAAGTGCATTCGTTATCCCACCACGGTGGAGAGGGAATATATTTTGAAGGAGGTTTCTTAACAGGGAAAGATGATTTAGCACAATCTGTAAGAGAATTAATGATATCACTGGAGCATTGATAGATATTATTGTAAGAAATAGGGCTTAGGTCTGAGACTTTCTCGTATGTTAAGTCACTGAATTTTTCCCATAAGGAATGGTGAACATTGAGGTTAAATTTTAGGAGAGGATTACTAATAAAAGACGGTCGGGAAAACTTACTAACAACATTAAGTAGGATAGGGAAGTGGTCACTACCATAGGAAGAAGATAGGACTTCCCAGGAGGATAAAGAGGCTAAGTCAGGGGAGCATAGGGAAATATCTACAGCACTAGTTGACTCGCCAGGGCGTTGTCTTCTTGTAGGAGAGCCAGTATTTAGTAGGCAAAGATTAAGATGATCCAGAGAATCTAAAAGAAAGACTCCTTCAGAGTCCGTGACATCACAACCCCAAACAGGATGGTGACAATTTAGATCTCCTAAAACCATAAGTGGTTTAGGGAGGCTTTGAAGAACAGAGATAAAACTACTGAGAATGCGTTTAGAGGGGTGGGGGATATAAACTGAAACTATGGTTACATCCATGACGCGAGCAACAATGGCATCAAAACCATCACAACTAGAAGTGACAGAAAGTTGGGAGAATGGAATATCGTTTTTTACTAGTATGGCAACACCACCGTAGGCGTCCTGCCTGTCTTTTCTGATACAGATATAACCCGAAATCCCAAAGTTGGAATTGGGGGCCAGCCATGTCTCAGAGACAGACAAAACACACGGTTTATATTTGTTTATCAAAAATATAATTTCGGATTTTTTGTTCCTAGCGCTACGGATATTCCACTGTAGGATCTTTCCTGATGGATCCATTGGAAAGGAGTGCAAGGAGGTTACTAATCATAGAAGCGGCGTTGTTCGGTTGGTTTGATGAAGAGGAAGTAAAGTTATTGAAGAATGAGCATATAAGATTTAATAATTTAATGAGTTCAGATAAGGTTTGGGGGTTAGAAAGAATATCAGTAGGATTATTCAGTGCGCAGCCATTCGGTGCACTATCGGAGCGGTCTTCGCTTATTAAATTGTAATGTGCTTCTCGATCATAACCTGACCTACTAGGTGGGGGGGAACGGGGGCGACGTGGAACAGACTTTTTGTACGATGTGAAGCTTGGTGTTTGGGTGGGTTGTGCTTGTGCACCATAAGAAGAAGTAGGGGCAGAGGAGGTGATGTCAGCGTAAGATTTTTTAGATGAAGCAAAAAGTTTGGAACACTCGGCATATGATATACATTTTTCTGACATCATTTTTTTAATGTTTTTTTGACGGAGCAGCTCTGGGCATACTTTGCTTGTAGCAAAATGAATGCCTTCGCACAAGATACATTTCGCACAGATTTCTTCCACTCTACAGGATTCAGCTGTGTGGTCCTGGGAGCATTTAAAACAGCGGGGTTTGGATCTACATTGAGTTTTGGTATGACCAAATCTACAGCAGTTAAAGCATTGAATTGTAGGGTAAGTATATAGGTCAACTGGAAATGAGCAGTAGCATAAAAATATTCTGCTGGGCAGAACCTGACCATCAAATGTGAGGACAACGGTTTGGGTAGGTTTCCATGTAGGAACACCATCAAGCATTACCTTAAAATTCAATCTTCTCAACTTTAAAATTGAACCACAACCTATCGGAACCTTCATATTAACTAAAATTTCATCATCGGTCATATCAGTTGGAATACCACGAACAATGCCCATCCTGGTAACGTTAAATGTTGGGATAAAAGCTTTGTAATTATTATCACCCAGTGCTGGGGATTGCAGAAAGATATTTGCAGAATTGACTGAATGAAAATCTATCGAAATACAATTTCTACCATTGCTTTTCACAGAGCCATCAATAATGCCAGTAAATTCTTTAGACTTATTGAACAGAAACTTACCAAATGTAACAGGGTGAATTGTAGTACCTGAAGATTGAGTGGCTTCGATTCTCTGGACATGAACTGTAAATGGACCTTTGTCAGATGAGTTATACAATGTACGACCAACTTGGAAGTTAGGGGATCGTTGGTTTTGAGTTGGCTGGGTCGACTCAGCAGCAGCTGAAACTTGAGGGCTGAAAAAACAGTCCGAAACCTTCGAGAACGAATTAGGAGGGGTAACTTGGCCTGCCTGGAGCAATTCATCGTCATCATTAATTTCTTTAAATTCCGAGCTAGATGAATCTAATCTGGATCTTTTAGCGTTACGTGAAACATAACAGTCAACAGTAGATGAGAGGGTGATATATTGAGCTGGGGATGGAGGCGAATGTAACATATCGGCATCCATCCCCAAGACCGCAAGAGGCGGTCCGGGATTACAAGTCGGGGGGTCGTTCATGATAAAGTTCTTCCTTCATTAGAACGTTAACTAACGAACACAAACACAAAACCCTACACTGGCCTGGCGAAAATCAGATTGAAAATCAAAATTTTCAAAAAATAACGTTTTATCGCGAATGACGCTCAGCCGGAAGTCCCTACAGATGTGATATTTAGATCGTTTTTTTCGGAAACGCGACCGGATTAAACAGACATGAAGATAGCAACAGTACACAAAAACCATTTTGTTAAATGGCAACAACTTCATAAAAATGTCAAGTCAAATAAATAATGTCACGTCAGTCAGTCATCTTTCTTTCATTTCATTCATTTTCATTTCAATTAAATCTCGTTCGGCAAATCATGCATGATCACTTTGCTGCGTTGTGAATTTATTTCGTGTAGTTTGTGTAAATCTCACAAGTTAAGAGTTATTTGTTTAAAGTAATCTTTACTTAAACATGTGAGTATACCTAAATACTACCTAATCGGTGTTATCTCTCTTACGTGGGTTAGAACCCGAGTAGAAGAATATATTATTTTTGTAATAATTTCTATAATATTACTACAGCAAACTGGTTTTTCTAGTTGGTGCGTCCTTGATGCTTGTATTACGCTATTAAATAGTTTTAATTGTCTCGAAGGTGACAAGTTCAGTTTTGTAATATTCTCTAGAACCGTTGCCTTCTCCGTTAGATTCACGACCCACTAAACTACTCGTAAAAACTAAAAAGGTATCATAACTGCACTTTCTCTCCGGCATTCACTTTCCACTTCAACGAATGAGTGTTCAGTTTGTCAAATAAATGTGATAGGTTATGTACTCCTACTCAATGTTATCAGTAGATCTAACTGATAATTTTAGTTAGATATACTATTTAGTAGGTATTTAAACAGATCCTAATATTTCATTCATGTAATGTAAGCCTATTACAAAAACTGTTATCATTATATATTTATAATAATATTACTGTAATAAAATAGAATTATAATTGTGCTTAAAATAATAAGTGCTACTTACACTAATGAGTTTATTGTATTCTGAATAATAATTACATAGCCATTGTTTAAATGCATTTAAAAATACATCATTCTTAGCCCTACTTCACTCACTTCTGAAAGGCTTTTATTGTTTGTACTGTCAGCTTCAGTTCCAAGCCTGGACTGAAGTTTCTACTACAATATATGTATACAAATATTTGTCCCAAATATTGTCTGGGTTGATATTGCCTAGCCTCTTGCTCTGTTAGTTAGACATAGATAGACATTTATATGTTTGAGTTTATAAAAGTGACCACAAACTTTAAATATAGGTTTGGTACTTAGCTTGACCAAACCAGATATACCAGAAATTATAAATTAAAATTAAATGTTCCAAAAATAGAAAATTGACTTGTTTTAAATGTGTGTTTATTCATGCCAGCAGTGAGACTGGTCGAGTCAAGATACTAGGGCAGTTCAATACAACAATATTTTATTCATTTAAGCAGTTGATTAATTGTTAATAATAATTATTGATTTTTTAATTAAAATAATTGAAAACATGGTGCAGGTGGAGCCTTATGCTAGTATTCATACCCTAACATATTGCAGTATTATGTAGAGATATTACAATAGTTTATTATATATCCCTAACACACTCTTTTGAACTTAAGGCACAGTTCCATGCGCCAAAATGTCGAGAAATAATCAAACTCACTAATAATAAAGATCCTGTTTATAAAGAAAACAAAGAATCAGTGTTAGACCAAAAACGTCATTATACTAAGCAAAAGTCCAAACACATGTAGAGTACAAAAATATATAAATAACTGTACTTTCCAGTAAAATGGTGGACGAACAGCCTCAGCAGCCATCCCCGGGTGGAGACACGGGTCCCCCTAAAGGCATGCCTGCCCTCAAGGCACACGTCATCGCCAACAAAATCGATGTGTCCCTCTGGGCTATCAGAGTACTTATAGTGCTCTGCACTTTTGGATATATCCTACCTCTATTCAACAAGTAAGTTTTCCTATCCTAACAAAGGTTGTCTGGAAGAGATTGCTTTCAGCAATAAGACCGCCCATGGTACTATTTAATTTTATATTTTACTTTTTAATGTATGGTTTGTATTTTTTCATTCATTTCATTCATTCAGAAACTTCTAGACTCTGGAATAACTTTAAGAACAAAGTTCTTATAAAAGAGTACAGATTTAAGAAATAAAAGTACACATCACAAAGAGCAAAGATCCTGATGTGATAAGAATTACAAAATACAAAGGTCAATCACAAACTAACATCAGTCACTTGTTTAGTAAATATTTACTCTTGGTGTGAATAATGTTAGATTTGACTGTTGATATAATAAATTATGATCATTTGGCATATCCTACTGAGTTGTGTATGATGCACCTTCCATTCAGCAATCTATATTACGTCAAGACCAATAATCCGTTTAAAAAAAAAAAAATATATATTCTGGGTATTTTATATGTATAATAAAAAAAAAATATCTATCTATGTAATGTATTGTATTAAGTATGTCAGTCGTCTAGTACCCATAAAACAAGCTCTGCTTAGCTTAGGGCTAGATGATGTTGTGTGGATTGTCCAGCATTATTTATTTTATTAAGTACTTTGTACCCCGCAGCCCTACATCAGCGTTCTACAAGGCGCTGCTCGGCAACGCGGCGGTGTCGGCGCTGCGCCTGCACCAGCGCATCCCGGCGCACGAGATTGCACTGTCACGGGACTTCCTCGCGAGGTTCTTCCTGGAAGACAGCGCGCATTACCTCTTCTACTCGCTCATCTTCATGAACGTCACGCCTAATCTATGTATCCTTTACAAATTACAAACCAAAAAAAAATGGTTGTCTGTACAGTTGGTTTACTGACGATAGTTGAACGTGACAACGTCACTTCATGGAACACCTCAGAACGCCTCATGAGTCTTGTTTTTTCGTGCGTGCATCCGGCTCTATCGAATTATAAGACGTTGTCACGTCAAAACTTTATACTTACGTAGCGAATAGTTCTTTTTGAAACTTAAAGTATAGAAAACGTTTATTGACACCATAACACATACAAAAATACAAAAAATTTATGCTTTGCTAATTTATTTATTTATTTATTTATTTATTTATTTATTTATTTATTTATTTATTTATTTATTTATTTATTTAGGTTCACCAACAGTTTATACACAGTACATCCAAAAACTTAAAATTAATTAATTCTAAATGATCCCTATAATATTACTGATTAAAGTATTTGCTTACAGTACTTCCCCGGACGAGAGCTCACGAAGAGCTACAACATTACAAAGAGAATTAGTCATCAGTGTTATATTTAAACTAAAGGCTATAAAAATTATGTACTTTCAAAGAAAAGCATTGTTCTCAACATAGTCGACATTGTACCTCTATTTATTTTGTAAGGTGATTAAGACTAGGGGAAGTACGTCCAAAATGACACAGTGTTTTTTTAATTATCAATAACTTTTTTATTATTCGTAATAGGAACATAATTTTTGTATAAAACTTTGCTTATATTCAATGGTTACCCATACCTTAAAGGATTTGTCACAAAAATCAACACTTACAAAAATATTTAGTTTTAAACGGAGATCGAGAAAAATCCGTTTTGTCCATACCGTATGGACAAAACGGATTGCTGCTGAAAACTTTTATTTTAACAGTTTGTTTTGCTGCTGGTGGAATTATTTTATTTTGTTTTAAAGCATGACGCGTGACAGTGTTACTTGTGGTACTTTGAAGGTCTTAAAAGCCAAGCTAACCCATTTTTATCTCCTGTACTGGGTAATAGCTTTTTGCATCGCTTACGGACTCCATGATTGCCGATTATTTGTCCTCTTATAATTCACTGGCATATTGCAATCCTGTGAATCAAAGAGATTTATAATATATGTTTACTATTCATCATCTCTATGGACAAAACACTATGTTGTTTTGTCCGTATTGGTTAATTGGTTGTATGTCATTTTGTACATAACCGCAAAAAAATAACGATCTGAAAAATAATCTTATTGCAGCGACAATCATGTAGTACAATCTACACGATCACCTCAAGCACAAGATGCTCGAATATAAAAAACTATAACACAGTAAAATAACAAAAAAAAACTCACCGAAAAACAAAAAACTGACGACCACTAACAAACTTTTCTACAAGCGCGAAACACAAATGTCAACATTGCATCCGTTACGTGTTTTAAATGACTCTGAGAAATCCAATTGTATATTTCCGGTGGGGGCGCTTCCTAATTGTCTTATTTTTGACTATCTAAACCGCGCTAATTTTGAAATATCGCCAATGTGTCGTTTTGTCCATATGTGTCATTTTGGACGTACTTCCCCTACATATAATGTAAATAAGCTAACTTAGTTTGGTTTCCGCATTAGAAAGGATTCCTTAGATTAATAAGTCGACACATAAAAATGTCTGCGTCATTATAACTGAAAATTAATAAAAAAAATTAGGCATGGGCGTATTCTGTACTGAGGTCACGTTTTTTAGACAGAAATAATTACTTATCATCAGATTTTTTATTTTACATCCGTGAAAGACTAACAAACATTTAATAGTAATTCTTTGTAAGAAGGATCATATAAAAAAACGGTAGAAACTAGGCCATAAGTTTGTTGCCCGTTCTTCTAGGCTCTGGTCGCGTGGAACTGGCACCTAGAATCACCTAGTATGTAAGACGATTCTAAATGATCCGCGTGATTTTATTGGATAAAGAACTTTACTTACATACATCCACACATCCATCCATACAAACTTTCACCTTATAATATTAGTAGGTTTTACTTTTGACGTGACAACGTCTTATAATTCGATAGTGCCGGCTGCACGCACGAAAAAACATGACTCATGAGGCGTTCCATTAAGTGCAAGCGAGAGCGCGGAACGAGCGACAAAGAAGCACAATCGGCCTTTGCGTTTGTTGTCACGTTGAACTATCGTCAGTAAACCGACTTTACAGACAACCATTTTTTTTCTATTAATTTTTAATTTTACTTGTAGTAGAATGATTCCTTAGCAGTAACATCAGTGATCTTGACGCCAATCTTCCTGTTTGCGTTATTGCACGCCGCATCATACTCGCTGACCATTCTTGACGTAAGTTTTTGCTTAACTGCCACACTCAGAGACGTCACTTAAATATAAGTATTGAAAATGTACTGGGACATTATTCAGTTATTTATTAATTAAAAGGCTTTATTGATTGAGCAGTAAAATAGTCATACGAAGTACACGCTAAGTTGGTAAGTATTCACTTTATTTTAAGTGCCTATTACAATGTTAAATACAATGTTATCATATAAAAAAACGGTAGGAACCAGGCCGTAAGTTTCTTGCCCGTTCTTCTAGGTCTTCTAGGTTCTTCTCTGGTCGCGTGGAACTGGCACCTAGAATCACCTAGTATGTAAGACGATTCTAAATGATCCGCGTGATTTTACTGAATAAAGTAATTTTTGACTTTGACTTTAACTTGAAATACACAAGGAAATAATAATAAAATTATGCATAAAAATGTAATAACTTTGACGTCTGTTCGTCTTATACTTTGTGCATAAATTAAATTTGATAAGATTTCAATAAATAGTTATATTTTAGTAACGTCTCTGAGTGTGACAATAAATCGCATAAAACACTTGTGGGTACTAAGTGCTTATTTTATAGTCTAGTATTTATTTAGTCGTAATACCTACTGCTTATTTAATGAAGTTATTGTTGGTTTAAAGTTCAATTTGAAATGTCAATTGTTTGCTTTTTCTGTAACGAATGGTGAATCAACAAGTCTTTATATTTGCAATATACTTTTTAGTTCTTACTTTACAATCCTAGGCTTGATAGTCGTCACAGCTCAGTCGGTAGTAGGTCTACCTTCCATGCTGTGAGTTGTGAGTTCGATTCCTACAAAAAACAAACATTTGTGTCATGCGTGGCAAACGTCGATGTCTTTTCTGTGTCTAGATGTTACTATGTATGTGTTTATTATATATTGTATTCTTTCAGTAATCTAGTTTCCTTAATATCTTTGCTTAGTTTGGGACTAGTTAGCATGAATATTTATACCTTCAATATTTATTTTATCCTTATCATCAAGACTAACAAAAAATGTCCCTTCCGCTAAAACGTCCTGCGACAAAGCATGGTTAAAAGTTTGCCCCTAACGCTGTAATGATGTAGATGCTAAAGCCTGGGATAACGCAGTGGTTACAAATTGTTTAAATTTATAACCTCAGCTGGGTTGAATACATAATAATTAACATAATCACCGATTTTAACCTTGGCTTGAGTGACAATGACAAGGTTGATGTCGTTCGCGTATTGTTAGACTCTGTTTATATTTTTAACAGACGACAAAAATTAAGGTTCATAATTTTTTTTTGTGTATGCTATACGCGATAAATTCTGAACTGATTTTGATGATTCTTTTTTGTTTGGTAGGTCATCCTTAAAAGGGTTCCATTATATTTAATTAAGATATGACTATCGACGGGCAGAAGCCACACAAAACAAGAAAACAGTGCTCAAAATTAAATATACTTTCGTTAAAAACTATAGAGCCCTCATGAAAATGGTTTGAGAACAGAAGGGGGAGACCTACGCCCAGCCGTGGACTAATATAGGTCTATGATGATGATGATGAATACAATGGTGTTGTTTGCAGACGCTGGGCCAGAACTCGCTGTGGGTGGCGCGGCTGCTCATCTCGCTGGTGGAGTTCCAGTCGCGGAATATACTTCGCGCCGCCGCGCTCGCGGAGATCGTGCTGTTCCCGCTCGTCGTCTGCATGGCGCTCTTGTAAATATTACTCGATTTCATTAACTGGATGAGAAGAGCCGAAGACCCGGCTCCGTGGCGCGTCTTGGGAGATACCTATGTCGAGCAGTGGACTGTTATAGATTGACGATGATAAAAAAAAAAATTTTTTTTTTTTCTACATCGAGTTTTGCCGGTAGGTACTGTAATAATGTTGTAACATTCCAGCGGCTACTGCGGGCTGATGTCTCCGTTCGTGTACTACTACTTCGTGACGTGGCGCTACGCGTCGCGGCGCAACCCCTACACTCGCAACACGTTCCGCGAGCTGCGCGCCGCCGCCGAGCGCCTCGCCGCGCGCCCCGGCCTGCCGCCGCCGCTGCAGGCCGCCATACACAGCGCCGTGCGCCTCGTCACGCGCCTCGCGCCGCCCATGGACCATGTGCAGCAGTTAGTACCCACTCACTACACTATCCACATACACAACACATGTGTAGCAGTCAGTACCCACTACACTAAAGTCCGGTCGCGGAGCAGAAGGAAATTCGTACATTAACCTGTTAATACCTGTCTCTGTGACTCTCGCGTAAATATGATGCGTCTCGCTCGCTGAGTGCCGCGGTCATTGGATCTGTGCGAGCGAGACGCATCATATTTACGCGAGAGTGACAGAGACAGGTAATAACAGGTTAATGTACGAATTTCTTCCTGCTCCGCGACCGGACTTTATCCACACACAACTAAAACACATCTACACCATAACTCATATGCAGCAGTCAGTACTCACTAACTACACTATCCATACACAACACACGTTCTCACTTTACACTTACAAGTTAATTTGCCAAAAGAGCTTTTGTTCTTCTATCTGTCTTCTTTCTATCTGTTCGTCGCATTTTTCAACCGATTTTAACGAAAATTGACAAAAACAAAAACGACATCGTTGATTTCGACAAATTTTGTAGTAGATCACGATTTTCGAATGTGAGGTTAAGGGGGAAAGTTTGCTGTAACGTAGCGAGATTTCAGTTTTTGTCCCAGAAACACTAGTTTATAATAAAAAGCACACAATAATTGTGACATGCAATGTCGGTCATTAATCATTATACAAGTAAAGCCGAAACCATTGAATCTCCTTTGCCTTCATTTAAATGTATTTTTTCTGTTCACAGGTAAGAACTACAAACCACATTGCTTGGTGTCAACAGAAAGAAGCATTTTCTACATTAATAACCTAGCATAAAATGAAATGGTGTAAGAATTTATTGACATAAGAATTTCCTTTACAATTTTCTCTATAAATCAATATCTTTATTCTTCGCGTTTCTTTATAGAGTGCTAACATATCTAATAATGAACAAATGTACTGGCAAGAATTGTGCTGCCAGCTACAAAAACATATTTAGGATAGTAACACTGCCTTTTATGTGAATTGTCGCTTTTACTCTTCATAGCAATGAATATTTCGTATTATGCATAACGTTTGGTTGTATCAAATCGTATTTTTTTATCGTTCACGGGAATACAAAATGGTATTTAATTTTATATTATAAAAGGTCCAATATTGCGTAAGGTGTAAATGTTTAAGTTAGACTAATAAGCAAGTTTGGAGATAAGTAGCTAATTTAACTGAAAGTTAAGTATTTTCTTTTATAGGAGTGAAGTTAAATTATGGTATAAGTTTTCGTAATGCTTTTTAAATCACAAGACCATTCCAATTGTGTGTTTTAATAGTTCGAGAGTTTTGCACTAGACTTACTCAAGTTGTAGCTACCATGTACTGAACATCGAAATTATGTTAATAAAATGTTTATCTTCTATTTATTTTAACATCAAATATGATTGTATTGCAAAATATTGTGTATAAATTACTTTCCAAAATTGAACAATGCACTTGGTTTGGGGTGAATGTAGTCAAGTTTATAATAAATGTTGGTATAATAAGCTGTCTTTTTTATTCCCATACGTTCATGAATATCTCAATAGTCCGAAATAAAAGGGCCATCTTCTATTTTCAGTTGTGGTATTTTACTCATATTTATTAGGTACAAAAAAATAAAAAAGTTGATAAAAGGATTTAATAAAGAAAATAAAAATTTCCATTCAAATGGACATGTTTTTTCATTTTATGCACAATGCGAAAGAGACAGGTTAAATCATGGCCATGGGCCATGGTAGAATCATCATGGAACAATTACTTCAGAATTATGAATGAGATTAAAGACATTCACACCATCAGTCACATGTTGATTGATAAAACTACCCGATGATTATGTATCAGTTTATAGTCTGTGCGTTTTATTTTATTTCTGAACGAAAGCTTGTTTGACATTGACAGTTTCGTCAACGAAATCCGGCCTTTTCTCCGTTCCCTTTGCAATCATGGCGGTGAACAACATTTCCAAAAAGCGAAAAGTACGTTTTACTGCGTGATTATTGAGTTAAAATACATGCACGCTAGCTTAAAACGAATCCTATTAAGTGTGGCAATGTCAAAAGTTTCTTCGTTTATGTTGTGTAAATAGTGATGTTAGTGGATGTGTTCAAAGTTTTGATTCTCGACGAGATGTATATCTGTTGTTTCCATGTACACAAGCTGCGATAGATGATGCCGTGTATACCTCGGACGTAGCTCGAGACGTTTCTAGTGATGAAGCCTCCAAAAGTGTTTAAAATGAAATAGTCAAAACATAACCTCTCCGTAACATTGCAGTTCGTCGGTGACGGAGTTTTCAAGGCGGAACTCAATGAGTTCCTCACCAGGGAGTTGGCCGAGGATGGCTACTCCGGCGTGGAGGTGCGCGTCACACCCACCAAGTCTGAAATTATTATCATGGCGACGAGAACCCAGAGTGTGCTCGGAGAGAAGGGTCGTAGAATCCGTGAGCTGACCTCCGTCGTACAGAAGAGGTTCAACATTCCCGAGCAGTCTGTGGACCTTTACGCCGAGAAGGTCGCCACCCGCGGGCTCTGTGCCATCGCCCAGGCAGAGTCCCTCAGATACAAACTTATCGGAGGTTAGTTACTTTTTAAACATTGTACACATCGTGAAGTAAGATACTTTTAGCTAATAGATCACCCAATTGCTGGTAAATTAGTGAAATGAAGAACTTCCCAGAGTTCTGTTTACTTAAATGGTTATAAGCACAAACATGGCTATCTTACTTGGTTATTTGTAAATGCTGTGCATTATTTTTTTCTTATTGGTTAATATGCCCCTAACCTGACATTGGTGTTGAATATAATGGCAATGTTTTTCTTTGGGGCGAGATTAAAACCTCTTTTCATAACAGAGCTTGATTATTTTAAGCTCTAAAGTAAAATGGGGACATCTATGAGAAACTTAACTTACTGCTAACATGTGGCTTTTATGTAGTCATGCTTCAGAAACCACTGACCATTTTATTTGTTTAATTGTTTAGCATTTAGCAGTGTTGTGCATTTTAGTAATAACTTATTTCCCATTCCAGGCTTGGCCGTCAGACGTGCCTGCTATGGTGTGCTCAGATTCATCATGGAGTCTGGAGCCCGAGGTTGTGAAGTAGTTGTCTCCGGAAAGCTCAGAGGCCAGCGTGCCAAGTCCATGAAGTTTGTGGACGGACTCATGATCCACTCCGGAGACCCCTGCAATGACTACGTCAACACAGCCACACGTCATGTACTGTTGAGACAAGGAGTACTCGGTATCAAGGTGAGCATCTCTTATATTCTCATTCATTTTTATAAAAATGATATACACCCCAATGGGTCATTAGTGCAGATCTAAGATTATAAATATGAAGTCACCCCTTTTTGTTTGTCAGGGTATGCATTGCTGTTAGGTTCTTTACATAAGAACATCATACATATTTAAATTATAAGCCCTTGAAAATAATATAATTATGAGTACTTCGAGTAACATGACCAAACAGTAATGTATGAATTGAATAATTTAACTTTCTACATAATGTAAAAGCCACCAAATCAGGGATTGTGGGCCACACAATGGCTCATGATCTAATTTTGCGTGGCAGAGTATACCAGCTTGTTTATTGGAGGGTCAGTCTGTATTGGCTCTGGTACGGTGCAAGCTGGACATTTTCATTACGTTAAGTTTTCATTATAATTAATAAATAAATAATGTTGGACAATCCACTCAACATCATCTAGCCCCAAGCTAAGCAGAGCTTGTGTTATGGGTACTAGAAGACTGACATACTTAATACAATACATTACATAGATATGTAGATATTTTTTAATATACATATAAAACACCCAGAACACCCGGAATAAATATTTGCATATCGTACGAACATTTATCCGCTACATATCGCTGATTGTGTCCTACACTATGTTGGCCTAAGCGCGGTCACCAGTATCCATGTTTCTAATCATAACTTTAATCTCTTGTTGCTCCAGGTCAAAATCATGTTGCCATGGGACCAGCAAGGCAAGAACGGTCCCAAGAAGCCGCAGCCCGACCACATCCTGGTGACGGAGCCCAAGGACGAGCCGGCGCCGCTCGAGCCCACCAGTGACGTGCGCTCGCTCGCGCCCACCGCGCTGCCCGCGCAGCCCGTGCCGCCCGTCGCTTAGTCTTACGATTATATAAAAAACGTTAAGTCATTTCTTGACTTTCATTTCAACCCTTTTAACCTAAGGAATAACTGCTATAGATAGTAGAAACAGAAAATAGCAAGCATATGTATGTGATAGTAGCACATAGCTACTATCACAACCTAGTAATATAATATTAGATATAATACACCTATGGCTCGCGTACTTATACCTACTTGGAAACTTACCTACGTACCTACTAGCAAGGTGCCAAGCCAATATATTTAATAGACTAGGTTTTTTTATTCAATATCATAGTTTTGAAAACCTAGCCTAGCCTCCGTTTTGTGTTTTGTATCATGAATGAGATTATTTTTCACTGGTACTAAAAATAAACTGCCTTTAGTCTTGCCAACGGATTGATACGAATTCAATCCTATTTTATTACAGGAAGTATTTTCAATACGAACCTAATCTTTTTTCTAACCTATACTATAGTATGACTATAGAGCCCTGAAACTTCGTTTCATATAAAGTACATTTGGGACAAAAAACAGTTAATACTTGTGGAAAATCAGATAGTATTATAAAGTTAGTAAGTAACGAAGGTAAGATCTTGATACATTGCGCTAATAGAATATCTAGCAGTCTGTTAATGAATATGTTCATGACAGTAATCAATATTGAAAAAGAAAAACAGAAGAAAACCTAGGGAGTTTACTACTAACGTGGTAGAGCACAAGACGGGGTTCAAATAAAAGAGACTGTTATTCAATGCAATTTATTACTCAAGATCTCATTACATACAAACGCACCTTATACTTAGCGTAACAAACAACTTACCAACACTATTGCCGTAAAACACAAAATAAACTATGAAAAATATTAAAATTAGCTTCAGTTTAAACAATGACCTTTTTCAGTTAAAACAATGAGTAGAATATTGAAGTCGGATGACTTTGTTTTTAATATGAAAGATGGAGTATGTTTCTAAAGCCGAAATCACTGCCTCAAAATTCATTAGGCTGAATTCTCTCTTGAAGTTTTTTATAATAACTCCATTCAGACCGAATTGAGCTAAAATTACTCGTGACAAAAGGTTAGCCTCCTATCTTATAAAAAGTTAGCGTTGACTTTATGTCATCATTACTATAATAAATACTTCAAGTCTGCGCTAACTTTTTATATGATAGACCGTCTTTTCAATAGCGAAATAACACCAATTACCTACCTATCTACCTAGGTAGTATCAAGTTTTCAGTTGTAGGTACTACACAGTAGGTAGCATTAATGGTGCAGTAGTAGTGATTTGATTCAAATTTTATCTATATTAGCAGACATACTTATTCTAGGATCATCATTATCACACTATTTATTAGACAGGTAGTAATTAGTAGAAAAAAAGAAACACTTTAAAAGTGCTTAAAAATGGCGTCTTTATTTACTACACCTACTATTATTTGGAAAGTGACATGAGGTGTTTTTCTATAATTTGCAGTAGGTTTAGGCATAAGCTAGGTTTTATCTTTGAAAGCATTTAAGCTGGGTATTTATGCTTTAAAAAAACAGAGCCTACTTTCAATGTAACTATGTAAGTATTTAAATGTAAACAGACATGATTTTAATGTAATGTGCTTGAGACGATAATTTAAATTACGTTGTTTATTTCTAATCCAACATTTTAAATCTAAATATTTATCTAAGCTTATAATAATGGACAGAATTGCGTGTCGCGTGTATCGATCGAAATATATTGCGTGTATATGCGTGAGTGGCTAGATTTTATAATAAAAAAGTGTATTATTAAATACACATCTAAAACGAAATAAGATTGCTATTTGGAAAAGTTAGGAGAATTTGTTATGCTAAAACTTAATCGGGTCTACGACAACAAGACACTTTCTTCGCAATATATATTCTAGAAGCTACACAGCTACAGAATTAGGATAGGATACCTACTAGAAGTCTAGAAATAGGATCTAAGATAGACACTACAGTGGGACGTGAGTATAAGGGTTCGAGTTTTGTACAATTATCTAAAAGTAACTACATATAATTGGGACTATAGAATTTTCTAGTACGTCTACAGATTTACATAGCTTCTCTCTTCCTTTAAGCCTATTTTAATTCAGTTTTATTAATGCCGGATTATAAAAGCTTTTAGGCTTATTATGTAGGTAAGTAGTCGAATTATATCTCATTATTTTGGCACAGAGATAGGAAAAAGACAGGTGCATTTAAAGCCTAAATCACAGAACGGAAAGGGGGTGCAGGTGTATGGGAGGGGTGCAAAAATAGTTCACAATAGATGTGGCGTAAAAAACTATGTTTTTCGACTTTCATAACACATGTATCACTTAAAACAACTTTTAGCATACAATTAATTCTAATATCTATATTAATATAGTATTGACATAGTTTTAATAGCGAAAATGTCTACTGTATTGGCACTTTCGCGTTGCCGTACTTAAAGATACTTACTCACTGCCATGCAAATCCTACGTTATTTTTATTAACGGAATAATTTAGAAAAAAACAAAATAGTTTAAAAACATTTAATAAAAACCAAAAATAATTTCATAAACGTCAAAGTCATTTTATGTTAAAATTAAGTAAGTACTTTTCCCGCCACCGCAAATAAGGAGTTAAATATAAATAAATAACTAACATAAGTTAAAATGGAATGTTTTTTAAATACTTTGCATACTAAATTGTAAAGAAGTAAAGTTTAAGTACTCAGTTATTAAGTTAGAAAACATTTTGCACTTGGAATCGTAAATAAAATGAATAATAAATTATTTCAATAAATGTAAGATAAACAAAGCAAAAATGGACGTCAAGGGTACAAAGAGATCGTAATTAGGAATACATTTAAAAATAAGTACTGCAATTAATTACCTATGGCACTAAAATATAAATATATCATTGTAAATCATATTTATAAAATTAATTCATAATAAATTCTAACAATAATAATTTTCTTGATTTACTTATAATACAAAACTATCAATACAACATCATGGAATGTCAATATTTATTAAGTATCTAACACGAGCTGAATTTACTAATTAGCAAAATACACAATGTAACACATTTTTACAACCCAAGTTTTTTTTCTATGATGAGTGGATTTTTTCCCATCCCTACTCACATAGCGATATTTAATCTTATTCCTGTCTTTCACATCTCTTTGGATTGCAAGCTAACATTTTTACCGTCTACGTCACGTCCTTATTTTTTAGTCTGTTATGGCATGAATCTTTTGAGCCGAATTAGAACAATACGTTCAAAATCTCCTTGTATATACCTACCGCCTTACGTAGCTATTTTAATTGAATTATTTAAATAACTAAGTTCCTAGTATCGTTGTTGGTACTCGTGATGCCATCGGTTGAAGTCTATGTGGAACACCACAAGGGAACCGTTCTCCAGCCCCGCTAGCAGGTATCTGAACAAACAAATAAATAGTTTAGGTTTCATTCTAAATAAAAATCTTACTGGCTGCGCCATGTAAGCAAGGGTTTTTTGCGAGTTGAAATAAAAGATAAATACAGTATTTTAAAGGCTGTTTTCACAGCAACCCGTAAAATATATCTTCTTGATCATTTATTTACTGAACACTGACGACATGGAATCGGAATTGCCACACCGCAAGCCCTTTTACATAACTGACGCAGCCGGGATTCAAGATACATTTAGATTGGCGCAGGCGGTAGGATTCTGTATTCATTCAGATTGTAACTTGCACATGTTGGATATGTGCTTACTTCTGATCGTGCGAGAGCGCGAGCGAGCAGACGGGCGCGCCGGCGGGGGGGAACGCGTAGAGGGGGGACAGCGTGAAGGCGCGCCACACCTCCACCACGCCCGCGTCCCCCCCGCACACCAGGTACTCGCCGCACCGCGACAGAACCAGGCACTACAACAGATAACACATTAGTAATACACTTTCAGAATTATAAATATCGTAGTAGATATAAATTGTCGAAGATATAAACCTGATTACGGCCGATAAAATTTAAGATAATTGATTTATAGCTTGTTGATTCCACACAAAATTATTTAACGTTGCAGGCCTGTACAAATACAAAGCGATTCATTCGAAAGATTTTATAACCTGGGTGCTATCTCTATTGTATTTTTTAACTGTATTGTATTTACCTGGAAGTTATCATTATGGGTTTCATGCCTCAGCCGCCGCCCGTTAAGTGTGTAAGCCGCGAGATGTCCTCTCGCGTACGCGACGACGAGCACCCCCTCCCGCGAGAGGGCGAGTTGTTGCGGCCCCGCCGCGCCCCCCGCGACCCCCGCGCCGCCACCCCCAGCCGAGGGGAGGGCGCGAAGCAGCTCGCCGAATGTCGTGTGGATTAGTACCGGCCCGTCTGGAAAATCAAGTGAGACGTGTACTTTGGGTCACACAATACCTTTTGAGGCGCATCATCACATACTTATATAAAAAAAAAATCAAAATAATTTATTTCAAACTTGCAATGTCGACTTAGTAATGGGTGGGATCTCTTTTTTTAAGTCGTGAGACCTGTATTAAAAGATATATAAATCTTAAAGAAAGACCCATGTACCAGTTATTTTTCATTATGTTTTATCTGTACTACAACACTACAACTACTACACCGGGTGGATGGATTTATCAGAAGTTCCACGTGTGTGTGTGGATAGAGGGTGCGTGTGTTTTGTGATTTCTCAGCTTCTACCAGGTTGATAAAAGTTGAATTACAGGATTGAGTCATTGTGTGTGGGGGGTAAGTGGGGGGTGAATGCGTGCTTGTGGAAGGTAAGTGGCAACGGCGGATCCATCCTGAGCTGGTTCCAGGACTTAGGTGGACCACTAATTGAACATAATTCAATTATAAGTTCTTGACTTGTCCACGACAATGTGACCCCCCCCCTCCTGGCGCCAAATCAGGTATTTGCACAGTGAGGGTGTAAGGGTGTATATGTGTGTGTGTGTACTTACTGACGGAGGAGGAGACGACCAGGCCGAGCTCCGCGGAGACGAGCACGCCGTTGATGGGCGCGTCGTGCCCCGTGAGCGTGACGCGCGGCGCGGGCGCGTCGCCCTCGCCCACGATGCCGCCATGCCGCGCCGACCTGCACACCGCAACACACACTGCTTTAAACCTCTGTTGAGCGATATCTAGCTCAACAGCTGTTTACTACACGATGCTATCACTAATACAAATTCGATATCATACCTACCCAAAACCGCTATCGGTAGGTAGACTACAGGGGATTTTATACGTGATGATAGTAAAGATCCATTAACTACGTGAGGTGGTTTCGATGGGGGAGGCGGTCGAAGCCTTTTTTTTTTGCTCCAGTTCCCACTTCGCAATTCTCATTATAGCAGTCAAGAAGTCTGTTCGCTAAGCTTTCAGACCCTGTCCAAGTGTTCCCTAGGACTCCCTAAGGCTCCCTAGGGCTCCAGTGTGCAGTGCACTCACCAGTGCCAGAGCAGCACGGTGCAGTCCTCGGAGCCCGACGCGATGTAGCAGTCGGACGTGATGTTGCACTCGGAGCGACACACGCACGTCACCACGCCGTAGTGACCGAATATTATCTGAACTATTTTAGCTGGAAACAAACATAGACATGTCCTTAACTTTAAGATGCTTTAATTATGTCAGTAAATCTTTAACAAAAATCGATTGGAGTTCTGGCTGTTCGATTTATTTTCCGAAGTTTGCTTTCTTTTGAAGGAAGAAGAATTGCAAAATAATTTAAGATGCTATGAGGCAGTCAATCTGAATAAAATCTGGATCGAACAGGCTCAGACTGTTGTTGTTATCTTTCGGAGATTGCCTTGTGTTAGTTGTCAAGGCAACGTTTTAAGTTCCATAAATCATGTCAAGCTGAGGAAATCTAGCGTATCCTCTTAGTCTGTCGAAGCACTCACCGGTCTCGGTAGAGAAGACCCGGAAGCTGTTATCCCAGAAGCCAGCCGCGATGAGGAACCGCGAGTCCACGGTGGTGACGAAGCAGTTGCTCCGTGCCTTCACGCGCTGCGAGAAGTTGTCTCCCAGCTGGCGCCGCGCCAACGCCTGCGCGCCGCCCGCACCTGGAACCAACATCTGTGCTGTTGGACTGCGAACTATTCGATATCTCGGATGATGTGGTTCTATATTCGTTGGTTTTACTTATACAGGCAGTAAATTGTGGATGAATTGTCTGCACCTTGAAATGCGAATGGGGTATCATTTTCTAATAGAGGCAAAGTAGATGTGGATGAGGGCCGTAAAATTCAAAATGGTGTTCATGATGCAAGAGAAAAATTCTCCAGCAGTTAAGTCGGTGACGTGTTGATAATCGCAAAGTCGTAGCCTCTATTTTCTGGTTTTTTTTTTACCCTAACTTTTTATAAAATAGACCGATAACCTGTAGCAGTTAGCAGTTGAAAAAACGTAAATCCTGTTATAGGATTCTTTACAATCTCCAGTTACAAATCATTGATCACGAAGTACGAGATAGAAAGAGAAGGTGTCTGCGGATCTGCGGCATGTAGCTGGCAAGCCCTGGATGGGAAGAGTCGAAGACCGAGATCAGTGGCGTATCTTGGGAGAAAGCTACGTCCTGCAGCGGAGTGATATAGTGGTCAAAGATAAAAGGGTACTAGCCGGTGGGTCAGTACTCACCCCAGACAGGGTCCATGAGCAGCGGATGGTGCGGCGTGGAGTCGGGCGCGTGTCGCTGCAGATGCGCGCAGCCCGCCGCGCCGCCTGCCCAGCGGTGCGCCGCGAACGCGCGCGCCGCGCTCACCTGCACACAAACTCACGTCAACTCACCACATTCTGAGGGCTTACTCCGAGCTTGCATTTTAAAACTCCCTACTCTCCGAGAGTCGGCTCTCGGATATCCATACTAAACTAACCAAAACTAACCAAACCTTTTGAGAAATAAATGATTATTATTATTATTTACTTATTATTATACAAAAATATGAGGATATCCGAGAGACGACTCTCGGCTCGAGAGTAGGGAGTTTTAAAATGCAAGCTCGGACTAAGCCCTGTGCTTGTAGTGAAATTCATGTAAAGTGCTATTCTGTCTTATTTCCGCAACGCCAACGCAATTGCTACGTGGTTAATCCGGCGCTGCATAATCATAATCGCGCTGCGTAGGTATGAGTAAGTAATAAGTAGTAAGTAGTAACCGTGACGGCGGCGGGCATGGCGAGCTGCGGGTAGGTGTTGGCGGAGACGTGCACGACGGCCGCGTTGGACGGCAGCTTGAGCCGCACGCACACGTCGTCCGGCGCCGCCGAGAACATCAGCGGCGCCAGGTGCATCGTCGACGCTCTACGCACACAGGGAAATATATTCACGGACAACTCACACATCACATTCTAGTGCCAAACTAAGCAAAGCTTGTACAATAGGAACTAGACTGCTGATAGAATACTTATATACATTTTTTTGTGAATACATAGTAAGTATACGTAGCATGGACATTCTCGAGCACGTCAGATTAAGGTAGGGTAGGTCAATTACATGCTAAATAGTGTATATTCCACTGATCTGATAATTTGAGAGTGACGAAAAGAAAGGGGAGCGTAAGCTCATATTTGGTGGAGGTACTTAACCGGGTACAAGGTACCCCCTGTATGTTAATCTGGTGCGTTCGAGTAAATCCTGAAATCCCGTCTTGGGCTCCCCTACTTTATTCTGTAAAGTCGGAGGTATTAATTCAAATGTATGTCTGTCTCTTTCCCACTGACCTGGGTGGATGCGGCTCGCTGAGCAGCTGCGCCGGCGTCTGTCCGAAGCTGCGGATCTGGTCCTCGACGGCGGCGCGCGTCACGGGCTCCGCCACCTGCTCGAGGCGCACCCCGCCCTCGTACGTCAGGTAGTAGAACACGTTCGTCGCACGAACTGCTTCCGGTCCTGGAATAACAGACAAAAATGTTAAAACTATTTGATAACTTACGACTATACAGTACCTATTTACAAAATTTACATTGTCATATAAAATACATAAGATCCAAATCATCACCAATCGGAAGCGTACCCAAGACACTGGCTGCATTGCCGCGCTGAATAGCAATGCTGATACGTTGGGCCAGATACTCACCAACCCTCGGGTCACGCGTCGCTTCGACTAATAACTAATTAATGATAACTAATTGGCATAGGTATACATGAAAAAGTCTATCCGTCTACTCCAGTCTACCGCTGGAATTAGCCACTGCACACGCTAGTTTTATCCAAGAAATATATTCAGGGAAGAACTATTTTTAGTATTTTCTTTCTTCTTCCTGTGATCCTCACAAGGACTTCTAATGGACGGTCAGTACTGCGCTTCCTTCATCATGATTTACTAAGTTCTTGATGAGCAGTGGAGACATGTAACTACCATTGATGAATCAAGATGTTATGGGCCATTCAAAACTTGGTTAACTGCACAATGGATTTTTTCGATTGAACCTGTATTTACACACCACTAGACCTGGATTTTCGCACGTCTAGACCTGGATTCGCACACGACTCACCTCTCTGCTTGTATCCAAAGATGAGATCGATCCACTGGTGCAGCTGGCAGCTGACAAACTCCGACTCGAGCGCCATGCGGTTGATCCTCACGAACTCCTCGGCGGAGGAGGCCCAGGGCGGCAGCACCACGTCCCCGGAGGGCGAGTCCGCGAGCCCCAGCCGGTAGCCCGAGCTGTTCACCAGCATTTCCGGGAGGAAGAACAGCTCCGGGATCAGTTCCTGTCGAATAACATGAGCGAATGCTACAATCCCTACAAACCTTACCCAAAATTTTGCAAACTTTGTGATTTCTATGAATGCTATTGTATGTATCACGTATGTAACTTTAAAATGGTAATAAATACAAATATTCGCATTCATCATCATCTTCCTACCCTTGTCCCACATTACGTGGGTCGGTACAACACGTCCTCTTCTTCCACTCTCCTCTATCAGACGTCATCTCAATGCTCACACCTTTCTTACACATGTCATCATTCACACAGTCCATCCATCTTTTCTTTGGCCTCCATTCGCATTGACGAGCCAAAATCTTGCAGGGTTTTCTAGTCTCAAATGCTACACATGTGTGCGTAAAATCTAAAATCACGGGCATATGATTATTTCGGAGATAATTGTTTGTGTTAACAAGCAAACATCGCAGTTTATTAAAGTACCTACCTATCTAAAAAACAAAAGACAAAGCCTAAAAAAGCGTAAAAAAAATGATGCAAGTAAAACAAAACGATTCAACATTATTAGGAATGAAAGTAACACCAGTAGTGCAGGTGCTGGCTCCATACCTTGACATCGGAGGTGTCTCTCTGGCAGTTCTTCCAGGACATGGCGATGGAGGAGAACAGTCGGTTGGGATGGTCGAACTTGCCTCCCTGCAGCGCTAAGAACATCGTCGTCATCGGCTCCTGTAACACACACAAATTATTTTAGTTAATGTGCCAAGTGCCAGCCTTAAAAACTAAGTCATCAGTTGTGGTTTTGTGTTGCAATTTATTCTGGTACCAGAGCCCATATGAGCTCAATTGAATTATAATTATTGGACTATCATTGTCAGTATTTATATTATTTATTTAGTTTAGAATTCTATCAAATCATATCAAGCGGCATCTATCTCGCTACATGATAAACTGCACCGTACTCTACGCAATAGGCCAACAGGTGGCACAGACAAAATCCTAGATCGCGCAAATGAAGTTATCACGTAGTTTGAACATATAGTAATAGAACAGATTCCTATCCATCGGTCCTCGGACCTTGAGCCAAAAGTCGCTCGGCGTGGAAGATCTTCCCATTTCGTAGGAGTTACCACACCTATCACCTCATAGTAAATGCTGGAAGGTAGCTCGATGTACCATTTGAAACGTCTTACATACTAGATGATTCTAGGCGCCAGTTCATCGCGACCAGAGTTTAGAAGAGCTGGCAAGAAACTAGACCTGGATCCTAGCGCTGTTTTTATTTATGATCCTTATTACAGTTGTTTAATAAAGAAGTTTGATGTTTGAGTTAATAGTTATATTGATAATGGTTGGACTAGGTACTTCTTCCAAAACATGTGAACCGATCATCTACTTATAGTAACAATAGGAATGCTGTTATACAAATGAATGAGCAAGAAAACAAAGTATAATAATAGAATAACTACTATAACTAGCTAATTAGTACGAGGTTTTCCGATGAATTTGTTTTTTATTTCTTTTATGTAATCTGTGAGTTATAAGATACATTTTTAACCGACGAAAAACAAAGACGGTTCTTAAGTAAGTACATACCAAGGTATTTTTTATTTTTATTTGAGTACTTATGTTATAAAATAAGCCGACAGCTCACTTGATTAGTGGTGATTTCTGTCTATAACAATTAAATGCCTCAGACATCATCATCTTCATCTTCATCATCAACCTAATGCCTCAGTGAGCATGTCTATCAGGGACGTGTCCAGTGAGAAATCACGCTACGTCCATTACTCTAAAGATCAACGATCTTATGTCTCCTGTGCCGGGTTGTGTCTGTAATTGCGCCGGCATCCATACCCTTCAAATCGGAACACAGAAATGCGGCAAAAATAGGTAAAGAAAGGGAGAGAAATAGGTAGTATTAAGGACACATGCTCCAGGTATCTAGGTATTATCGTAACACTAGGCTATTAGGCAAATCACGTGCAACACTTAAAATAATATCAATTTCACCGCAAAGTTATTTTCAATTTATTCTGACAAGTTCAGATAAGTGCAATTTGCGCGGTCAATGTGTTGTGACCACGCGTGGCAGTGGCAAGTCTTGAAGATTGCCACGCGTAGTTAATTGTCTTAATAAGATAGTGTAAACCTGTGGTTTCGTTCATGTGGCTTTATTGACCTGCTTTGTTTGACGTACAAGCCGCACCGATTACAGTTTTTGATTACCTAATTGTAATTTTGGGCATTTTTTGGAGCGCCGGTTGAAATCTACATAGAGTTTTGATAAAAAGCGATTACATACACTTGTTCCGAAGTAGTTTATGGAAGCAATATAATCATAGTTCAAATAATATTCCTTATTATAATAATTACTATTGTTGACTGTTGATTATGTACGTCGGTTTGCTCCGAAACCTTTAGGAATGTAGAGTCATTCCTCTAGCTAGGACTTATTAAATAATGACTGCGTGATGCGTGAGTCAGTCAGTACGAGAGCAAAGGTTGTATATATATTAGAAAGATTAAAATAATTCTGACATGTCAAAACATATTTCAATTTCCTAGTTAGATTGAGGGTGAAAGATTTATGGATATGTGTAATTTAATAGGCCATAACTTATTATAGCTTGTCAAAGCCATATTATTATTAAGCCATAATATGTTTTAGTTATTTTCTACAGAGTATTGATTGTATCTAAAACTTGACACCAGACAAGCTTTAGAGTGACTTCGACCTAATCAATATCGACTGAATACACATTTTTAATTATACATAACTCAAAGAGTACTAATTAGGAATCATCATAATAATTTGATAAATAATATAATTGAAAGAAATCTCGTTTATTTTTTTTGTATGTTACATACAAAAAAACTGCTTAGGAACTACTCCTTTTTTCAAAGTCTGTTAAAATATCAGATGTACTCACAATCCTGACGAGCCAGTTCAGCACGAAGGCTGCCGTGGAGTAGTGGGTTCCGTAGTGGAAGGGAGGTGTGGATTCGTGCTCCCACGTGTTGTATCGCTCCTCGAAGTACGCTCGTCTGCTGGGGTTCAGCGCTCCGATTGGCTGGAAACCAGAAATTAAATTAGTGTCTCATAACGTCACACTAAAGCAGTCAGTTTCTTGAAAAACTACTTCTTGATGTGACTTAACATAAAGATTTGTCTTTAGATCTGGTCTCCTTTTGAGAGACTTATTGCATCGTAGAAATCGGATCCACCATGATTATTATTACCATCTTAATGTCACAAGGTATTGCTTACTCTGAAGCCTGTGTAGATAGATGACTATATTTAAGATAGAACTATATTTTATACTAAGAAATACTGAATAATGTATGTTATGACTTGATGTAAAAGTAATGATATAGTAATTAGAACAATCTTTGCTGAGCAAAGGTCTCATCTAAGTATCTCAAACTCCTTCCACTCGTTCATATCTAACTTCCACCACTCGCCTTTGCGAATCCATGTCACCCCCTTTCAGTCTGCGGGGTGCAAAGGGCAATAAATTAAATACCTTAGACAGGTCCCGGTAGTTCGAAGGCTGGCTGAGGTCCAACTCCTCGCTTTCGTAGTTGGTGAGCACCCATGGAAACACGGGGTACTGGTTCAGATCGTTATATGTCCGTCCTGTGGACAATAGAGTTGATTTAGTGGGTAAATAAGCCTCTAAAATTAGTCTGCTGTACTTCTTTCAATACTAATTTAAGAAGACACTCCATACCGCAATTTGAGGGGTTGGTATAGATTGAATGCAGTTATAAGTTTCATTCATTTAAGTTACAAGCAAAGTAGAGTTATATCTATTACGAATATTTGTGTTAATTAATATCTATGTGCGTGTAAATTACAGTAGGTACAAATATTTCAGCGAACTTTGAGCAGGAATCAGGCCGCGAAGTGACGTAAACACACTTTCTACAATTTAACGCGTTTCAGCAATAACCCGCGTCTCCCTTCATTGATTGACAATGAAGGCAAAACACGCTTTATTTGTGAAAACCGCTAACTCGACATTGATTGAGAAAACATTTGTAAATGTTCACCGATTTACTAATAGGCGGATGAACTGTAATTATTATAGATAACAGAAATTTACGCTCGTGCGATCCGCAAAATCAGATTACAGGCACAACTTTCGGTTTTAAACATTGCAGAAAATTGTGAATTATTAGAAAGACTGATAGTAATAAAAGTCTGTGAGGTCGTTGTTGGCCTCGATTTTGATTTGCGAAATGTTAGCCAATAAGTCCTTCATGAGTCGCTAGGTAGGTACTTGACATTGTTAATGGTGTGGCGTGCTGCCGGCATCGTTGCGTATCGGGAACTGTTAATGCTAAGCATTGTGACATTATATTGTATGGAACTATTTATAAGTTGGTTTGTTGCGAAGTTTCATGAGTACCACGTCATTTCCAGCAGAAACATTTTACCTACATTACATCTCATGTAGGAACTAAAGAACTATATTTTAGATGTCATACAAATCATCTTTTTCGATTACTTAATTGGGTTTTTATCTACATTTTTGAGTAGAATACATAGTATGCTTTTGCAGTTAATTAAAAATCCGTTTATTACAAATAAACTATGCGTCATTTGAACTGAATAACTATCTTTAGAATATTAATATCATGCAAAGTAGCAGGTTATTAAAAGAAATATCAGTAATAATTAGTAACCTGAAGTTTCAAAGTAAATTTCCTAGTGAAAGGGTAAAGTGGTGGTTGTGACAACCAATGAGGAAAGCATCTAAGTTATATAAATTCAATGAGATGACATTACGTATTAGATCATAACAGTTAGCAAACCACTGTCAACTAACCGCAAGACATTTTATACATTTTATTGCTCAAAACAACTGTCACTTTCAAATGTCAGTGTCAATTGTAATGGCAGTTGAACAACTGAAAGCCAATGAAAGACACATTAACAATAATTATGAACGATTTCGACAACTAAAATGGATTTCTTTATTGTGAAATCGTACATAATTCAATAATTATCGATAAATGCAAAAAATTAAGTGAAAAATTAAGATCAAGATCGTTTTCGATGATTGGTGTCGAAAGCTGAATCAAGGCTATGGTATTTTGATGCAATTTTGTAAAAAAACCTTTCTCTAGGTAACCTATTTCTATCGCACAATAGTTATTTAAGACACATGAGATTTCACATCTTAATGACTTCGATTGAGTATATACCTACTACTGGAGTTAATGGTTATAGTATTAGTTAGTATTATTCATTATGTTGACTTATTTGTATACTTAAATAAGTTGTTTAAACTAAACTAAACAGATATGTTTCCAGTTAATATAAGAATAATGATTATGTTGCAATAAACTCTGTAATTTCCTCAATCTACACATGTTTAATTTCCCTACACTTTAAACTTGTTTACACTGAAGTAAGGTGCTGTTATCACTGACATTTGACACTTCGACTGCTGCATTGATAAGAAGCTAAACAATGAAATGCTAACAGCTGGGTGACGCCGTATCACTAACGAACAGAGCACGTATACCACTCAGTTGTACGGACAAAGAGTGATAATCCTACTTCTATACTAGCTATGTATCTGGATGTGTGTTTGTATATTTGTTCAATTGTAAGGGGTAATCTCGGGATCTACTGAACCGATTTTAAAAATTCTTTCACCAATAGAAAGCCACATTATTGCTGAGTGATCATAGGTTATATAAAAACCGAAAAATAAAAAGGCTTTTACGTGGTAGTCCGTTTGCAAAGTGAATCGGAGAAAAAACGGTTGAATTATGCCCAACGAAGTGGGCACGGATCAGCTATTTATAAATGCGAAATTTTGTATGGATGGATGTGTGTTTGTTCTTTTATTCTTGCAAAAACTACTGAATGGATTTTAATGAAACTTTACAGTAATGTAGTTTATACATCAGAATAACACATAGGCTATAATTTATAAAGATACTAGCTGACCTGGCGAACTCTGTTCCGCCTTAAAGGCGATAAATGAAGAACACTGGACAGATTATAAGCAAACTTCACATAAACCATCTGCTAATTAGTCTAAATAAAGCCTAGAAATTTGAGCCCGTTTTTGAGTTATAAAATAACAACGAAAAGTGGCATTGATTTTTATATAAATAGATTTTGCGAATTATCAAAAATAGCAAGACTAAGACGTCTTCACAAATGCCATCGATGTATAGTCTATTTTCAATTCTAAACAAGATTTCCATGTTTCCCATGCTGTAGGTCGTGGGTTGGATTCCCACTCAGAGTAAATGTTTGTGTGATGAACATAAATATTTGGTCTATCAGTTTCTTTCTATGTATGGATTTAAAAAAAATGTGCATAAGTATTCTATCAGCTGTCTAGTTTCCAAAGTACAAGCTTTGCTTAGTTGGGGAATATAGTGTGTGGTGTGTGACATGTCCGTAAATATTTATTTATTTTATTTACAGATATTTCAAATTACGTTTTGAATTGACACTTGCCAAATAATGAATAGAAAAGCATATTGAATTTCTAAATATTTTTTAATATACTTAATTAAAACTTGGATTCATCTGAATTAGTTACGTGCTGCCAGTTAGGTCGGTATAGGTTAATCTAGCGCATGACAACATCGTTATCGACGTCCGGTGCAATCTATTGTGGTCACGTGGTGCTTTCCCGAGCGACCCGGCGGCTCCGAGGTCCATTCCTCGCACACTGCCCAACTTTTGTGGTCGCATCGCGTCTTAGCAGTAACACGAACAAATTCAAAGAGTGCAACTACGTCTATTTTGCGTGACGAACATCACATATCATTTAAAAAAAAACTATGGGTTCATTATGTGTCAATGCAATTTGAACTATGAAAATATCGTGCGTAAATATGTGCTGATAAACAAAAATACGAAGATTTTCATAATATGCAGGTTTTTTAAAAATAGTAAAGATTTGACAGCAATCCTGAAAATCGAAGACTGAAAAGAAAGTTCTTACGTAAAACAAGATCTGAAAGTGAAAGTGTGAAGTGATCTAACAGTTCCTCAATGACAGTGAAGTGTACTGTTTGTG
Organism: Ecliptopera silaceata; assembly: GCA_932527185.1. NCBI lineage: Eukaryota > Metazoa > Arthropoda > Insecta > Lepidoptera > Geometridae > Ecliptopera > Ecliptopera silaceata. The sequence goes on from OW052211.1 coordinate 9,011,583, forward strand.
CCAGGAGTGCCCGCTTCGAGGAGGGCTGAGGGTCTGATATGCTGAAGGGCAAAGTTATGGAGATCTTGAAAAGGTACAGTGCTAGTTCCAATAATAAAAAGACTGTTAAACTCATAACCCGCGTTTTGCTCCGCGTAGTTGGGTAAAAAGAGATCGATTACAGAGTTAAAAACATTTTTATTCCTTCATAAACCTTGGAGGTTCTGAAGACAAACGTTTGTTTGATGAATACGAGTGCTTGTTTTAGGTGTTGTTATGTATTCTATGTAAGTATTCTAGCAGTAATACGTTTCCCATAGAAGCTTTTGTTTTTTTAATTTTAGTTTGCTTAGTTTGGGACTAGAGGATAATGTATGAAATACACGTGAATATTATTTATTTCGAAATTTGTTTTTTGAGAATGGATCTAGTTTCATAAACGAAATTCCACGGTTTTTTGTAGTCATGATTTAACTTTGATTTTCGTAGCATTAAAAACTCATTCTGCGAGACAAAAAAGTTTCCCTTTGAAACAGACTATAATTAAATAAGGAAAATAGTTCGTTAACATTTATAAATATGACAGCGTTGATAACATATTAATTAAAGTTATATTCTATTTAAAAGTAGTGATAACGGTGTGACTGTTTATAAGATATATGCAATATTGCATGAACAGTTTGTATTTTTAATTAATTATGTTTAATTAACTACAAATTTGTAGGTACGTCTTATCTTGACCAGCACGTGTTATTTTTTTTATTATAATTGTTTGCAGCTTACTTAGTATAGTACCTATAGTAGATAAAGTCTTACGGTCTATCTTGTAAAAAGTTAGCGCAGACTTGATGTGTTGATTACCATACCGTAATGATGTTATAAAGTCAAAGTTAACTTTTTATACGATAGGGGGGTTAGCATACTATTCAAATTAAGAAATAATACCCAATACATATCATGATGTCAAAACTGTATTAAAATATAGAGGTCGAATTATTATGTCCAGTTTTCGAATCAAAGTTTTATTTCTATGAGCCTAATGAGAGTTTTGCAATCGATGTAAAAACGTAGCCGCTGATTGTTTTATGTCGATACCTGCGCTCCTAGCGGATTTAATGGGAAGCTTAGGTTTTGTATATAAAGTAGGTGAGTGCTTGTATATATTTTAAAGATTTTTATCGCAATTATAAGATTTTTCCGGACTGCTAACTTATTTTTTAACTTATAACCTAAGGGCTATGTAATCTATGTTTGTATTTGCAAAATAAAAAATGTATACATATATAAGCATTCTATAAGCAATCTAGTTCCCATAGTCCAAACTAAACACAGCTTGTCCCGAGACTAAAGTGTGATGTGTAAAATGTCCAAGAATATTCATTTATTTTCTGAATAAATGACGATATCGGGAAATAATGATTAATTCAGTATTTCGCCAATTCAATATGCATTGGACGAACTATCAAATTAGGTTCTTAACATCAAGCACCATCAAAGTACTGATTGGGAGACGACAGACTTCAATCAGGAAGGAGGTAATTCTCCTCCACTTAGAAAGTAATTTGAAACGGGGTCAGTCCATCATTTACGTTTTCCTTAAACCATCAACTATTCTAATTATTTCCGATACCTTTGACGTAGTTTCTGTTAAGATAATTACGTGAATTTTCAACATTGTTAAATAGTCTGAATTCATAGCAATAGAGTCCGATATACTTCTGGTGTGTTTGAATTATTTTTACTGTTACTTTTTGAGAGAAATAAAATACATTTTCTATATATTCCTTTGGCTCTTTTCGGGTCTGACTGCAGGGCCTGTCGCTGAAGAGCCTTACATTCGATGTTCCTAAAATGCCTTATTATTATCTAGTATAAAACAAAGTCGCTTCCCACTGTGTTATGTATGCTTAGATCTTTAAAACTATGCATCGGATTTTTATGTGTTTTTTTAGTAGTTAGATTGATTTAAGAGGAAGTAATATGTGTAATGAATGTATCAGCAGTGCGAAGCCGGGGCGGGTCGCTAGTCGTTGATAAACCGAGCAATAGTTTATTTATTATTTTATGCACTTTAGACTAACGTTTGACTGCAATCTCATCAGATGTTAAATGACGGTTTACGGTGTAGCGCATCATTATGTGTAGTTTGGAAGTAGAGGGCGCTGTATGAAATACCCTTTCATTTTTTTATTTTATTATTTATATTTTTTATTAATATAACTATAGTAGTGCACTCACCAGCGATAGTGTTGAGGAACATGAGATACTCGAAGTTGGAGATCTCTCTCCGCTGCCACTTCTGCGTCATGTTGGAGTTGCGCATGAGTTGGCGCGGAGACATCATGGACGCGCGTCTGCAACAAACCAGAATATTGTCAAATATAATCTCGAATATTAACAAAACTTTATAAAGATAAAGATAATGATAAAGATATTTTTATTGGCAACAAACATGGTTATTTACATGGGTATCTAACGACCATAACAAGGTATTTATTTAGGTATTTATTACTATTTGTATATTTTTCTTAGTTTTTAATGCCCAACAAATAGTAATCAAAACTTTAGCAAAAGTAAACTTGATGCACTAATAAAGTAGATTCCTGGGCCTTGCAGGCGACTTTAATGCCCATCATACATCTTGGGGCTGTGGCTCGGACTCTCTTCGTGGGAGAGAGGTTTTGGAGGTCATTGATGAAAACAATTTGGTTATGTTAAATATATAAACCTAAATCATAAAAAAACCCCAATATGTAGGATATTTCTTTAGATACATAGCTATTAATAATATTAAACAAACTATGGAGTCTAGAATTAGACATAAAAAGATATAACAGTATTGCTATTGAGCAGTGGCTAGCCATTTTAATTAGTATTCTGTCTCTAAATTGTAGACAACTTGTCTAGTGCGGAGATACTTCCGTACAAAAAACATGAAAATGTATATCTACTAAAAATTAGCTAAATGGATTTTTAATTCTATTTTTTCTTTTATTCTATCTGTCTATCTATCTTGTTCCTCATGTATCTTTTAAGAACATCGAATTTAGACGAAGTCAAATATGATAGTGATCACTTTCTGACAGCCGATATGATGGGCAAATTTAGATGAAAATAAAAAATTTAATAAAAGGACACTTTTTTAAGTATATGATAGGATAATCGCTTCACATCTAAGAAAGTCATATTATTTCAAATAAATAAGTCATCGTTAAATGTTTGCATTAGATAGAAATCACGTGGCGCAGTTGCATTGTAAATTGATTGATATAATAGCAATAAGGCAAAAGTTTATATAGATGGATGTATGTTTGTTTATGTGTGTGTGTTAGTATATAAGACGATTCTTAATGATCCTTGTTTTTTTACTGAATAAACTATTATCGCATTTATAATGGTACTTGGAAAGATTTTCTTTGATTTGTTTTTTTTACGGTTGTGTATTTGTCGGATGATGAAAATCAGTCGCCCGCTTAATATTAAAATGACCCTTGCAGGGTGTCCATCTGTCCAAACAAATTATTCTATTACACCAATGAAGCTAGGAAGACCTATTGGGGTGGAATTTTCCAGACACTTGTTATATGAACGTGTTTACACATTTATAAACACAGTTGCAAGTGAATAGATATAAATCGACATCTTTCAGAACTTGTCTTAACTCTCGTGGTTTTGACATGGTCATCACCGCCCTTCTAAAAAACAACCCTGTGTTTTGGCCTTTGCATACTCAAAAAACATTTGTTGCAGCGTTTTTATTAAAACAGGTATATTTCAATTTTACGAATTTATATAACGATAATAGCAGTATTTTCCTGCAAAATTTTTTTTTTCTTTAAATTATGGTCTTACTGTACACAATTTATAGACAATAGGAAGCAAAAGCTTATTTAAATGTTTATGAAGCAAAAGATTTAATTAAAAACAACACGAACAAAGTCGCGTATTACTATAGTCTAATTATAAACCAGTTACAAAATAATATTAAAATACGACACGCTATTTACATTATGAAGGAATCTTAACGTGACTAATTAGTAAATTAATTAATAAACGCCTTGGCCGAGTCAATGAACGGTGAAGCGAGGAAGTAATGCGAAAATAAATGTCACGTAATTTAAAAATAACGTTACATAAATAACGATTTCCGTAGTGTGCGGCTGTAGGGTCAAGCGAGCCGACCGAACCGGTGAAAGAAACATGAGATCGGCGAGTCCTCGAAATGTTATTTAGTTACGTACGACTTACGACTCGATTCGTGAGGCTATTATGTCCGTTTAATTCATAATTATGAGTGTTTTTTTAATTGTATTCATCTTTTTTAATCTTTCTATCCCGTAAATATGTACTTATTCTACATATCATATTCATAATAGCTCAATCTTGTAATTTAAAACATACATAGTAGGTACAAAACTAAATAAGGGATCACAGTAACTGCGATATATTATGTAATTTAACAACAATTTTCATAAATTATTTCTACCTCATTCAAAATTCATACGTCATTCAAAAAGAAAGTGTTTTTCAAAATTCATAACCAAAATGTACCAGGCGCTCAGACCCATGGTAGAGGCTGTGGCAAAGGTGAGCTGGCGCGCAGTATGTCAAGGTCGGCGCGTGCGTTGACCCACAGCGGCGCGAACACGCAGGGTCAGTTCATATAATACCGCTAACTGAATTTGGATATTTTTTTTTGCAAAATTCAAAAAGAATACTACCAGGCAATCATATTTATAGTAGAGGTTAACGCTTTGTATGCCAGGACGCGGACGATGACCCAACAGTGCAAACACGCAGGGTCGTCGACCAATTCATACTGAAGTAATACTTTTACCGAAATTGGAAAGAAAGTAGGTACCAGGGTAGCATATCTGTTTTAGAGATATGTTAGAGATGTTTGTATCAGAAAGAAACCACGCGAGCGTTGACCTGCTGAGTTACGTATTGTGGGAGTATTATTTGGCGAATGATACCATTGTCATTGGAACATCACATTTTAGAAAGTGTATCATTATGGGCGTATTATATGAACCGCATAAATTGTACATTATTTAAGTTTTATAAAAACAAGGTCAATGTCAGTATACTTTAGAATATTTGGTGGAAAAAGAGCGTAGGTAAATGATTTATGAAATAATTGTTGGTAACTAACATTAACCATACAAATAAACCAAACTCTTGAAGTAAATCATAGTTATAAATCATTATAAAATTCGGTGAGAAAAATAACCCGGAAGGTATAATAAATAAGAAATATAACAAAAGAGATACGATGTAGGTGTATTGTATCAGAGACATTACTATGTATCTTTGCCGGAAGTTTTCAGAGGTCAGATCCATTTTAACCGAAAACAAATACTACATAGGAATTGAAAAACAATAAGCAAATGTTTTTTTTCATCTAAAAATTATACAGTTAACAAAAAACTTATAAATATTTGTTTAACAATAACATCCAGTTTGTTTGATGAGTTTCAAGGTCCTTATCATAACAGTATTTTTTATACATACTGTGCGTTTGAGACAATTGACCGTTCTTTTCTCGTGCACTCTTATTGCTATACATTTAATTATCTGGCTTTGTTCTATGTCGGTTATTGTAGGTGTTAATGATGTAGTTGTGTAATAATAATGTGTTAATAAAGTATGATGGTGATACCTCTCGCTCTAACGGGAAATTCAAATTTTGGGAAAGTGCAGAAACTGTACAGCTGTTTTGTACAGTTTCTGCACTTTCCCAGCAAATATAAAGAGCCAATCTCAAAAATTGATACAGGGTTACACAGAAAAATATTGTTTATGTTCGCAAAATAGCTTAAACTTGTAAAAGATATTAACAGTTCAGCCGCAATAAAAAAAACGCTAAAAATTTGAATTTCCCGCTAGAGCGAGAGGTATCACCTTAAGGTAATACTTTATATTTTTGTGTTAATACCCACGCAATGATAAATATAAAAAACTTAACCATAAATTAAACAATTAAACCAAAATCGGCTGTATTTGCGGTTGAAGGTTGAACAATAAAACTTTGCTTCGGAACTGTTCGTAACACTTAAAATTCAAATTCGGAAGCTGTTCGAATTTGGAGCATTATATTATTTTATTATGTTTATTGATTTATTTTATTATCAAGTTTTTATCGAAATCGGATTGCATGTTAGTTTCTGTAATGTTATTCGTATTAGAATAAATATAAAATAATAAGTATAAAGAATAAGTATAAAGAGACTTTTGCAGTATAAAAAGTTGCTTCGTAATAAATTTTTAATGCTTAAATTTTTAATAGATAGATACGTAAGTAAGTAATCAAATTATTTAAATTTCAAAAAACAATAATCGTAAACACCAAAAACCTTAACAACACAATTGCACGCGGAAAATAATAAATTGAATATTAACTAAGTATTTATTATGGTGCTTCCCTATTGCAGAATATTAATAATAATAAGTAAGTATTATATTAATTTTCTGCAATATGGACAATTAACAACCAGAAGACATTCTGACACACATTCTTTACGATTGTATTTAAGTATTTGTGTACGATATTTATTTTTATAATTCTTGTTATTTATAGAAACTACAGAGATTATAAAGAAAAGAAAAACCTAGATCAGAATCAATGAAATAAAGCTCGGAACATATCTACTTGTTAGTTAACGTTTGATCCTTACCCGCACTTCCCAAACTCTCGTTTTGAACAACTCTTCTTTTCCATATGGCCTCTGCCCGTCAATACGTCAGGCAATTCTATCAGTTTTGAAACTATTTTTAGTCAATTCATCAAATTGCCAACTGTAGATTAGTCATAATAAACTCATCCATACCAGTAGCAAGTTAAAAGTACAATGGAAATCTGTATTAAACTTCTTTTTTTTTTATATTCTAGCCTACATTGTCCCACTGCTGGGCAAAGGCCTCCCCCAAACACTTCCACTTCTCTCTGTCCCTGGCAATGTCCCACCAATCCAAGTGAAATACGTATTAAACCTTAAGTTAACTTATTTTAAATAAAATATCATACGTCAACATTATTCACGATAAAATTAAGTTATGAGAATAACGTAAAATACAGAATGATTTCATACAAATAATGTCGTTGATATCAATATATAAATAGACCTGTATGACCAACACGATAGTATCTTGATTCGCCTATATGTTAAAGTTGAATATTACAGTATTTATAGCAATGTAATTTATAAAAAAATGCCATAAATACTTAAATATTGAACATCATCAGAAGGGCAAATCATTATCATGTTGGACACTTGAGTTTTGTCTAACTAAAACTCATTAATGTAGGTATAAGCCTGCCCTCTAAAGCAACTTTTTTTTCTCGTAACCTTTACGATTATTACTGATTTCTTCGGTCTCAATTTAAACCACCATTCCATTGTTTAGATGACAAATTTCATCCATTTTGATTGGATTTTTATCTATTGTAGAATGCCATGTTGTTGCCATTGATGGCGGCCTAGCCGTGACGGCGTCATAGACTTGCAAACCTTTAATTACTTAAAATATTTAGTGTTAGTGTCATACAATTAATGATACTATTCCATATAAATCTTTAGGAATATTTATATATATCAGTTGTATTCCTATATAAGTGGACTATTCATAAATAGCGCAGAACATTCAATAAATGAAATAATAAACTTATATGTCAACTAGGAAATGCTTTATTTACTTCCTATCAAAAAGCATTTATTTATCTTCCGAGCGGAAGCTTTTTATGAGCAATACGTTTGAGCGCACAGTTACGACTTACGACTATTAATCGCAAAATTAATATGTGCCCATTTTCATAGTTTTAATGTAACATTGCTAAAAAAAAACAATCTGTGACAACTCCAATTTTTTAAAATAATTTTATTATTTTTTATTTAAATATTTCTTGATTGAAATACTTTTTAGAGCTTCGATAGCGCTTCTGGTATTGCAGGTGTACATAGGCCGCGGTGACCACTTTCCATCAGGTGGCCTGCATACTTGTATAGCTGTGGCATAAAAAAGACCCTAAAGCTCCACTTAAGTCAGAATCAAAATCAATTAAACTTCAGTAAAATGACAAAGATCATTTTGAATCGTCTAAATACTACGTGATTCTAGCTGCCAGTTCCACACGACCAGAGCCTAGAAACCTAGAGCCTTTCTTTTCTTTCGTTCGGAAAAAACTTAAAAGAAAGTTCGAGCTGGTTCTGTTTCGCCGGTTGCGATTGGTCGCTACGTGTGCGCTCGACTTATGCAGAGTCACAAGTGAGTCGTGCCACGTCCGGCAGACCTGACATTGAACTACACCCGACTTCTCGCACGCAGTTACGTGATCTTATTTACATTAGCTATGTATAATAGAGCTTTAAAGCACTTTGTTCACAGCGGGCTGTATTCGTTATGCAACGTTATCGTCTTGTTGTAGAGATTTATCGATTAAGTACCTACATAATGTTTGGGTATTGAGGTGATTAAATACTATAATATAATTAATTAGGATATCTGATTAAGATGCTCAAAGTACTATAATATAATTAGGATATCATCAGTATGATGATGATACTAGAAGTTTAATCTATATGACGAAAATTATTAAAACTAAGGCCAAAAGGACGTAAACATAAAATTATATAAAACTCACGTCAAAAAAGTAATATTTAGGTTGATTATTAGTAAATGTTTACTCACAAATTGTAAGCAACAAGGAACACATAAAATACAACTAGTTACTATGATAAGTACGTAGTAAGTAAGATCTACATACATTATCAAGTAATCTTTGATCGCTCAGTACCCTGGGCGACGATTACTGTCATACTTCAGTAGAATTACAACATCAATTCAAGTTATAACTGCGGAAATCGGAAACGGCTTTTATTTCTACATAATTCCAATACATTTTTATTCTATAGGTTATTTTTAATTATACCTATATCAACTGCCCATAATAATTAATTGTAAAATTGATAAGTGTCAATTTTCATGGTTGTAATGTAACATAAGCTTAATGAGGGATTAAATAGTCATATTGAACACAACGACATGTAGATTCCTTTTAAGGGGTTAAGCTCGCTTTAGTACCTTCATCTTCTTCTAGAATATTTGTGTCTGTGAACAATTAAGTATAAATAAATAAATGTTCAATTGCATTTACTCGTAAATTAAGAAGCTTAGGAGTAAGTTTAGCAAATACAATATAATGGAGTATTATAAGAAGTAATGATGGCGGGATTTTACCTATCAAAAATATTGAAAACCATTTAGCATATGGTTTCAGAAACAAAGACAATCGAGCGAATTTTGAAAACAATACAGTTTGTTTGACAATGCCAGGAAAACTGAATTTTCCAAGAACCGATGAATAATAATAAATATTCATAGATTTTTCAACGTCATCTAGCCCAAACTAATAGACTAGGAGCCCGTGTCAAACAATTGTTGGGTCATTTGAACCATCAGGTAGATATATGCCATAGAAAAATATTTGACTAATATGTACACACTCTACCTGTACTTATGAATCCTCACCTGCACTCAGTTGGACAGCATACAAGTGACGGCATAGTGAATCTTATTATTATATGCTCTTATATCGTTCTAGATAGGTCACCTGGTGGTTCAAATGACCCATCAATTTTTAGACACAGGCCCCTAGTCTATAAGCCAAGCTGTACAAGCTTTGCTATGATGTTTGTCAATTCTCGTTAGATTTACCGAGCAATACGAAATTTCGGATTACGCGCACCGAAATATATTTTGCAGTTTTCGAAAAGCAATTTGAATGAATTTCAGACTAAGGGCTCTGACAACAAGACGATAACACGTAAAATAAGTACTTATATAAAAATAGTCGTCACATTATAAAATAGCGGATTTTACATTTAACGGTGTCATATATAAATAATGACACTCGTTTGCTATAAAATTCCCATGTAAAAACGTTTTACCTTCAAGCTAGCAATATTTGCAGAACTAACCACAATGTTCGTATTTTTCCCCAAAACGGACGCTAATCGCATAATAAACAAGATTATATCCAAGAACCTCATAAAAGATCCTGATGTCATTCAAGGACAGAATATTAAAGTTCTTTTAAAACAACTTAAGTTTTCTATCATCGGAGAGATTTACACTGAATCGCAAACACATTATAATTTTTTCATAAATATTATTAGACTAAAAAAAGAAATCAAAGTGGATCTTTCTGGGTTTGGCTCAAGATTTTGATGACAGCGCTGTATACAATATTTAGTCATTACTTGTGCTCTTTGCAGATCAAACACAAAATAAATATATTTATTTATTAACCTTCGTTTAATTCTAAATGGCTTTTGTGGCGTATTGTCTCAATTGTTTATTAACCTTAAAAAAAAAGCAAACTGACATTGACATAAGGAAAACACCAAGTTGGCATTTGAATTCGTTTTCGCGCGCAAATTCGAATGCACTGTCACCACCACAAACCACAAGCCGACATGTCATGTGTCTTTTGACATGACGGGTAGTTTGTTGACTCACTTTCGCAGTAAGCCTTACTATTTGGCCTTTAATGTGGTTAAAATGATTATTAACTGTGTTAAGGATTTGCACATGACATCTGTTTCCGACAATGGACAGATGTCACCACTCAGTCGGTATTAGATCTGTTTTTCAAGCTTTAGGTACTTCTTCTTCTTTTCGTGTCGATGCTACAACTGTGTTATACATATTTAAATAAATATTTGGCCAACTCTATAGCACGACCTGTGGCTGCATTGGGTACTGGGTTCGATCCTCACCAAATAAAGATTTGTTTTTTGATAAGTCTGGATGTGGCCATTCTATCAGCAATCTAGTTCTGATCGCTTTGCTTGTTTTCGGACTACAGCGTGATGTGTGAAAAAAATATGAATTAATTATTTAGTAGAAAAAAAATATTTAGTGAATAGATTGAATTGAAAAACAAAGGGTCTGGTCTAAGTTGTACGAAGGCATTTGATAAACTCTTGCAATAGTAGAACTTTGTTTCAATATACTTTTATACAGTTAATGAATGTCAAATCTTCCTTCAAAAGCTAAAGAGAATCACTTATTACTTATTTGACATCTGTCAAAAGTGTTGCCACCAATAAGATGTATGTTTACGTGTGCTCTGTCAAATGTAAGTCATTGGTGATTCTACTATGGTTTTATACGATGAGGTCGTTGAACCCCATGCAGGACGCCATAACTTTGTGGAAACCCAAAGCATAGGGTACAAGTATTAGTAAATAGTTATAAAAAACTGATGATTTGATTTGGTACACTTAAGGCAAGATCAAGTAACCATGACACAATCGAGGGGTTGGCGAACCAACTGAAGTGCTCTTCAGTATATACCTAGAATTGTATGGTAGTTTACTTTATCGTGGTGTTTTTGAGTAAAAGTAGATTATAGAAATTGAATTAAAAAGATCAACGCCCGAAAAAGTTTTTATTAACAGACTATATGTAAATGAAAACTTCTTTCAAACTTCACCATTCATGGGGGATTCTATAACATGATGTATTCATGTTGACTGGCGTCACAGCTCAGTTGGTTGTAGCTCTGCCTTCTATGCTGTGGGTCGTGGGTTCGATTTCCACCCAAAGCAAATATAATAGTTTAAGCTTTGCTAAGTTTGGGACTAGGGTGTGACGCAGTGTTGCCGCACCTGAGTTTCCAAAAGGTACATATCCAGCGCTGAAAGTGTACATTTTGGTGTGAAAGTGTACATGAGCAATTTTTTTACTCGTTTTACTTTTCCGCTTTCCAGCTGCAGAAGAGTTATCTTTATTTGTAGCACATTTTAAAAAGTTTTACCTATTTCATTAAACTTTCATGCACAAAAACGAAAAATTACGCGTTCGTAACTTCTCGGTAGGGATGGGCAAAAAATATCGATATTTTTTCTGAAAAATATCGGTATATATCGGCAATATTTTTTCCAGCGATATATCAATTTTCGATATTTATTTTCAGATATCAAAATCGATATATTTTTAGAGCTCTAAACAACGAGTGCTCCTGATGTCAATATCAGACAAATTCTGTTTTGAGTAATGTTATGTTTAATTTGTTTTTTTTTTAAGTCAAGCAATGAAAAACTTGTTTTTTTTAATAAAATAACTGATGTCAAAACAGCCCGATGTGTATTTGCTTGAATATTTCGAATATTTTGGCAATTTTTATAAATAATTGCATATTGGGCAAAAAATATCGATATATCAAAATATCGATATTTCTTGGATGATTATATCGATATATTTGAAAAATATCGATACGATAAACATCAATATTTTTTTTTCATTTGCGTGCGTGCACGATATTACACATCCAGCCACGATTTTACACATTACACATGGAAGGCTAAATGTGTACGTCAAATGTGTAAAATGTACGCTAACGGCAACGCTGGTGTGACGTGTAATGTCCATGAATATTTATTATTTGTTTTTTTGACGTGACAACGTCTTATAATTCGATAGAGCCGGCTGCACGCACGAAAAAACATGACTCATGAGGCGTTCTGAGGCGTTCTGAGGCGTTCCATGAAGTGCAAGCGAGAGCGCGGAACGAGCGACAAAGAAGCACAATCGGCCTTTGCGTTTGTTGTCACGTTGAACTATCGTCAGTAAACCGACTTTACAGACAACCATTTTTTTTTATACACCGTGTAACTTTATACCATTATACATCCGAAAGGGGTGTATTCACACCGAGCATATGAATACATTGGTGAGGTCAAAGGTTCAAATTATCGACTTTGAAAATTCAATACAATAATAAAAAAAATATTATTAGAAATGTGTCAGCCCTATCCTATCTATCCACAAACGCGCGATTTCGCACACACACATAGACAATTTTATGCGAGTGCCATGCTCCAGATTAAATGATAGTTACTACGGCCACAGATCCTACGGCGCGAAATGAGATTTTACGTATTTACGTAAATACGTAGATTATGTTTAAGTACCTACTGTAATCATGAAACATGCTCCTCTTATGTTCTCGTCAAAATGGTCGAGGATCGACTGTTGGACTTAGGTTACAACAAGGCATTCCCTCGCAACGCAACACACAACACCATGTCGTAATATTCACTGTTTGTACACAGACACTACTAACACAGACACTACTAACACAGAAAACTACATAAAAAAAACCGCGAACCGAAAAAATCGAGAAATTGTTTGTTTTTTGCAAGAAAGGCAAACGGCGACTATCTATTAATAGACGTTACTCGGCCAGTAAACAAGTTTAGAAAAGGACAGCACTAGTTCATTGCGTTCAAGCCGCTCCAACATAAACAAAGATTAGTAAACAGAGTAGACACAACGTTTGATTTTTTTTTAAGTATTTGAAAAATAACATTGAAACAGGGTTACGAAAGTAGCTTTAGTGCTCGAGTAGGTAAGTAGAAAATTGAGAAGGTAAAATTGAGTTGGGTAGGCTACTTCCTACCTACTAGCTAACCAAGAGTTGTGAAAAGACGTCTATCGTGCCTAGGGATTTCAGTCAGGAAAATATGTTACCTTGCGTATAGGTACCTGGATCAATACCAAAGTAGGTATAAATAGGCTTTTAAAAGGCCAGAAGTTACATATTACTTAACTAACTAGTGTCCGTTCTGTTACCTACTTTATCTAGAGTTCACACTAAAAGGTAATCTAATCTTTCCAACACGATGCTACAACAAAATACAGTTGTAGCATCGACACGATAAGAAGAAGAAGACTAAAAGGTTATAAAACAGCTGTAAATAGGGTTGTCGAAATGTTTTGTCAAGTGACGTGTTGAACAAAAGTAAAAAATTGATTTCATGAATGAAAAATACAAAAAAATGAAAAGTCGTAGAACAAATGTTGTTCGCAATGACGTATACTATACCTCCCTTTCGGGTTTATAGGCACATTTTGTTACACGCTGTATAACATGAGTATGAATTGAAAATTTGCGTAGTCTACGCTTCGTAGCGGGAAGATTCACTGAAGGTCTACGATGCGTCTACGGTCCGTAGATGCGCTACGAAAGTGTTTAGTTTTAATGTTTTTCTGTAATTATAACATATCAATAAGCTATGCTTGCCTAGTATTATTATCGTATATGACCGCAGGCGTGGGTGGAAGTTAGTACATACTCTGCAAGTTAGTAAACTGCATTAGGTTCATTGACATTTTAAATTTTGCGGAATATTATTGAAACTAGCAAATAATCTTTATTCACAAACTTACGACTATACAGTATTTACAAAATGTACATTGTCATATAAAATACATAAGAAACAGTTGAGCTATCTACAGACCGTTGCAAACGATCTACTTATAGATAGTTCAACTGATCCAAATCAGTACCAATCGGAAGCGTAAGCAAATAATTGAAATATTTCAATGTGAATACGAGTATATAGAGATAAACCGTCAAAAAGTCACACACCATCCCCTCTATTACACTTACATGCAAAAGTTGTATAAAAATACATTACAAATAAATTTTTTTTTCATCGAAGTTTAGTCACCGTCTTGACACTTTAACGGCCGGTTTCTGGAAACCCAAATCACGATTGATTCGAGTTTGACACATATAGTAATTAAATGATTTTTGAAGTGAAAACTTCTTTAGCGGCGCTGGGTGGGTAAAAACTTTCAAACTCGCGTCAGGGTCATGTGACGTTGATCGAAAAAGCGTAAGATCGAGGGGAAGGGAGAGGAACTAGTATCTCCCACTCTTTCTACTGTGCCTGAGTGTGCTGCTCTGTTTAGGCGGCACAGGGCGAAAAATAATAAAAAATAAAAACATAAACATTGTATTCTACCTCATAAATGATAGTACTTCTATACTTATAATTAAACACAACGTTAATATTGAAGTTTTCACTTCTGCCGGCACTCCCGGAGTGCTACCTTTTTTTTCGTTGATCATCGTTCGAGAAACCGGCCGTAAGACTAATAAAGTATAGCTGGATTTGTCGCCCAACAAGTGCATTGAAGGGACAAACGCACGTTCAGTTTTTTTTAATCTCTACTTACTATACGTGAAACGACTCACTCCCTAGTAGAGATGGGCGCTGGGAAAAAACCCAAAGGGAAAAAACCCAGGTTTATTCCCGTTTGGGAAAAAACCCGGTATTTATGAGGGAAAAAACCCAATGGACGGGTTTTTTCATTCATTACACTTTTTTGCTTATAACTTTTTAATTTTTAATTTAGGGAAAAATTTTACATAAACATATTTGTAGGCAAAACAATTTGCTACAAATTATAACTAGACAATTTTTTTGTAAGACGTATAGTTTACGAGATATTGCGAAAAAAGTGATTTCACCCCTTTTTTCAAGATGGCAGCCGGGGTACGAAGGTGGTGACCCCACAAACTTGAGGTCAACAGGCTCATGTAACATTTCAATGGACTAATAGGACACTAGCTGTTGCCTGTTGTTTGAAACGTCAAAATGTATAGCCTGATTCAAGAACTAAAATACAACCAGCAGTTTATTAAAACAATAAAAATACGTTATGATACGTAATGCGACCCTACTTAGCAATTTGGACCTAAGACTGTGTGTAAGCCTGGCACATACACATCTGGTTACGTTAAACGGCTGATTGTAGAGTCCTCTATATGGCTCAAACTACCGGGTCCATTTCGGCGACATGCTTCCATATAAATGGTTTCCTCCATAAACCCTGTTTAGCTCTATAATTAGCCAAATCAACAGCAACGTCAACATTGAGCGATTGGCTCACGTCGTGTATTTATAAACTGTATAGCATCCACTATGTGTTTTTCTTCTGATTCAATGCCTTGCGATCTTGGATCTGATGAATATGCAGCATAATGAATGCATTTCATACAATTATTAGTTCGCCTTATTACAGCATTTGTATTTAAAATGGATATATCCGGAAATGCAAAATTAAATGTAGACTTAATTATATAATATCTTTGAAGGCCATATGCGCGTATAAAAAGCCGAAAAAGTTTTTCGCGCTCCACAACAGCCACTGATTGCCAGCCTGCCACACTCAGGGTCACGCTCTGGAAAAAAGAACAACCAGCTCCATCTGATTCTATCATGGAAAAACATCTGCCTCCAGGACGTGACCTTCCATGGCCAGTATGGAAGTCGATAAACCGACTCCAAACCCAGGTTGGTCAAAGCAGAGAGAGAGCATGTGCAAATGGGGTTTCTGCGATCCTGCACTTAGCCAATGCGACTGCGGGGTCCCCATCCCGATGTCGCACTTGCCCGTTTATCCCTTGTGCCCTACCACCTGCGCAAGGCTGGACCTCATCAACGCCACAAATGAGGGAATAGAAGTGGCTAAGTTTTATTCGAACTTGGTTTGAAGTTGTTGTCGTTGTACCCATTGACACGTAAGAAGAAGGCCATATGAGGTTGTGCAACCATGAAGTTTTCATTTACTTCAGTATTCCATTGCAAGTTTGAAAATTTTATCTCTTATAGATTCCAGTAGTTTTATAGAATTTTCTACCATGATCAATAAATTTTATTTTGTATGAAATAGTGGCATCTTCGTGAACAGTCTAATGTTATTTCGGGTTTTTTTTTACTTTTTAATGCAGTGCAGTAACTGTCCCAGCGGGCTTTCCCTGGGAATTTTAATGTTTCACCTAAACCTTTTTTTTTAGAATCTGATCTAATGTAGCTCATACTTCTTTTTATTGCTTATATCGTATCTGAGGCAATCGATATAAACGAATTAATAGGTTCTAGTTTTAGGCAATCTTCGCATAGCAAATTCAATGTATGTGCTACACATTTTAGGGGTATTATATGTGCATACGATATCTGAAATGGTCTTTGAATATTAGTTATAAATTTGTGGCGTCCATTCACGTTTATAACTTTGATTTCATACATATTAAATCAATTAAAATAAATAAATATTTGAATATGTTAATAAATGTGATAAATGATTGTATGTCGGTTTGTGAGAGTATCAAGGCTTTGAACAAAAACAGGTTCGGGATTTGCAAGAATGAACTGAATGATACCTTCATTGCGCTGATTTCTCCAGCCTCTACACTGCAAATGTAAATCATTCATTCATTTACAGACTTCAGTTCGTCTGTAACTTCATTGACCATTTCACTATAAATAGTTTCCAAATGTGTAGAAGTGGATAGCTTTTCTGGATGGTCACTTATCTATATAAGTAAGCCAATCCAAAGTAAACCACGTATTTAATTACTAGTCAATCAAAAATTAACCAAACAATATCTAAAGCGTCAATTAAACCAACAAATTAACATAAGTGCGCACAGTACGAAACCAAAACAATGTGTGAGATAGATAGATCACCAACGCGTACGCCACTGCTATTATCTGCTTCCTAGCCCCTTAGTCCGCGTACGTATTTTCGGGTTATTTGTCGCTAAAGCGGATGAACACACACAAACAGTCCAAGTTTATGATTCAATTTCATTATTATTCAATTAAATAGCATGAAAATAAACAAAGTTAGAGCTCTAACTTGTAGTAATAGTACGTACAATTTGATATATACATGTATCTACACATTACCTAGATGTTACATAGGCTAAATATGAAAAAACCCGAATATTTTCCCAATCGGGAATTTTCCCTGGGTTTTTTCCCTATATTTTCCCACATTTGGGTTTTTTCCGGGTAGAAACCCATCTCTACTCCCTAGCCTTTTGTCCGTTCTTCTCGGCTCTAGTCGAGATGAATTGGCATTTAAAATCAATTCTCACTTAGTATTGTGATTCTCCAGATTTTTTAAATCTGCCCGTCAGAATTTCCATCTTCAATCATTGTCATTTCCTTACAGTCATTGATTGCCATTAAATTAACCATTTACCATTATGGAAATGCAAAATCACTTACCGAATTAGGAATTTCATTGCATATTAGCACAATTAGCAAAATCTTCGCAAAACTCAGACAAGCCGCAAAAGTGACGCGCTCAGTAAAAGTTATGACAACAATAATGCGTTATAAAACACGCGGTTACAACCAAAAGCCGATTCAGTACGCCGGAGAGCTCCGCGAGGTCAAGAGCATATGAACTCTTTTCAAAACAGTCGAACGCCTCGCCGAACGCAGATGTGACATTACACATTTTATCGAATAAAAAAAAAAGAAAAAGAAAAAAATAACAATAAAAACATTTTTTTAATCGCGTTAGGGAACACGTGCCGTTCCAAATTTAAACGCAGCGAGCTTCCGATGTTCCCGCGCTCGCGCGTGCCAAAATAAAATCAGTTTCAGTGTCGGGAAAAATTCAATTTCGTTGATTTAATTACATTTCAGTGCTGATAATACTGAAAAGTGTGAAACTTTCAAGTTGGGGGACTACAGGGATACTATTTCAGAGTGAGTAAAAGTACCTCTATTGTAATAAACAGAACACATGTTTTATTTAGAACAAAGAAATGCGTTTAGTCACCACAACTCTTGAAAATAGTGTGTAACAAAGCCAAACGTTATATTACAATAATAAGGTTCTGAGTACTATTGAATAAACAAAAATATATTATATTTTCTAGAACATGCAAATCACAACATACATATAGAAAAGACTAGCGTATTATGTACATATATCACTGGTTGAAGTGTACTTAAATTGTGATATATTATTATCAATTGCGCATTTCTGAACTAATGATTGTTATAATTTTTCTGACGTAGTCACTATAATTTCGCAAATAAAAACATCTGACTGGTCCATCCGATGTTTAATATTCATAGACATTATTTCATGCCCCAAATTAAGCAAAACTAAATAAATCACTCCCTATCTAAATAAATTAATATACTGTCTTTGCCTCGCTGTGGGGACGTGTCCTGTGATGCATTGCACCGACTCCATCATTTTAGGAGAAAAAGTCAGTAATATTCCACTAGTAATAAAAAGTCAAATTCATTTTAGCTGAAAGATGAATTACATGAAATAATTTATGAGTAGGTAAGATTTTATTGTTTAAACAAAGATAAAACGTCTTAAATGCATACAAGTTGTTCCATGTATAGACGTCCTTAATTATATTTATTATTTATATAATGTCGGTGTATGAAAGCGTGAAAGTAATACGTATAACAAATAAGTAAAACTATTGCAACAAGTAATATTGACGTAATTTAATTTGGTTCGATTCGTTTTGTGCGATTCGGTTCGATTCGGCTGCACTATTTACTTCTTCCGATAAACGCCAACCTACTTAGACGTTCGTTTTCATATAAATACAGATTGATTCGCGACAATATAAACAAGTAATTAAAAAATATAAAGACCTTACTTAATAATTAAAATAAAAATTAAACTCAAGGCTGTTGCAAAAATGATAATAATTTTTCCTGAAGCATTGTTACAATTTTCTACTATTTTCTAATCAAAATCTTATAAGTTCAAAGTGTATTTAGTTCTAAAATCTGAAAAAAAAAGGATTTTTATCAAACTGTATTATTTTTAAATGCATCAGATTTTTTTTAAGGTTGAACTGATCTTGAAAAAGCTGATGTTTCGTATGTGGTCTCATAATAATTAAAACAAGATCTTGTTTTGAGTTATTCCTAATAATGCTTATTAATTACTGTCGATATCTAAGTCTGTTTTATTGTGTTCGTAAAAAAATATGTAACGTATGATGTTATACATTTCTACATGTTTAATATTTTTCTCAACTAATGGATCATGTTTTATCAAATATAGATAAATATGTTTTTGAACACTATCATCGTTGACACTACATAGTCTAGAATAATCTATCATAACTCACAATTATAAGTGCACATTAAAATTTACCTCTATACATTTGCATACATAAGCAAAATAATTAAACCGATGTCTTTTGGTAGATAAAAAAAACTTCCTGGCAAAAAAATAATATAGTTGACAGACTAAATAAAGTCGTGAGTCACTCCATTCATAAATAATCAAGCTTAGACGAGTTGTGATTAACATAATCGATTCAGTTATTATGTAAATTATTTTTATCTCGAAATTACTAAAACAAACTTGGAATATTCTAGTTGAAAAATTGTAATATTATGCACATGCATGTATACTAATTGTTAAAAATAGCTAAAAGAACAATTCAACAATTAATTAATATAAGCCACAAAAATGATGGAATGTACCTATTTTTAGTAGTAACCGTCAGAAATTTTGAAACAGATGGATCCATTTAATTATTTTGTTTTCTTTTTTTTTATTTACTTATGAAAGTAATTTTCCCATTTTTAAGTGAAAAGAAATATTATTATTTTCTTTTTGTTCTGTATAGTTAAATCATAACGATAAGAAATAACCTACTTTACAAAATACTCACAAAACTGTTTTATATAATTAATGAAAATAGTTCTCGACGTGTGAGAATTTTTTATCTTTTTGGTTTCGCATATCTTGCACATTTAATTACACAATGACCTCAAATAGGACCATATATAAATCGGTATTCTCGACATCTTGTATTACCAAGTTATGTTAGATCTAGATTTTATCAACTATAAAGACCATGTTAGATTAACAGAGCATGTTACACCTTATACTGAGAACACTAGAGTTAGATACGCCCTGAAAAACACTATTTAACAGACAGATTTGTGATGTGCAACTTTTGACATTTCGTAAAGTATGTTTACTTACTAGATTTAATAAAAATACAAGTTGGTATAATCTCACCCCTCACATTTGATTGTTGTCAAAAATAGAGGTTTATTTGGGTCCGGATGTTTCTATGTACGATGATAATTGATTCTTATGATTTTTTTCTTTTTATGTAGCCTTTATCCGTCAAAACAAGAGACATACAGTGTCACGCGTTTATTTTGAAATGATTTCTGGATTTACAGATGAATTTGACTTCGACACCCGCTACGCCGCAGTGGTAGATACTTATTGTACCACGATATTGAGTTACATAGTCGGGTATTGCTTTCATGTGCACACATGCGTTACAAGAGTAGAGGGTTTAGTTCCGCATGTATTCATCGTGTCTTTGCGTGGTCTAGACTACCTAGGTATACACGAGGCTTATATCTAGCCTGCTCTATTCACTGGTTGAATGATCTCTGCTCGCCATTGTTCGGATGCTGTACGAGTCATCAGATCATTTCATAAAAACAAAACCATTTATAATTTTATCAAGGTTTTTATCATATATGCTGCAGTGTATTATATGGTCCTTTGGTTTTACTGAATAAAATATATTTGACGTTTATTTTTGAATATTATAACACTATTGGTTCATAAGATAATAGATCTTTCGTCTATCAATGAATATACTTATTTACCCACACCCCGTTGAAAAGATGGTTTTTGCACTTGCACCAGCCTAGGCAGCCTTATCGACAGGAAAGACACGTGTAACATTTATGATAACGAGTGAACCGGTGAATAGCTGAGCGTGCTGAGCTGCTAGATTTTCCATCAGGTGTGCAGACAGACAAACACATGTCTAGGAGCCGGGCGTTGAAAGTTGCAACACAGTTTACCTTAAGCCTTAACTACTACTAATCATCGTTTGTTTTTGTTATTTTTCAATACTATTTTGAACTATTCATTAAACTATTGTTAATTGATTGCAAACTTTCAGACATTGTACACAAACATTTTCTGAATACAAGAAATATAGGTAAACGACCGGATTTAATTCCACGATCTTAGGGTAGGACCTCTTTTACCACACATCTTTGCATAATACCATTGTGGGGCAACTTTTATGCATACTCCAATATACAGGACTCCAGCGTATATTGGGGCATATGCCTGGAACATCTAATATTTTTTTTTTATTAGAGGATTACAGATGTGCCACGCATAGATCAAAATGTCTTTGTTTTGTTACAGAGCGTTGGATGTGATACTTTTCTCGTGTGCAGTTTCGCGACATGAGGTGCGCATGCTCACAATGGCGATTGTCTGTAGTTATGAGATATTTAACATTTATTCGCACAACACTGATGGTTTGGTTGCGTGTGTGAATGCATTATAGCCTTGATAACTGCTACTTTATGTCACAAGTCGGAAATGAACATAGTTTATAAATACACTCGAGAGCAATGAATCCCGGTCACTTAAAGAATGTTAAAAATCTCGGAAACTAAAAATGATAGGTTAATGCAATAAATTGTATTTAATAGACAATGTAATACTCCTTAAATGAAAGTAAAAAAAATATGAGTCACCATACATTTTATTAACACAAAATTACATAAAGAAAAAAACTGCTGATCTCTCCTTAAAACAAAAATAGGAAACATGAAATTTTTGAACTTTATTCCGATTTTCTTGAATTTTAATACTTCGTATTGCCTCCTCGTGCTTCCATTACTGCGTTTACGCGGTTTGGCATGCTGTACACCAAGTTCCTTATACGATTTTGGGGAATATTCTCCCATTCCTCTGTGAGAGCAATTTTGAGCTCACGAAGCGTGATTGGGGGAGGGTTTCGTTGTTTTACGCATCTGCCTAGCTCGTCCCAAGCATGCTCGATCGGGTTGATATCCGGGCTGCGCGCTGGCCACTCCATACGAGTAATGTTCATCTCTTGAAGGTAGTCATTCACAATCCTACCTGTATGAGGTCGGGCATTGTCATGCATAAATATAGCATCCTCACCTAAATTGACCATAAATGGACCAACGTGATCATTGAGGATTTCTTCCACATATCTTACGCTAGTTAAAGAGCCGTTTTCTATGATCACCAGCTCTGTGCGACTTTCAGAAGAAATTCCGGCCCACACAAGTACAGACCCACCACCGTAGGCTACTTTTTCTTCGATGCATGCTTGCTTGAATCTTTCCCCTGGTCTTCGATACACTCTGTGTCTTCCATCGTGCTTGTAGAGCATAAATTTTGATTCGTCGGAGAACATAACTTTTGACCAATCTTCAATACTCCAATTTACGTGGCTCTGGGCATATCTTAGTCTCGAAATACGATGCCCACGCTCCAGTTTAGGGCCGTTTGCAGGTCTAAGGGGTTTTAAGTTAGATTCAGCAAGCCGACGTCTTACTGTCCATGCACTTGGGTTACTTCCTCCGAGGCGTCGAAACTGATTGGTGAGTTCAGTTCCTGTGAGAAAGCGATTTCGAAGCATGGTGTTCACCAAGTATCGGTCTTCTCGTGCTGTGGTACACCTGGTTCTGCCCGTTCCTGGTCTGCGTAGGTTAGAACCAGTTTCTTCGTAACGTCGGAGAACTCTTTGTACTGTTGACAGCGACACACCGACAGTCCTGGCTGTATCGCGCTGACTCCGGCCGGTTTCCAGCATTGTAAGTATTCTGGTGCATTCTTCAGGCGTAAGCGACATAATTTCAGCTTGAATAATGAATATAGAGCACTATCAACATGGTTTATGTACCCACATAAATGACGGATTACAAACAAAAGCAAAACCAAATGCTGTAATTTCGTAGTTCCATCTTCGAAAGTGGCCCTTTTTCAAATTTGATTTTTTTATGATATAACTTTACAATAACTAAGAAGTTTATTATACAAAATCGAAGTCGGAGATACTCTTTTATTTTCTTCTATTATATTTTTAAAATCACGATATCTGAATGCTAAATAGACGCCCGACATTATTTATAAACTTTCCGTTTAGTTATCAGTTATCATCATCGTGTAGGTACCTACAGTTTTAATGTTATACTACATATGTATCTATGCATCTGAGTGATAGGCACATGTTTGATGTACTAATAAGCACCTACGTCACAGTGAGCGAAAAATATATTTTGAATCGTAGTTCTATACTAAATAATAAATGGATGTTTATTTACTGGCAGAAGATCAGCTCTGACGTCATCGAGTTCATAAAAACAGTTACGTCCCGATGCTTTACGAAATTCGTGATTTATAAATTATTTATTTAAATCGCATTTTTGTAGAAAATTATAGAAATATATAACAATCAAAAATATACACAAACAATCTATTATTTTCGTGGATATTTCGCACATTATATTTCACAAATAGACATTAATCGAAATCAGAAAGAAATCCGTAAAACTTTTCTTTACTTGTTACGTATATAAGTAATATAAAATACATATACTACGTATTTTAGGGTCTTTGCTGGCCAATCCTCACATCACGATGATGCAAACAAATAACCCCAAACCGATGCCAAGTTTTGGGAACACACTGTTTTAGATCATCGACACGAAGGGTTTTTTATAATATTTAGTGATTGTTTCAGAGGCGCGCTCGGGTCGTGCGTGGCGGGTGCGCGTGCGCAGTGGGGCGCGCGGCGCAGCACCATGCTCGCCAGCATCAAGGGATTCTGGAAGGTCTGCCAGTATGGAGACATGTACATGGTATGTTCTACAATTAGCTTTATGTCCATATTGCTTATTACCCGTTCTGTGATCGCAAAACTGACACCTAAGGCAATGCAAACCTTAGCGCAGTGTCTTTGCTTTCTCTGTCTCTCTTTTCTCCCTCTCACCTTTCTCTGTCCAGCACGGTTTCCCGCCAGTTACAGACTTAGGGTTTGTTAAGGTAAGCTCCCGCTGTCATCGAGCTGTACTTGGAGGTGTATAGTCTCCAAACATGTCTTTCTAGGTAACCTAGGCAATGAAGTCGCTGCGCTTTTAATTCGCATATAATAATGGGCTTTGTTAGTCGATGACATTCAAAATTTGAATACATATAGTGTATTCAAATTTCGATCATTTAGAAAATAAGCAATCCCCAAGGAAAATAATATAATAATAGATAAATTAGAGGGTTGATCCTTAGTTACTGACCGATTTAGTGGTAGCTGAATACCGCTTTATATTGCATCATTTTAATCCTTGCGATTTTATAAAATAAATTTTCTAACACGGTATACGGGTCTAGGTTAATAGTAAATGTTAGCTTAAAATTTTATTGCTTTTAATGAAAAATGACAATTTCGTAACATACAAAGTAACAAAGGCGCTAATAACAACCGCAACCATAGACGTTGCCTAATTTCTGAATTATTGCTTTAAATTCTAAAGTTTACGATCGAAGGTTGTTTGAAACGGCTTTGTGTTATTATTTAAATTAGCTCAAAGTTCAATAACCAATCCTTAAACTGAACTATCATCAGTCTTGTTCAAATGAAATATATAAACACAACGGATACTGGAGTGGAGACCGCGTTTAGGCACGCGTAGTGTAGGACGCCCTCCGGCGAGATGGAGCGACGATCTGCGGAGTGTAGCTGGCAAACACAACATGAGAAGAGCCGAAGACCGGGCTCAGTGGCGCGTCTTGGGAGAGACCTACGTCCAGCAGTGGACTGATATAGGTTGATGATGATGATGATAAACAAATAGGTGCACAACTTATTCCCCATTAGCTCAAATTTCCAAAATATATTGTTTATTTTAGGTTGACAATTTTACAAAAACATTCGATAAAGTTATGTTGTAGTGTAGGTACTTATGGCATAGGTAATACATAAAAAAGCCATTACATCACTACTTTCGGGAATCCCTGGTCAGATTGCCCTTTAATGGGAAAACACTTAGGTAACGACGTCGATGAACTTGAATAATTTCACTTAAATAAATAGGTTATTTAAAAGTGATTAGTCGGTCAGATAACCAAAAAGCCGTGAGACTTTTCTTCACAATAAAACTGCTGTCATTACCGATGCAGTCATTGTCGAGGATGACCATTACTTCTATCTATACTATATAGTTTGTGTGTTTGTATATTTGTTAAATTGTAAGGGGTAATCTCGGGATCTACTGAACAGATTTTAAAAAATCTTCCACCAATAGAAAGCCACATTATTGCTGAGTGTCAAAAAATAAAAAGGCTTTTACGTGGTAGTCCGTTTTGCAAAAAACGGTCGAATTATGCCCAACGAAGTGGGCACGGGTCAGCATGATAAAGATAAAGATTTTTGTTGTATATAGAATAGTTACAGATTTCATGTCATTAGGTTTATGTCTTTCTAGTCCAGCAGATTAAACATAACAATACTTACCAATATAAATAGGTACGATGTATAGCTAACAAAATATACAACACTTATTGCCGATTTGTGAAACCCTTCGTTACCCTTTGCCGAAAATTGTTCTTTGTGGAAACTATATTCGATTCTACAAAAAAATCTATTTGATTGATCTACATATTATACTCTACAGATAGAATAGAGCTACAATTATAAGTACTGATTTGATGCGTATTATAGTAATAAATAGTAATGTGTAGTAGATAATCAATAGTTTCATAATTTTATTTTATTTATAAACTAAATGAATAAAGAATTGGCATGTCTATTGTGTTGAGGTTAACATTCGGTAATGAACTTGAACTGTTCAGCTATTCTTAACAAGGTAACGTCCGCACGTGGAGATACGACGGAAATATTTTTACAGAACACATATTAATTTAAGTATATTTATTATCTCAAAAACAATTCGTCAAATCTTGTTCTTTGAGAAATGAGATTACACGAGAAGCTTGGCTTTTAAATTAAATGAGAATCATAACAACCTCCGTTCGGTTTTTTGAAAAACATGTTTTATTATGAATTGAGTATCTTCTTGAAGTTGTATTAATTCTTTATATAAATTGAGATTATTGTATTATAATCATTTTTTTTAAAGTTGCCTCTATATTCAGCTTGATACATACATTTCTATTACAGTATTAAAAAAATGTTTGACGACCGATGTGGCGCGGTGGGCGATGGTCCGCCTGCGATGCGGAAGGTTGCGGGTTCGATTCCCGCCTCGGGATAAATGTTTGTATGTTCTGCAAATATTTATTCCGGGTGTTCTGGGTATCATATGTATAATAAAAAATATTTATCTATGTATTATATTGTATTAAGTATGTCAGTCTTCTAGTACCCATAACACAAGCTCTGCTTAGCTTGGGGCTAAATGATGTTGTGTGGATTGTCCAGCATTATTTATTTATTTATTTATTATTTATTTAATGTACATAGGCATATAAAATACATAACAGTTTAGCTATCTAAATACCGTTGCAAACTATAAATAAGTATACAGCCAAGTGTTTATTATTTATCTACATAAAAACTAAACTTGATTCATATAAAAAAACCACTCGACTTATCCGTTTCCCCTTCAGTTCCTGATTTAAGCAGCATAACATAAACACGATTATAAATCGACAATGGTACATGTACACAGGTACATCCGGCCGCTAAACTACCGCTAAATGAGTGTTGTAATAGCTCGTGTCTATTGTGGATCTGAGGTTCAAATACGGTACGGTATTGAACTTGAACCGGCGAGTCTGGCAATGGTTCAAATTATGCAACACTTTTGGAACTCGCGCGATCGAACTGCGTATGGTAATTATATGCTGACCCGTGCCCACTTCGTTGGGCATAATAAGACGGCATTTGCGTAATATTTTTTGCGAAATATTAATTTAATACTGCGTTTATGGATGACCGATTCCAAAAAGAATTAGAAAATTTATGATCCATGCAAGATTAGGCGGTAAGATTAGGTACATTGTAAATTAATATCAACTACCAGCTAATTGCCACTATTTACCAGATATTCTACGTAGTTATAATTGCATTTGTTACATAAGAGTACGTATGTGGACGGACTGGTGGATATGATGATAGTAGGTACTTAGTTATGTAATTTTGTAATTTATCGGTCTTACGGTCAATTTTGATTACATTACAACATACACAAAGTCAATGATCGAATCTTAAAATAAATTTTAGAGAAAAAGACCTATGTAGTTTTTAAATTAAATACTTATATTTTTTGAATGTTTTATTTCGTACATGCTTTTTTTTGTAAATAATTGGAGTAAAGAGATTTACATTATCATTGTCAAGCTAATTTTGATAGAGTTATTACAATGCTGACTAAGTCAGGGTTTTCGTCGTTGTGTTTTCCTTCACCGTTTCCAAAGACCACAGTAAAGGTCTCTCAGAAACTAAAAGGCGTCATGACCGTCTTATCAAAAGTAAATCATAATGTATTTGTTTTGGAAAGTAAGCTCAAACATAATTAGTTTTTAAACAAATAAGCCCAAGCAGGTAGTTATTTTAAGAATAAAAATAAATAACATATTTTAAATTTATTCTTATGCATTTAAATTGACCTCTATTTAAGTTTCTTACGTGTTCCAAAATACATATGGATGGACCTATGTATTTGTATTGATTACGTATCACATACAAGTAATTTTATCTGAACTAATATTATAAAGAGGATAGATTTGTGTGTTACAATTTAACTCAAAAACTATAAGACTGATTTTCAAAATCCTTTCATCATTAGAAAGCCACGCCTTTACAAAGGCGATCAAAAGGCGATTCTACTTTTATTTTTTTAAATCAAAAATACTTCTTTAGCTACACTAAGGAAGCGTGTTGCAAGATTTTAATATTCTCGTATCTCATAGGCGGTACAGTTTCTGTTTGTATATTAGAGCATGAAACCCTAAAAATGTACAGTGTTTGCAATAATTTAAAATGAATTATTTATTTTTCTCGAAGAGCATCGAAGCGGTTCCTAGCACCTAAGTCGCCATATCAACAAACACAGATTGCAAATACTTATGCAATAGTTATCAAAAACGTTTATTTTTATTAAAATGCAAGAATTTTAATGTAAAATAGATGTAAATAATGTAAGTATATCATTTTTATGGTAAGTATAGATTTTGACTCAAAAATATGCAATCCTAAGAGCTAAGCGTGCTAAGTAAGTACCTACATAATAATCAAATGCATAATTGCCCTTAACCTCAGATAAAATTGCGGTCATCTGTTTGCTATTAAATTCTAATATTTGATTAAAACTTACCAATCTTACGACTATACAGTATTTACAAAATGTACATAGTCATATAAAATACATAAGAAACAGTTGAACTATCTACAGACCGTTGCAAACGATCTATAGATAGTTCAACTGATCCAAATCAGTACCAATCGGAAGCGTACCCAAGACACTGGCTGCATTGCCGCGCTGAATAGCAATGCTGATACTATATATTTGATTTATTTAATAGAATAATGATTTCAATATTAAATAAATATCCATAGACATTTTATACAAATCCCCAAACTAAGCAAATTATGAGAACTAGATCAGTGGTCTGCATTAAAAGTTCAATGTATTTAATATTAATCGTAGTATACTTGAAATCATGCAATATTTTGCAAGGCCACATCTTGGTTTAATTACAATAATTATAAAAAGGTTTGCAATGCAAAAACTCATATCAAAATTGCACTAAAACAAAAAGTGATATCTAAAAATAGCTGACATTTTCTATTTCCTACCAATCCTTCCATTACATAATAATTACTCTACTCATTTATACACCTAGACTGTAAAAGAGATTAATTTTTGCGAAATTCACTGTAAAAAAATACCGAAAACATCTAAATCATATGAGTTTTTGCTACCTTGTCGTAATTAGAACGATGTAAATTAATAACGATGTTATAAACATAGATAAGCGCTAAAGTGCGGTAATACCGACTTTTTTGCGACATAAATAACTTGACTGCTTTAAACTTCATTTAAAAATAAACTTAAAAACTTAAGTTCCGTTTATTTTCCATCCATTGCGCTGTGAATAAAACAGTTTATTGCCACTTATGAGCCGTAGAACCTCAGTAACGAATTGTTCATCGAAGCATAGCTCGAAAATCACTAATTTAAGCCCTAAGATTGACATAAGCACTAGTATTTAGTTCAGAAGTACCAGGCCCGCATAAACCTGCAAGAAGTAAGCAAACGTGAAGGCGACATTGCACGGTCAAGGGTATTCGCGCAAATTATATGAAGCGTTTCGTTCTTATTGTAATTACGGTAGAGTTCTGATTTGTGCCTCTGTTTTAGGCTGTTCATGCGAAACGAGTTCAATTAGCGGTTTAATAGGCCTTATTTGTTTAAACAAAGATCCAAGACGTGGTTCTTTGAGTTTATGCTCGCCTGGTGTACACGCTTGTCAACGTCAGCATTTTCCGCTTTGTGTTTCCGGCTTTGTAAACAAATTAAGCAACATTAATCATTTTGTTTACAGCCTAGTTTAATTACTTATATATTTTTGGTTAATTTGATTAACCTTTAAAGTAGACTTAAAATTAACAAAAAAAATCTTGTTACTAACTGGTTCGTATTCTCAATAACGAGATCAAACAGTTAAATTAATATTTTTTATAATATACATAGAGTTTAACGCATTCCGTAAAGTTTTTAGACTTTACACCACAATAACTATAGACTGAATCAAACATATATTTCGTAAATATGCCGAAAATTATCGAATTAACTGGATAGTTACTAAGTAGTCAAGTGTATGATAATTATTTCCCACGTAGTGCAAAGTGAACGATAATGACCCAGAAAGCGAAGTTTTCTAGAATTATCACGATCCAATGCCGGATGGAAATGTAGGTGCACACTGCGTGTCATGTAGTGTCCTTACGTTCACTCGCGACCACACGTGCGTCATTGGATTACTTTTATTTTCGAAATTAATTCTCGTAATGCTAGAATTATACATCATTCAAATCATCTTTTATCTATGATGACCTGGTAGTAACTGTTAAATTTTGTTTTATAATTGTTTAATAAAGTTATATGAATGTGTTGTTTTTGATGAAACATGCAAAAAAACCCACTCGATATAACACGGTTTAGCTGTGCTAACAACAATGTACTTATATAAACAAAGTATTTTGTATTAATTTTAAATCTTTTGTAGGTTACCCTGTGAGACAATAGCACTGTCTCTTTGAAACACATGCTATTATTGCTTGGAGGCAGATAAAAGTGCGGTGGTAGTACTAACTACTCTAGTAGTACTAATCTGGTAGTACTACTACTCGAACAAGCTTTATTACTACATATTTCTACTTGTATCAAGTCAGTTTGTTATACATACAGCATAATCCCACAACATTATGTTCAACATATTATTGTAGGTATTTTATTGGAATTTTAAAATAATAAAAGCATGGAAAGGAAATCTTCAAGTTTATCCAGCGCCCCTATAGCCCTGGTCACTCTATCGGCTATGATATATCAGCTCATTGCGCCCACATACGACACTCTTCAATAAAATACAATGTTCAATGCCGGATATCTAAAAAACCGAGTGTTTACTATCGGTAAACACTCGGTTTTTTAGTCCGATAAATATCAGATTTAAACTTTGACAGTACCAGTTGTCTAATAAAAGAAACTCGTGGTTTAGCACTAGTACTTACTACTACTTACTACTTAACTAGTATTTACTCGCTAGTGTTTGGCAATGTATATCATTCTTCAGTTGGATGTGTGTGAATCGAAAGGTGGTTACACTGTGAGTAGTCCATTATTGCAGCATTAGTTTTCGTATTTCGTGTCGTGAGTTTTTACGAATAACGTTGAATTTCAAGACACGATAAAACGTATTAGAAGAATAGAACAATATTATCCAAATAAAAATAATATCACATCATTATTGAAATACGACTTGTGATCTCTTATTAAGTTTGTACACGTAATTATATAATCTCCTTAATAGTTTTTCTGCAATAAGTATCATAATCGGTAGTC
Organism: Ecliptopera silaceata; assembly: GCA_932527185.1. NCBI lineage: Eukaryota > Metazoa > Arthropoda > Insecta > Lepidoptera > Geometridae > Ecliptopera > Ecliptopera silaceata. Next base: position 9,043,100 of record OW052211.1, read on the forward strand.
AAGTTGTAATATAGTATTCGCAATGTAGTATCCAAGTTATAATATAGCGATAAGATAATAAAGTCTCAAACGCTATACTTACATACAAATGTGTATTTAAATTGACAAATCAATGAATAACTAATACATATAATTTCCTAGTCGATACAATAACTAAAAATGTATGCTAATCCTCATAGTTGCAGTTGTCTAGTTATGTTTTAATTAACAAGTAGCAAAACAAAGACTGTTTGTTTGTTTTAAAACAATAACATTGTACTGAAAGAGTTTCTCTGTAGGTACTATAATACAATTGTGAGTTAATTATATTATTGTGAATAAAATATATAGTTTAAACATGTTATTTACAAAAAAAAATATTTGTAACACGTGAACTACTGTTTTGGTGGGAATCGAACCTAAGACCGCATAACTGAGTTGTTATTTTTAAGATAATGTTATTAAAATAAACGTTTAATCTTCTAAGGTGGGTTGTTTAATAAATAAATCATAGAACGTAATAGACCAGGAACCAGACACTTATTGCAACTGATTCTATAAGTTGTCAACGAGTCGGTATTGTATTTTAATCTAGTTCGTATTTAAATGTGCTTGATCCATATGAAGAAATTTTGTAACGTTTTGCGTCATTCCACTTCTGCCCTTTGTTTCTATTATAATTCAAAAAATCAATACACTAGAAATCTATAAATTATTTTTTTTGAAAATAAGTAAGTATTTTTTTATTAGCCGAGAGAAAACTTCAACAAGCTTTTGCAGATTAAGAATTCTCAGAACACTGTGTTTTTTGTGGTTAGGTATGCATATTTATAATGGATTTAAAAAGCTTGGACGCCCATCTGTCTATGTCATTTGGTATAGTAAGTTCTAAAATAAATAATCTTGAAAAATGCGATTTTAATAGTTTTAAATTGCATGTATGAGAGCTTACGGGGGTTAACCGCAATTGTCATGTCACACACCGCGGCAAGATTGCAGCATTTATAGACGGCAAAGGAGAATGGGCAATTCTCTATGGAGCATGGGCCACGACTGAAAAAAACCCTGAGAGACGTTTGTTGTAGCCCGAAATTATCATACTTTTGACACATTGGAAATTGTCTATCGAAAGCTAACTAATTACTGAATTTGTTTTCTTTAGACGGATTGAAAAGCTGGTATTTGGTGATGCTTTTCTTTGACTTATGTAGTATTTAAGCCTTTAGTTATAATAGTCAAGTCGCCATGGCCTACAGTCAGAATAATAAAAACAGTATAAAAAAACATTTTTGGATGAATTTTCATTTGCTCTTTTATCATAGTTTCTTCTTTCTTTAGCCGCCTTACTTCAGGAAAAACCTATCTGAAATTAGATAGTGTTTAAGTCAGTTTGACGTAGTGGCTCGTTATGTAGTTAGTCTCAAGCCCAAGCCGAGGGCGGGCCGACTGCCTCATCACAGCCATCACTATCTGATTAGCCGAAGCACGTGGCGTTTCAGTGTTTTTCCATCCACGTGCCCGGTCAGTTCTGCACGGTCACCGCATCATTACTGCGATTTGAGGGGTAGCTGAAATTACTGCAATTCAGACTTTGAATTGCCTTCTTGAAACAGTGAGTGATGACAGGGTCCGATGTTGTATTTAGTATTTAACATCATACTGCGGATGTTCAGGCCTCTATATACACCTTCATTTGTTTTTGGTATACCTAAATGAGGGATAAATCCTTTGAGAACTTAAATTATTATTTAAATGGTTGACTGGCCATCGGTTGGTCATCGCTGCAAAAGTAGTCTAGATTAAATGCAATTTTCGTAAACAGTTGTAACTAACTACGAAAGCATGCAACTCTTTTTTTGAAATTACAACCACAATTCAAAGTTTTAATTCATTCAACTGCTTTATTATAACAAGAACTTAATTAACACTGATTTTAGATTTATCAGTTTAATATCACAATAACCATGGTGGATATTATGCAGCATGTGCATATTTTTGCATAGAAAAGAAAAATTCTATTTCGGTACTTTTCAGAAAAACTTCTGTAATGTAACTGCGGAAGTGGACGTTGATAAATGTACTATTTAGTGTAATCATTGTTATGTGATGGGGTTTTTTGTAATAACATGTTGCAATTTACCGTTGCTGGTATAGAAATTTATAACGATATATGTTATTTCTTGTCAAACTTGAGTGTAGTCATTATAGGTAGTTGATTTTAAAGACCGGAGGTTAAAGACAACGAAATTAAGAGAAAGCGCTTGAAAAAAGCTGTTAATATATGAAAAGGCGACTAAAAGAAAAGCTTGAGAGCCATTAGCTCTAGCAAAATCAATCCCTTGAATGTTGTTGAGGAAATCTATATTCTGCAGTCACCAATTTTAAGACGTTTGTAACACTTATTTTGGCAAAATAAATATCTTGTATTATCTTGTATTTTTTACCTAAAGGATTGGTGATTGGTAGTTACTTACTGCAATGTTGGATTGGTGGAAACGGAGCTGAAACGAAATATAAAGAAAGTGCAATAACCAGGGTATAATAAATTCCAGGTACTGGCAGCCCTGGCTGCGCAATCGATCAACATCTCCGTGGGGTTCTGTCAGGGCTTCTCTGCGGTTCTGCTGCCCCAGTACACGCACGAGTACCCGCAGATATCTTATGAGCAGGCGTCATGGATTGGTAAGCCTTTATATATTGTATGTCATATTATACAGGGTTACAGCTTGGTAGTCGCTCTGGGTCGCTGTTTCATGCTGTGGGTCGTGGGTTCGATCACCGTCGAGAACAAACATTAGCGTGATGAGCACTGGTGGTAAGGGTAGATATAGGTATAGTGATCAGTAGACAGTTATAATAATAGGTAATGCATATTATATCAATTTTCAGAATATCGTCCCCTGAGGTATATGTTTACATAAAAGTAGTGTCCTTGTTGAGACAGGAACAAGTAATTCAAGAAAACTGATAAAAAAAAATTAGACAATCATTATTTTGTCTACAAGTGAGCTAATACGGCTTGGAATCCGTAAACGTACATCTGTTTACGTTTTATTTATAAAACCTGAAACAGTGCCAGCGGCAATCGAATACCACTTCAGGTCAACATACCTACCGCTAAGCATCCTATCTGTATGAATGTCGACTAATATTGACAAACTCAGGAAAAATATCATTGTTTAAAGAAAAATGTACACAAACACTTTTTACACAAGTTATGAAAAAATGTGAGTCGGTACGCATATTAAGTTATTTATCTAAAACGTCTTGTTAATTAATTAAGTACAATAATAAGATTAAAGTTAAAAAAAATCTTTATATTTTGTTTAATTAACGTCTACTTCGACCTTCAGAACTATGTAGAGTTCGTATGATGTTAATTCTTTTTGTAAATGTTTAAAATATCAGAATCCAATTATCAAGTTACATTACTAACGTGTCAACAGTTAGCAAATTATACACTTATTAATACTATATAAAAACAAATTAAAAATCAAATTCAATTAGTGCAAATTCATATCGTTTACAATTATTTAACAACTGCTAATTCCTCGCGACATTTCATTATTTTCCAATTATACGCTGATGAAATAAATTTCATAACTACATTTTTTTAAAACACAAGCTAATAGCTATTACAGTAAAAAAATCTGAATACATAACACTGCAGTACGATTTCACCAATAAGAATATCTATCATTATCAAAGTTTGCTCAGCAAGTGTGTACAAACAAGATAGAGCGATGATTGTTTGCAAGCCGTAAAGAGCTAGCAACTGTCAAACATAGCAGTAGAACGATGTAGATACGGCACCCAACAATATACAACGTACAACACGACTGATAAGGGTGGTAGGGCCGCGTGATGTATTTGTAGGCACGTACGACTTCCGAAATGTGAAACATGACAATTTAAGAAAAACTGGTATACTATTTAAGAACATAAATATTCATGGACAATTCACACATCACACTCTAGTCTGACTAAACAAAGCTTCTACAGTGGGAACTAGCTTGATGATAGACTAGTTATATAGATTCATCACACAGATATTCGGTGGGAAGCGAACCCACGACCCACAGCATTGAAGGCAAAGTTACTACCGACTGAGCTGTGAGTCTGTGACGCTTTCAAAGAGAAGACAATGGAAAAACGTTACACATTCAACGTGAATTTATCCTACTCCTAGGTTAGGTTCTAGGTATACTTCTCCAATAGTTTCAAAAAAATCTATAATCAACCTATTAATTAATCCAGCTTCTAGTAATGAATGAATTAGAATAGAAAAATAATGACATTAGCATGATAATGTAATGGAAGGTCAGATACCGATCCGACAAGAGATTTCAAAGTATGTATAATAATAAGCGTCAGGAGAAATGGAGGTTATCAACGTAACTAACTATTATCTTTATCGTTATCAGATCAACAATTAAAGACATATTTTTTACAAAAAAGTTTACTTTTAACATTTAACGTGTTAAACAGATTTTAATGCTGTATTTTGATGATTCCAAAACTGAGAGACGTATATGTACATCAATATAATGTTGAATTGTGTATTTCTTGGAATACCTGACCGTCCATTTTAGACTAGTCGCCATTAGTCTGTAGTTTAAGATGTACATCACACAAAGTTGAATAATTTTCGTGTTATTCCAGCCAGTCTAGGCGTGATATCGAACCCGATAGGCGCCCTGCTCGGCGGCATGATGGTCGACGCGGTAGGACGGAGGCTGCTGCTGCAGTCCATAGTACTGCCCAACCTGCTCGGGTGGCTCGTCATCGCCTTCTCGGAGTCCTACGTGTTTCTGTGCGTCGGACGGTTCATTACCGGATTTACCATCGGTGAGTGCACTTTTTAAAATGTTATGAAATCTTTTATTCCATCATCTTAAAAACATGGTGGTCAAGATTATTCCTAGAGGCCATTTAACTCACCCTCTGGTCAAAATATTAATAAAAACTGGTACACAAAAAATAGACTGATTACAATAGAAAGTTTTTTTATTGAACGAACGAGCGTGATCTAATTGAATACTAACAAAACCGTTTTCCTTCCAGGAATGTCCACGGTCTCTTACATCTACGTCGCGGAGATCACAACTCCTGAAAAACGAGGAGTTCTAAGCGCTCTTGGACCTGGCCTGGTCTCCACCGGCATATTCATTGTGTATTCCCTAGGAGCTTTCGTCCATTGGAGGAAAGTTGCTGCCATATGTGCTGGAGTATCTCTACTCACTCCGTTCTTGATGTATTTCGTCCCAGAATCACCGCTATGGCTGGCTTCCAAAGGACAGATGAAAGAAGCATACAACGCAATGTTCTGGTTAAGACAGAACAACAATACAGCGCAACAGGAACTAATGGAGTTCACCAAAGACAGGAAGATAGGAGAAACCATGTCTTTTAAACAAAAGATGGGGCTGTTCAAACGTCGCAACGTTCTCAAACCCTTCGTTCTTCTCATAGTTTTCTTCATCTTCCAAGAGATGTCTGGAATTTACGTGATCCTCTACTACGCTGTGGATTTCTTCAAGTCTGTTGGGACCAGTGTGAACGAGTTTACTGCGTCTATTATCGTTGGCGGTGTTAGAGTATTCATGGGAGCAGTGGGTGCTTGCCTTATCAACAGTTTTCGGAGAAAAACTTTGGCTGCAGTTTCAGGGTTACTTTTAGGCATGGCAATGTTAGGGGCCGCTGTGTGTGATACCTTGAACGGACCGCCATTGGTAAAACTTGCGTGCGTTTTACTCCACGTTTCCTTCAGTATGGTCGGCTTCCTCCAACTGCCCTGGATCATGTCAGGAGAGTTATACCCTCAGGATATCCGAGGTGTCATGTCCGGGGCTACTTCTTGTTGCGCCTATGTGCTCATCTTTTTCAATATCAAAACCTACCCGCAGATGGAAAACCTACTGACCAGCAATGGAACTTTGTATTTGTTCGGTATTTTCGCCCTATTAGGCGCGGCATATTGTCTGTTCTTCCTCCCAGAAACGAAAGGAAAAACACTGACAGAAATAATGAAGCAATTTGAAGATGAAAAGAAAGAGGTAGATCCCGAAGTGGGATACAGGAAAGAGAAGGAGATAACTGAAGGGAAACCAGTACATAGGAGGCACAGCGCAGGCGCGGCCGTTTCTTTAGACAAGAAAGTCTTCCCTTGGATGCAAGAAAAGAACTGAGCTCCTTGCGTATCATGCTAGCCTGGAACTTTTTACCTGACTACGCGAAGCAAAAGGAGAGTAATTAGTTTATACAAAGAACTGAATGTCGGTCCCGGAGTAAATTACGATATCGATAGTGTAACCTCTCATCTCATTGGTTGTTTCTTTTACAATATCCTCTGACATAAGAGATTACTGACAATGTTTGTGCTACTAACGGATTTACGTAGAATTACTTAGGTTAAAATAGTTCAACTTACTGTACAAACCACGTTGAATGGATTAACTAAATCATTGATATCTCAGGACTCATGTTATCCTAGTACCGATAGTTACCTTTTAGAAATAAAGTTTTGTGTTTGAATATTGTGATCAGTATTATAGTTAGTGTTTTTATAATGCATTCCATAGGTTTAAGCTGTTTAAAGGTGACGACCTAATTGTAAGTAGCATTTAAGGTACCTATAGGGCCTTTTTCACCAAAGACATAATAGTAGAATCATTTAGCAAGTTAAACTTTGACACTAAAAGTTGACGCAAAAATTGAGACTAAATATTTGGATCTTAGATTGTGACTCAATCACACTGACTGAACCGATTTCGTTGAAACTTTACATACTTAAATATAAGTAATTATATCGTGTTCTGCAATAGTACCTCAAATTACTACTTTTTAAATATTCATTTGAATTGATTGATGTCTGGTGTAAAAAGGCCCTAATATATTTTTGTATTTATTTTTACGAAGAATGTATTTTAAATGTTATTAAAATTGTTAAATAAAAGCTTAATATTAAAAATAGTGACGACGTGATTTAATATAATATAAATTATTACAGGGTGTATCTGCACATAATTTACTTACAAAATAATTATTGTTACGAATGCTGTGATTTAAGTTTGATTAATATAATGTGTTGTTTTGAAAAGAATCGTTTAATTTATTAAATCCATCAATTGAAATTTGTAGGTCCTATTTCAGTTATTATCAGAATTCCCATTAGTTAAAGAAAAATATATTCAAAAACCCCGTCATCGTGCAAAATAAATAATTAAAATCTGTATGCTTGTATTCTTACATGAAATTTATCAATAAGTACTGGTACCGCCATCTATCGATTTAACCTAACATTATATTACACACCGCGTTACGTTTACAATAATTATATAGACAAAGGCTCTGGTAGAGCCTTTTAGTTCCACGCCAAGTTCATAGATGGCGTTATTTCAACATTTACCTAGCATTACATATTTTAATGAAAATAATGTATTCTATTCTTTGCGGCATACGAAAGGCACTGACCTGGTCTGCGGGATCCCGTACTTGATGCCAACTCCGACCCTCGGCAGCGCCTTGATCACCTTCTTTACTGTACTCTGGTCGGGCAGCGCGAAGAATATTGACGCTGGAAAGTTGAGGAAAATCATTATGAGAATACTTCAACATATTTAGAACTATAAGAACCAGAGGTATATAGAATAGGTACATAACACCCAGACACAGAACAAATATTTATGTTCATCACACAAACATTTGCTCTGGGTGGGAATCGAATCCGCGAGCTGTGACGCCTGTCGAGTAGTGTAAGTACAGAAAAAGTTATGCAATGAGCGATTTTCCAAATGGCTTTTAAAAAAAAAAAATAGTTCAAAAATAGTCGATAGATGGCAGTAGACAAATAGTGTATCAAAATCCCTCTCTTTTTTATCTGTATAATCTATTGGTAGCTCTGTCGTGTAGCTGTCATTATCATCCTGTCACGTCCGTTTCGGTGTATTCAGCGTTTTGATAAATTTTGTTTGCTTTTATTTTAGCATTCGTGTACCTTCTTGTGGATTTTACTTTTGACGACAACAGACTGTATACTGGTTTCTGATTTCTGCCACGATTGAAGACTTTTAGCTTTTGTCAAACAGTTTTGAATTTTTTCTAGGACAAAAATTTCACACCACAGATAAAATATGAAAACTTTTTGTGTTGACAATTGACATTGAAATGCATTTGACGTTGAGCGCCATCTATCGTGTATTATAAAAACACTCCCTGGAAAATCGCTCATTGTAATTAAATTATGAATGTGAGTATATAGCCTTACTTCTGCTGGCCAAGAACATCTCGATGGCGACATTCTGCAGAAGGTAGCGCCGTGAGAAGATGGCTCGGATCTCGCTGAAGTACCATTTCCCGTGGAGATGCTCGCAGTACTTGAGGACCTGGAAATAAAGAAAAAACAACATTATTCTCAGAGTATTGTTATAAGTTATAAATCGTGTGACATCATTTCTCAGAGTTTTGTAGTCTTATTATTGTATAGAGCATATGGCATGAAGATATCATGCCGTATGTAATTTAATTAAATTGCAATACTTTTAAACATAGATTTAAATCAGAAAAAACTTTATTAATATTTAGCGCTTGAAGTAAAAACTAAACTAGGAATTAGAATACTTAAAACAGAAAACAATTACTTTAAGTACACTTTACACGACTTATAATACGTACCCACAATAAAGGTGCGACAATTAAAACACAAATAAAACAGAGTCCGTCTCGTAAATACGTAGCGTCGTCGTAAACCGTTCGTTAGATGTAATTTACACTCACAATAATTGTGTAAATCAGCTGACACGACACCGCCATATTGTTTTTAATGACTTTCTTAAATGGCGCCTCTAAAACAGTTGTCGCGTTTTGTAAACGACGCGAGAATAAAACTGTTTTTGGGACTTGTTAGGTACCATAACTCGGTGGAGATATATGACTTTGGGAAACCACAAGAGCTGTGAAGTGTAAGTTGGACTAGCGTACTTAGAGTTCCGTATACTTTAGTAGCATTATAATTCGTTTAGATTATTGAGTATTATTACAAGAAATGGGTATTAAGTTGCGAAAATAGTGCCTAATTATCATATTCCTATCCCTACTCCGCTAGATGTGTTCGGCACAACATGTTTTCTTCCTCCTCTCACTCCTATCATTCATGAACTCCAAGTCTACTCCTCTCACATTCATATCATCTTTCACAGTATTACTACTTCTTTTTTAGCCTTTCTCTATTCATGTCCTATATTCATAACTATTTCATGATTATCTTTTTAATCCCTCTTTGAATGTCAGAAGAAAATCAGAAAAAAATGTTATCACATGTTGAATTCTCGGCGCTCCAGCTAGGGGCACGCGGTAATTGGCACAGTTTGATTGATTGCACTGCGTCGTGATTTGTATGGGGCTGTGGGGCTGGGCCATCGTTGTTTAGTTCTTACAATGGGATGTCGTGTCTCGTTACATTAGTGCAAATTACTGGAAATAATTATAATTCGCTTTGAGATTGCTCTTCCAGAAACATCTATTTTGACGGAGTAGAAGTATAATGTACCTACAATTGATAATATTTTTTAGTTTTATGTTTATTGGTTCATGTTGACAACTCTGAACTGATTATGAAAAACTACTTTTTGTTTCTTTTAGTAGTTTAACATAATCTGGAGGGATCAAAGTGAATTTATCAAACACTAATCAATATAGTTTAATAATAGCAGTAACACAAAAAATCATATTATAATGTATGTAAAAAGTATGCACTAAATCCACCCCTATGCATTAATCCACACTTACAAAAGAAGGAAACAGTGAAACAGAATCTAGTCCAATTTGCACTAATAGTTTCAACAAAAACAACCCCTTGCACTCATTACATCCGTATCAACACAACATCGCACCCCCCGCCTGCGCTAATCGTGTAAGCTCACACCCTTGCGATAAGGGATGGGGGATATTTCTCTAGTGTTTTTATACCAGTAATCATGAATTTATGTTTCTTCACGTTTTAGGATAAATACAAAATGTCAATAGAAGTTGAGGTACCAGGAGAACATATAGGTTCATCAATGTTGAGGCAGGTAGGTACTAGGAGGACATAATTAATCAAGAATAAACAAAATTTCTTTAAGTATTAGGTACTCGTAGAATATATATTTTTAAAATAATTTGTACTTTTGAATAATTTTGTACACGAAGGGAACACAACACACATGCGAAAAGTAATAAATAATGCAAACAAAAAGACCAAAGTACTAGGGACGCATACGTAGCGAGGAGGTGGGCGCGTCTCTTCCAATTGTACTGCAATTTGTCAAACGCCACTTTCGATAGAGCTTGCACTTTTATCTCATATGACCAACTTGGATTGCTCGCTTTGAATTGGAAATCTATTTCAGTTTACACATGTAAATATACTTGTATTGTATTACTGTTGAAGAATAAATTCAGAAAAACTTATAAAATTACTCTTGTAAGATCAGACGTGAATTCGGAACTATCTTAGCGATCCTCTAGTTCCTGTCGTGAACACTAGTTATAATCGCCAAGACTATTAATTAAATGATCCTTATGATTCTTCAAATGAACAAAATAAATAAATATTGATAAATTATTTCAATAACATACACCTGCAATAATTGAATTAGTACAACACATTTTGACCTAAACCGCCATCAAAATAATAAAAAAATATTTTATGAATTTGCTGCTCATAATTTTTGACACATTTATATAATTTACGAGGCATTAAAACTATTCATCCCGTTGTTGATGTTATTAGGTACTAATGGCAGCTGGTCACGCATGGACGTAGAATACCAGAGGGATGGGAGGTGGGAATTGAACACGTGCAAATTTTTATTTATTTGACACAAATACCACCATCATTATTGGTGTGGGGCGGGATCCGAATTTATTGTCATTCTCGTATTTCGCGTAAGCTCGGGATACATAGATAGTGTTTTGTTTTTTTGCATTTTTAAATTCGAACGTACAAATCACGAATTTAGTAAGGAATAAATAGTATGAGTTCAAGTCGTACTTATTGGTAACAGGGCAAGGGATGATTTTGACAGAAAATATATTGAGAAGAGGTAGGTATATTCATTTTACCAATTTTTACGTACTTATTTCTTTTCTACCTCTGACGATATCACAGCTTCTATCTCGGGCCTTGAGCGTGGAGACCGAATCCAGAAATTCCGTAACGAAAATACCGAACGAAAATAATCTAACACGCCTGACAGCCAAAAATGCTATACAATAGCTTTACCGCGTGCCACACTTTTTTTTTTAGTAAAGTTAGCTGGTGTTCGTTGTTCTATTCTAGATAAGCAATCCAGTCAACAAATTTAACCAAACAATAAAATCGGACCGGTAGTTGCAACTACATATTGTATTTAAAGGACGAACCAACAGAAATCTAAACTTTCCCATGAAACACATTACAAGCGCATCATTAATATTCAAAATCACGCCTAGTGGCGTGTCTTATCTCCCACTAAGTGATTTGGTGACCCTCTATTTGCACAACATTATTCACGCTGAGCTTGTACCTCTACCATGAGTTGTCACAGTAAAATCGCCTGACTTTACTACAGTAGTAACGTACAATATTAGTATTACGAATTTTAGTACCCAACTATCCGCTAGAGGCACTGTACAAATCTTCATACATTTTTTTTAACTACAGACGGTAGCGAGTGTAGTATGTATTTAGAGTTTAGTAAAAACTCATGGTAGAGCTACTGGATTAGATGCCTATTTGTCGTTTACAAACAAATAAGCATCTAATCTAGATGATTTTTACAGCGTCAGATCACTTTTGACATATAACGATGAAGTGTCATAAACACAACGGCATAATCCATTATTTGGGCAAATGCGTGTATTTCTAGATAACCTAAGAATGTACATTAAATGCTGAGATTTTTCGTGTTTTTTCTGGCTCGCACATCTAGTGCATTGGCCATATCAGCGCAGGTTAGTGGCCACAAAAAGTAAGTGTCAATCTCACTCCCCCTTTTTTTTTCTATTGCCTGTGGTGTAAGTAGTTTGAGACCAGTTTCAATTATATATCTGTGTATATGATCTTCTTGAGTATCTGTAATGAATGGTTTTTTTAAATAAAAAGCGATTCAATCTGTTTAAGAAAATTAGTGAATGAACACGTCTTCTACTTATTTATGTAAAGTATCAACGATCTCTGTAATAAAATTTCTTTGGCTTAAAAAATGTTGGTGTACTGTTGTTCGTCGTAATAGTTTGTTTTAATTAAATTATTGAGCTTCCGTTCACTGTTACAATCATTATCTAAGCCCACAGGTACAGTCAGTGACAAGACACGGACGGAAACAGACGGACAGAGACGGTTTATACACGGTACTACACGAGACAACTAAAGGAAAAGTGTTGGGGCATATGACTACAGTCAAATGCCCCAACGCTGTACTATTCAACTTTTTTCCAGATGGCCGACCTCACAGCTATTTAGGTATTTAACTACACCAGATAAAGTGCTTTATTTCGAAGTGACTTTCTTCAACGACTGTAGTTGTATTGTTTCCTCGAATACCATGGTAGGGAGATGGTATCGCGCCGTAAATAAGGGCCGCGGTCGACAAGTGGCCCATTAGACCGGCCGGTGACAGGGCCCGGGATGTGCCGAAAAAATACACCTACGAAGTACAGTTAGCATCTAAATTGTAACATATTTTGTAGTGTCCGCCCGAAATTTCGGTTTCGGTTTCGGCCGAATTTCGGCCAAAATTCAAGTTTCGGCTGTAGTTTCGGTTTCGGTCGGACTCTAATATTTTGTTTACTTAAAAAAAAAAGACGCGAGGAAACGTCAGTTTTCAATCTACTAAATTATGTCAAAATCTAAATACAGACTTGATTGATTGAAAATATTTCAGCATTCAAACTTAAGTCAAAGTCAATAAGCATTTGTACCAATAAACGAATTGGACAAGAAAAAAATTGTATTCAAGTTTCTTGTGAGCGAAGTCGTTAAACATGGTTTCTATGGACGATAAACTTTTACGTAGTACAATAAAATGATTATGTGCAATAACTATCTTAAAACACGCTAGAGTTTATGAATGAACGAACGAATGAATGAACTTTTTTACATCTTTTATACAGCAGTAAATGGAACTATATTTATAGATTTATAGACGACCGATGTGGCGCGGCGGGCGAAGGTCCGCCTGCGACGCGGAGGTTGCGGGTTCGATTCCCGCCTAAGGATAAATATTTGTATGATCTGCAAATATTTATTCCGGGTTTTCTGGATATTTTATATGTATAATAAAATATATATATATCTATGTAATGAAATGAAATGAAATTTGAAATTGAAATGAAATGAAATTTATTTAATCAACAACAAACATCATACATTCAAACAATTCAATTAATGTATTGCATTAAGTATGTCAGTCTTCTAGTACCCATAACACAAGCTCTGCTTAGCTTGGGGCTAGATGATGTTGTGTGGATTGTCCAGCATTATATTATATTATATCTGTTTCTGCAGACGTTACCACGAAAAGGTGCATAGAAACGATAGGATATGTAAATAAGCGCAGGTTGTCAGATGCCCCCGCGCAAGACGACCATCTTTGCTGCTGAATTAGACAATTATACAGAAGGACAGCGTTGACGTCGATTACGTCATCCACAAAAATACACCGTAACTAATAAACGGTGCAATCCACTCACTGTCCACCACATATCCTGTAGCAAGTAAGCATTCCAGATTAACTAATGTACTATGACTATTCATCATTCCCCTGCCCTTATACCTTATAATATAAGGTTCATTTCAACATTCATATAGAATATAAGGCTTTTATTTTATATGAATGTTGAAATGAACAACAAAATCGACTTATCAATCTTTTATCAATAAATAACTATGTAACTATAGTAATAGTATTGTAGTGTAGTGTAGTGTAGAAGTATAGTAGTGGTGTCCAAGGCGAAATAAGCTACAATATTCAGTATTTCATATTAAAAAAGTTTTTTTGTTTACATGTTATAGACCAGCGCGATCTCACCTGATGTTAAGTGTCGATGCAGCATGCTTACCTAGAAAATACTCATGATACTCTCGTCTCTTGGAGATATGTCAGACACCGTGGGAGCCCTACCCTAGTGCGGATACCACGGCAACTCCTGAGGGACATTGTCGTGTCACATGTATCCTGTCTTTGCGGCACTGGCCTGGCTCTGCTACTAGCCAGTATATTTGTGAAAGCAAGATGTCTTGGCCGACTAGTTGACGTTTGACAATTGACAATCGGGACATAGATCATTTGGTTATTAAAATATTCTGTTTGTTTCATGATTAAGATTGTATTTAGATAACGTAACTAAATCTCGCTTGTTACCTTATAGTGTCATAGTGAGTTATTTTTGTTTGCCGATGGTCTTCCTCAGATTAAATAAATAAGTAAATAAATATTTATCTTTCGTGTAAAATTTGTGTGTTAAAGTATTTTAAATAAATGATCAATGAATAATATATGTATCACGCGATTATTCGTACGGGTTTTTCTAACTTTCATCCAGCGTTCTTACTCATAACTCAATGATACGACTGTAAGGAGGTAAGGAGGTTTCATACTGTTTCTCGGTCATACATAGAAACAGAATGATAATACGAACGAAACCCACGTAAGAGAAAAAAAAGAACAACCTCAAAGGACTTCTGAGTAATACCACCACAGACGGAAAAACAAAGCTAAACGCGAAATATACGATGTGACAGCACCATCACATCGCATTAATGTTATTCTGTGCAAATAAAGGAAATTCTTAAACGTACTTATACTTTATTTGTTTTGTTCACAAGATATTCTATATTTAGCGATCATCAAGTCCAAACTAAAATTTACGAGATTAATAAACATTAGTATAAAACAAGAAATTAATATATTTACAAATCTAAATTTTGGAATATATCCAGAAAATGCATAGGTACAAAAAAAAAATCTTAAAAGTACGAGTAATTCACAATAATTTTAATAAATTATCTAGACATACAAATATAGTACAAAATTGACAATACCCGAGATTTATGACAATCTAATATCAGTCAATTCATATTAAACATTGACCAAACATGTTTTATCAAACCGAAAAAATAACAATGCAAATTCGAATAAAAAATGCACTTCAATTAATTATCTTGATTTTTAAGTCAATTTCCAAGAACTGAGATGTCACATAATTAAATGAAGCTGCATGGACTAATTCCGGCGAGGCGGGAGGTGCGGGGAAGTACTAATTAAAACACCATACATCAGTGTCGCTCGTCGGGGCTCGAACCCGCTTCCTCTATTACCGAGGTCATTACTATACGTTCTCGTTCCTAATTGTATCATTTCATTCAGAAAAATCTCGTAAATTGAAAATACATTCATAGTATCTACAAATTGTTTTCAAAACTGTATATAAAATGTCAAGTCAGAGGCCCTTTAATTTTATCTACTAAATATTTTACCAATTATTTTTTGTACACTTGGTTTTTTTTATTAAGTTAGTAGTATACTTTTATTAAAATCTCTCCTGTACTAAAATATTAAAACTTTAAAGTTTTTAAATTACACAGAAAACTAAATAAATATTTGCTCTCATCCGTTGTCAAGTGTTTTTAAGTAACTACAGCTACCTACTCGATAGCAACTCCCTCCACACAACTCCCGACTCGATTCCAATCCGAATCCAATAGTAGTTCCAGCGATCCCTACCCGCAGTCACTCATCCCGAATGGTTCATAAATTCCCTGTCATCGTCTGCGTTTACACTATTTCTGGAGATATACTTTTTCAACAGCTTTTTTAGGTTTCTTAATGCTAATCCCGAGGGAATATTTTAATTTAATTTAGTTATAAATTTGGGATGTTTAGTTATTTTTATAATGCGTCATTATGTTTATCGTTTTAAAAATTATACAACACAACAAATTGATAATCTTAAGAATTTAAAATGTTAAGTTTTAAGAAATCTTTACCTTTACTTACCTCTAATCATATTCTTGGATATCCTAAGTAGTAAGATAAGATACGATTTTTATTCATAATAATTATTATAAGTCAGATTACATTAAATATATTATACAACTAGGTAAGTTCAGTACTAGGTGTATATAGGATATATCTAAAGGTGTCTATCGTACCAAGAAATATATAATAATAAAAATAATAAAAACGTTTATTGTCCAAAAACTTACAAGCAAATGTACCTACATTATCATGCCTAATTACAGTTTAGCTAAGTAGGTAGGTAGTTAGTAAGTTTAGACAGATAAATAAGTGCATGACAGATTATAGGTGCGTCAAGAACCGAACTAAATTAACTAAAAAATATGTACATTAAGCGGTTTCTATCAAATTACCATAAAAAAAATAGATAACAGTCACAAATTGATTATCTCATTAAGGAATTAATTATAACAGAAACCATAAATGTCAGGATTAACAACTCTAAACCCATTTGGGCATAGTAACAGCCTATTTTAACTAATTAGACAATACTGGAGAGGTGTTACCGCCTCGACGTCTCGCAACCGAATGAGCGATGAGCACTAGAAAGGTGTTTCCACCTCGATGTCTAGCAACAGAATGAGCAACCAGCACTAGAGAGGTGTTTCCACCTCGACTTCTGGCAACAGAATGAGCGCAAGCCTACCGACAGCTCCCTATTTATACTCTTTTCGTTTTTAAAAAGTCAACCGAGGTTATTTTTGTTAATTCGGCCATACTGCTGATCTGGTAGCCTCTACCAGACTTAATCTACTACTGCTCCTGAAGATAATTTTCCGGTGATACGGTCATGATGGTGCTCAGCGAGTAGACTGGGGTCCAACGGGCAGCAGGCACAAACTGCAGGGATGGCTCCATCACGCGGTTGACTGAGGCACCTTTCATCAAGGGTGCCTGGAACAAACTGGGATGAACCAACAGGATGTTCCTCAACTGAAACAGAAAATACACAGTTAGGACTATTCCATTATCCTAACCAAGATATACAGACAACCTGCATATCTTTTTGACAACAGACAGAGGCACCGTGTTAGCATGTCGCGCTTCGAAGTTAAGTCTAAATCAAAACCCATACGAACATACAGTTTCTTACACTCTTTCATCAAGAAAACGTGTCCAAAACCCATGTTCGAGTCTACTTTACGTTTTGATTTAGTTCACGTTTAGGTTTGTATGCTCTGAAGTTAAATGCTTAAATCAAAACCCATACAAACACAAATTTTTCACGGGTTTTCATCAAGAAAGTGCCCAAAATCTATGTTTGAGTCTACTTTTACGTTTTGATTCAGCATTCAACGCTCAAGTCTCTCATGAGATGGAATTGTACTCAAAATCTACACTCGCTTTTACAAAATCTTACGGATCACCCTTAAATCCTTACAGACAGTTGAAGACAGAATGCGATTGTAGAACCAGTTAACGTACAACGACAGTACGCGTCCAACGTGGGACAGAGGCGCCTTGTTAGCATGTCATACAGAATCCACAAGACAGAGGCGCCTAGTTAGCTTGTCAACATCCACAAGACAGAGGCACCTAGTTAGCTTGTCAACAACATCCACAAGACAGAGGCACCTAGTTAGCTTGTCAACAACATCCACAAAACAGAGGCACCTAGTTAGCATGTTACGACAGGTCTATCTGAAAACATTATTACAAAAATGCCCAACAACACAATATGAAGGGACTCAACCCAGTACATTAGAATCGTATTCATAGTTCAAGTAGTTTTCATCCTATACGATGTAACATGATGTACTTACATTCGAACACATGACACACACACACAGTACAAGTGAATGACCAGTCTCCGCACTAAGCAACCACTGCTCAGTCGCAAAGACAGTAAAGCCAATTACCATTGTGTACCTCTTTTTGCTACGTCCGATCCTTTACATCTTACATCTCCATTGAAAACCTGTACAAAATTGTAATAACGATTAGTTTCATTTATTATTTTCATTAATTTCATCATACCAGAGTAGTTTACTAGTCCGCTAGTAATAGAGCGTCAAAATAACAAGCACTGGCTCGTAATTACTTAATTACACTCAAACTTTGCGTTCATTTAAATAAAATCTGAACATAAAAATCAATGTACCACACGTACAAACGTATTCGCAACGAAAGTATCCGACAAACCAACTGTCGCATCGCATCTATGTATTTACGATTGTTGACACAAAAAAGTCAGTAAAATCTTCGACACAACCCTCGCTTGGTCTAACCTGCAAAACATTAAAAATCTTGTCAACATTGCAAATATATTACATCTGTAGGTACTTCAATACTTTTCTTTACTAAGAAACAATTGTCAAACTCAACAACATTTGACACGAAAGAACTTTCTTTCACATTTTGAAACGGGAACGGCAAAATATTATTCAATCACACTTTTTAGTTGTATGTACCTACAACTGTTCGATCATAAAACCTTATGAAAACACTTAGCAGAGTAGGAGTGTCTCACTGCAATGCACGATTGCTTCACTGCAAACACTACACACTACTAAAAAACGTTGAAGTTCAAAACCAAAACTTTAGTAAACCGTAAAAACTCGAATACAAAGATAGTTGGAACATCGTGATGTCACTTTTTCTTACAACAAAAATCGGACATAAAGAAAACAACTTTGAATTTGTTTTAAGTGAAACCACACACACACACCTTTATCTTCAAAACAAACAACAGTAGGTACACTTGACGATTGACTGAAGTGACTTGAGAATTATTTCAATAAGATACATGGCATGAGTACAATTATCATAGAACTCCTATGTATGACCGATACATAAAATCAAATTACTAACAGCGGGTAAATCATAAAACCATTCTTGCTCCTTTTAACTTTTAACTCGAAACTCATGTAGTAGGAAATTAAATTAACGCTTTCGTCTCTCATATCTCATGGTAAAAACATTATTCTACCAGCTTGCTATGCGACCTCAACACGTAGGTACACTTACACATTCGACAAGTAAACAATTTCCACGATTCCAAACCAAAACAACAATATTTGGTTTCAACGTCAATTAGTTGTGAAGTTTATTTTATCTGCAACCTGGTATTGTTAGCCTAAGTAAAACGTCACACACGTGTACTACTGCTTTCTCTAAATAAAAGCTACTTCAGACTCTTCACACACGACCTCACAGACTCGTAACCAACACTGGCTAACATGAAATATTTTTTTACGAAGGTACTTCCAATTGCTTCCATTCTATAAACAGCAAAGATAAGAAAACCAGGTAGAATATGTTCAACCAGACTACTAGGAAGCCTACGCATCGTTCTTCATTTCATAATAGATTACGACCTCACTACATTCTATGGACGAATGATCAAACTTCAGACTTTACGCAAGTTTCAACTTCAACTGCGCATAAACAAATGTACAACTCGTCAACACAATATGAATTTTAGCAAAGTACCAACAAAAACTAAAACGAAAATTATAAGTCTCGATTTCTAAGTTGTGTTAACCACAACACGCAGTTGATCACATCGTTATCTAGAAACTATTTACTGCTCAATCTTTGCATTAATAAACACACAACTGTATGTATGTACCAGCTAGTCTACCTTATGTATCCGGATCTAAAAACAAAAGGATATCCGGATTGCAAACCACATAGACACTTAAATACTTTTTGACGGACGACAAATATTTCAACACCTTCAAAAACTGTAACTAACGGTCTCACTCGATGTTTTAGTTACCTAGGTATCAACCTCGTAAAACTTGATGGGAACATTTCTTGCCAACAAAATGTTTAAGTAGATAAAGAATAACTAATCCGTCTGTCTACCGGATAGATAAGAAGTATGCTCTAAACAGATAAAACGATTACTTTGCCATCAAATCTATTTTACGACGTTTATCTACATAAAGAATATTGCACGGTTCACCATTTTAAAATACCCTCAACAAAAAGAATGAGATTCGACGCAATCTTATCGCTGCAACAACCTTATCTCTCAACAAAAATGACGTCACTTGTTTTCGACAGAAAGGTGTTCTTTCGATGTTATCGCAAGCAGAACTAACGACACTTAAATCTGACTCATTGCATAATTTGCTAGAAATGAACAAAAGAACTACACTTAGAAAAGCCTTTAGCACAAAAATTTATCACATTTAACGGATAACGGGTAGTTTTCGATCGGACAAAATAATCTAAAAAGATCTCAGAAACGACTTTAAGCGATAGTCGTTATTTATTTTTGCATTTTACTAACAAAAACTCAACAAATCAATTAGGCTGTAAATTACAGCGGCAAATACCACATCAGGGGCTCATACTAATGAGTTACTTTTATCACACACTGAACTACACCAATAGTTTACTAAACTCAACAAAGGTGCAAAATAAAGCATTTAGGACAATATACATGTGTGGTATGTATGGCTATCGACGCATATTTTACTGAAAGTTTACGAAATCGATTATGTTACTACTGTGTAACATGTGCTCAACTCATTTTGAACAAGTGTGGGTACTTGTAAAGTCAACTAAAACATCGCCCTTCAAGAATCGAACTGTCCGGGACCAGTATCTGCTCGCCTCAGACCAGCATTTGATTTAAGGCGTTCGTTTTACCAACTACCCACATTAAAAATCGATATCTTGCAAACTAGAATTGATGTACAAAATCAAAGTAAATGGTTGGATCTGACCTTGCATAACGCGCTCATCACTTCAATGAGGCGTTCAGTGGTGGTTGTCCAATAAGTAAGCACACTCAAGGGGCTCACACACGTACTCGCATCGCTAGGCGACACCGCTGGGGGTAGTCGCGCCATCTGCAACTGGGAATGCCAAGGCATTGCTAGTACCCGCGCTGGCGAGACTGCGGCGCAGACGTGACAAACGAGCTGGTAGCCACCACGGCACACTCATCTGTCGTCATCGGCACCAAGGTCGCAGCACTAGCACTCTCAATA
Source organism: Ecliptopera silaceata (assembly GCA_932527185.1). Taxonomy (NCBI): domain Eukaryota; kingdom Metazoa; phylum Arthropoda; class Insecta; order Lepidoptera; family Geometridae; genus Ecliptopera; species Ecliptopera silaceata. The sequence continues at coordinate 9,064,065 of OW052211.1, forward strand.
CACCATTCTCTGAAAACTTACAAAAATCATTAGCATTTTGTTTTAAATCAGGCTTAGTTCTACCTCACCAAGAAAGTACGAACGTTGCCATGATTAAATCACACAAATAGCGAAAGATCAAAATCTGACGGTAGGTACAATTTAGTAATGAAAACTGATCTTTGCTTTAGGCCAGAGCTAGGATGGAACAAATGAGTCCCATCCCACTTCTGAATTAAGCGGTTTCTATCAAATTACCATAAAAAAAATAGATAACAGTCACAAATTGATTATCTCATTAAGGAATTAATTATAACAGAAACCATAAATGTCAGGATTAACAACTCTAAACCCATTTGGGCATAGTAACAGCCTATTTTAACTAATTAGACAATACTGGAGAGGTGTTACCGCCTCGACGTCTCGCAACCGAATGAGCGATGAGCACTAGAAAGGTGTTTCCACCTCGATGTCTAGCAACAGAATGAGCAACCAGCACTAGAGAGGTGTTTCCACCTCGACTTCTGGCAACAGAATGAGCGCAAGCCTACCGACAGCTCCCTATTTATACTCTTTTCGTTTTTAAAAAGTCAACCGAGGTTATTTTTGTTAATTGTACCTATATTTAAAGACGCGATTGATAACAGATTTTAGATGAAGGTAAGTTTGTTCTTCTACTAATATTGAGTAATTTGGAAACAAATAGCTTACAACATCAAAGGGTATATTAGTTTTTCTTTCAAATTATAAAACTGTTGGCCTTAAACTTACACAAATATATAAATAAATCCAGTTCATCTTCAGAAAGGAAATGCTGTTCCCATATTTTGTAGTTTGACAAACATCTATCACGAAATACGACTAATAAATATATAAACTTTGAGGTTATTATTTCCTTACTAAATTATAAAATTCCCGGTAATCCTGAATACGTCCTCAGGATAGGAAGTCCTTAATCCGGAGCTGTTGCCATAATTCAGCACACATACTCATCAGTACAGTCGACCCAAGTAGAAATAGGTAGTAGTAGATAGTAGTAGAGCTCGCATCACTAAGACATATCTAGTTCTAGTCTATATGCTAGGTTATCTAGAGCTGGACAGTTTGTGAAAAAATATATGATTTTTTAAATATTTAAAGTACCTATAATAAAACGATGAAGGAAATATGGAATATTGCCAAGGGTTATGTCAAATATCATGTTCGGATGTAACTCTGACTACTCCCCTTAGTCCTCCAAAAGCTATTTTTAGTACCTGTTACCTGTACTAAAAGATCTAACACATAAGTATATAGGTACCTACCTTATTTTGAGGTTTTATTTTTTTTACTTTTTATAAGATAGACTCTATCTTATAAAAAGTAAAAAAAATAAACCTCTATCTGATAGAGGTAAGACTTGTGGCACAGATTGTACCATTTATTCACGTTCTGACAAGTCATTATAAAATAATGATACAAGTAATAAACTTGTGTCAGTGCCTGTACTCCCGGGATTCACAACTATCCCGGGAATATGTAGAGTTACGACGGCTGTCATACCGCGTATTATCCCGGATTAGTGATGTCGATCGAACTAAATCACGGGAATCGAACTGACACTTATTCTGTGTCCTTATTCTAAATGGGTGGGATTAGATGCGGCCTTGTAAATGTGAGGATTATTTTAGTTCGTTATCATTCTGTTTGTATGGAAACTGCTGAGATTACAAAGTCTCCTCCATAACATTGACAGAAAAACCAATTTTGCTTGAAATTGAATTTGAATGTCGACAAATCGAACATCGCTCTTCTAGGCTGGAACTGGTACCTAGAATCACCTAGGTAAGACGATTCTAAATGACCCTTGTGATTTTATTGAATAAAGCTTTAAAAACACTAGAATCCAGGTCTAGTTTCTTGCCAGTTCTTCTAGACTCTGGTCGCGACGAACTGGCGCCTAGAATCATCTAGTAGGTATGTAAGACGTTTCAAAGATCCTTGAGAAAACTAATATTATAAAAAAGAAAGAGTTGATTGTTTGTTTGTTTGTTTGCATCGAGTAGGCTCCGAAACTACTGGACCGATTTCAAAAATTATTTCACTGTTGTGAAGCTACATTATCTGCGCTGAACATAGGCTATATTATAATGATATTTTCTAAATAGGCTACCCGTGCGAAGCCGGGGCGTACTACTAGTATTGAATAAATGCAATTGAATTGAAGTTTAAAAGAAATATTTGATTCATTGAAGTCATTTTGACTTTGGCTTTGTTTATATGCTCGGTACTATTAAATAGTAATACAAATAGTAACTATTTGTTTCTGTTCGAAAGACACAATAAAGGCGGCGTTCCACCGCCTGTCGCATGCGATTAAAGCGCACAATCGCGCGTGTGACGCGACGCACGTGTGTCGTGTGGCGCCGGAAGACATGTGCGCGCGGTTAGTGGCGCCACCGTCGACTTCCGGATTTCAATAATACAAATCAGATGACAGTTTAATAAAACGTAAAAATTCATTAGCTGCTCCTTTGATTAATGTAGAAACTTATGCAATTATTATCTAATTAACATCAAAATTAATATCAATGAAATGAATTGAAAGTCTCCAGTGCAGTGGTCTTCTGAGCCGTAAGAAGTGGAGGTTTTAGGTACGACTGTAGCTAAGGACTCTAAAATGACTTTATAAGGTAAATTAATATACCTAAATCAAAATTATAAACATAATATTATAAACAAACAAGCTTCTTATTTGAAATAACATATTTAAACGTATTACAAACAATAAACAGTGTGTTAGATAGAGCTGCCGTAAAACACTCCCACAATCGGTAACAAGCGTTACATCTAGTTACAGATAAGAGTAAACCTCGGTTTATCTACATTTAACGGCTTGTTAAAACTTGTCGCTGATAACGGGCACCCGTGTGTTGCTTATTGATAATGAATTGTTTTAGATACGGTAACTCATTATACTCTAGCGTAGATCGGACGGATCTCCATTTTTGTTATATGTTGTTATGTAGAAAATACAATAACTTTTACGCCTTGTTCGCTTTTATACTACGCATGGGAAACAGAGGATTATTGGTTTTTATAGAATATTCGCAATTGATATAATACTAGGTACATTTTATAATTTTGAAATAAAATTGCGCGACAACTAATACGTAAAATAAAATATCTTCCACATTTCGATTCATAAACGTGCGACCGCGACCATCTAATGACGCAAAAAGCAAACACAGCCGCGACAAAACACAAGCACCGCGCATTATCTCCATCTTTATAATAATTACATCGGACAGCGACGTCTCAATCGGAACGGACGCATCTGAACGAATCCAATTACAGACCGAAATATCTTTGCGATCTTGAAAAATAACTGTTGAAAAACGCTGCAGTGCGCGCTACCCTAACTGACGCAACGCACCACGAAACTACACCTTAATCGAACAGTATAAAACATAAAATCCAACAGGTACGCAAGAGCTATGGCGCGCGTCCCGAGTTAACCCCGTATGGGCGGAGCCTCCCTTCCCTTGATCGCAGAAGGGTGGGACGCCAGTCAATGTTCAGCGGTGGGGGATGACAGATGTCCGTCCGCGCGCATCGCTTATACCCATGCCTCAACACGATAGCGAGTTCAATCCAACATAAATAATACGAGTCTGTCGCTGACTCTGTCCGACGCAGCGGCGCTGTGGCAATGTTTAATAAATCGCAACCGACTGGACCGATCTAAACATCGGATTAAACAGTGTTAATAACCCTCAAACGCCATATGTCATCGCAACAGATAGACCGCCTCGGGACAACGGACCGACAGTTCATCTAATAGCGTTATGTTCGCAAATACAAATCCAGAACGTAATAAATCTCTTCAGGATGTGATGGCACCGCTCATATTTATCACTTTACAAATTTTAAGCAATTGGTAGAATAATATGGCTGTTAGCTGTTTTCCTACGCGAATAGTTGAAATACTGATGTGCGCAAGAAACATTAAATTCAATTTATCTAACGTTTAATTTTACTGATTATCACAAACGTTTACTTCAAAACAATCAAAAACACAAATAGTCACGAATTCTATAAGATTTTTAACGAAATTTGAAAAATGTTGAAGAACAGTTAAATAAATCGACAGTAGCGGTGTTGTCCGCGGACAAAAAATACCTTGTGCCTATTAACTCTTAATTAACAACGTTCCTGATTATTTAAATTTAGTTACAAATATGTTGGATTTCGTTTATAAATATTGATTGAGGTGGAAATGGACCTCGTCTTATCTTTGTATCTTTATCTTTAAATATTTTTTTTTATAATTGTCCACCTAATTAACAAAATGTCGGTTGATAGATAAGATAACATGTTTTTTTATTTAGGATAAGATTCAAAGTACAAATATTTGCAACATAAAGTAAACAAAATAATGGTGGTCGTAGGTAACCCCAAGGGGTTGGTAGGACCGGACGTCCGGCGGAAAGAGGCGGGGCTCGGCGGCCATTTTGCGTCGGCACAATGCGCGCGCATGCACGGGTTAAATAATAAAAATGCTTATAAATGGTAGAGCTTTTCGGGAGTTTGCGGGATATTTTATGATATTACGTTTTTAGGCAAGGAAATATATATTTTATGTGTTAGGGGGAGCATCGAACAGAGCATGAATAACTCAGAGAATTTTATCATCTTACTATTAACTACATATTTTGGTTCCGGTATAATGCAGTATACTGTTAATGTATTTCAGAGGTTTTTTTAAGCAAAACTGATTTACGCTATGACTACCGATAACTTGATTTTTCTCTTCAATACTCTTCTTATCAAGTTACCAACTTCTTTAAACCGTCTTCAATTCATTTGTTTATATTTTTCGCTCTTATTAGACAATAGAACTCCTGCTTGAAGGCATTTAGTCAGTCAATTTTAAAAAGGTGACCGGCAGGAAATGTTCATTTCTCAATTAAAATAAATAAGTTTTTAATTATCTTGATTATTTGATCCCCATATAGAAAGTTTCCTCTCTCGAAATAGTAAGCGAGAGACTTTTACAACTCGATATTTAAATCCAATTTTAGCATCCTATACATCGGTAAAAGTATTTCTTTATTTAGTTAAGTTCCTGCCGGGAGTACCAGGCTCTCATGAATCTATAGGAGTGCGCGTAAATCATGCAGCGTCGCGCCATCCATCACGCGGTGTCGCGCCATCAATCGCCGACACCGAAATAGGACGAGGATTGCCAAACTGGGAGCATTCTCACCTAGACGGATGAGAGTGGAATTTTTAAGCATGAGAATACACGCCATTAGATTCAGCTTTTGGAACAAGGTTGTGGTTGAATCGAAGTATGTAAACCTGTCAAAATGTCAATGCAACTTTGTTTTTTTTTTCAATGTATGCATGTTTTATTCCTATAATGTAAAGCCGTTTTTGGCTATTTTGTAATTAAGTTAATATCATTTTCTTTTAAGGGCTGTGGATTTTGTTACACAATAAATAAATAATTTTGTGTTAACAGCGAGTCTAAAAACACGATAGAACTTCAAGAAGTTGGAGGTTTGGACGAATATATTCGTGGAAAAGAGGGCTGGCTGATTTCTATGTACCTAGGTATAAGTCGTATGCCTAGACTAGGTATATATCGTTGCTTTGACAATGATCGGTAGTCAATAGGTACGTAAATAATACGTAATAATACTTACGTATTATATTACTACGGTGCTACGTAGGTATCTATTAGAAATAGTCATAATATTTTTAAACTAAACATGGAATATATTAAATAAGAAAACAGTTATAAATGCATTCAGTTGTACCTACTTACTGATTTTTTTTAGATCTACTTTTACTTTAAGTTGTAGAAACTTTTTAATGTTGGCTCTCAAAGGTGATTGTGATGATTTGTTGTCTAATTTTTGGAGAACTATTTTCAATAAAAACAAACATTTTGGTAGGTGCAGGAATAATTATAAAAAAAATGTTTTAAAACCTTTTACTACCTTGAAAAATCTGAATATTACATGAAAAAAATCACTATCAAAAGCGGGTTTTCACTGGTATTTCTTTGCTGCAAAAACCCTGAAGCGACCCTGGTAGTTCCACATTGCGATCATTTTGAGCTGGTGTCACAACTCGTACATATCATATATTATCGCAAGATCTGCTGTATATCAGTTATTAGTTTTGAAACTTGACTTCTGTCTTCTTCTGAGATGAGGGTTTGTGGACAAAAATGCTACGTTTTCATGGAAATTTACAATTACCTACTTATGTTGTAAGAAATTATGTTATCTTTAACTACTTACTTAGATGTCGTTTTTCAGAAAATTTAAGTTTGATAGAGCTGCCAGATATTTAAAAGATGGTTGCCTAAACAATTAATACAAAACTTGTAATGAATTCAAAGTACATTTGTTGAGGTAGGTAATATATTTAAACGAACTTATAAAAAAAGCTCATAATGATATACATAAATCTTTAGCATGGGCTTTTATCTTGAAACTAATGTAAGTAGGCAACGAAATCGTTAAACATAACTTATCCCACTAACATAGAAGAAAATAATAAAAATAATTATTTCCTTTATCAAAAAACACGCACATTCCAAGTGCTTAATTAGAGAGTTGATAACAAGACTGCTTTTAAAAATCTTCATTAATAGACCGAAACTTGTACGGGCTACCGAATTAACGAGCAATCATGTAATTACGTACACCTCTATACCTACTCCGTACAGGCGGGGCGAGAGATCAATACTCTCACCCATCTGCACTGTCTCACTCCCGCACACGAGCGAGCCGCGGTGAGGAAAGAGAGGGGTGGAGCTTACAGTAGGGCTTCCCCTCGTGGGCGTGGCTGGAGACCGGTCGCCAGGATGAGACGGCTCAGTCGGCCAGCAGCGCGGGCCGCGCGCGTACGCTCGGACCATGCCCGCATCACCCGCGTAGCCACCATGCTTGTCCCTCCGGAGATGATGGCAGCCCAATCCAAGCTCGTCTACCAAATGAATAAGTACTACAACGAGCGCGTCGCGAACCGAAAGGCGCAGATCGCGAAGACTATCCACGAGGTCTGCAGGATAGTCCAGGATGTTCTAAAGGAGGTGGAACTGCAGGAGCCGAGGTTCATCTCCTCGCTCACCGACTACAACGGCCGCTTCGATGGACTCGAAGTCGTCTCTCCTCACGAGTTCGAGATCGTCATCTATCTGAACCAGATGGGTGTCCTAAACTTTGTCGACGACGGCTCTCTGCCAGGATGCGCAGTACTGAAGCTGTCCGACGGCAGGAAACGCTCCATGTCTCTCTGGGTAGAGTTCATCACCGCCTCCGGATACTTATCGGCTAGAAAGATCCGCTCTCGGTTCCAGACTCTGGTCGCGCAGGCGTGCGATAAGTGCTCCTATAGAGACTGCGTGAAAATGATCGCAGAAACCACGGAGGTGAAACTGCGGATACGCGAGAGATATATCGTGCAGATAACGCCGGCGTTCAAGTGCGCCGGCCTGTGGCCGCGATCCGCCGCGCACTGGCCGCTGCCCGCCATTCCCTGGCCGCACCCCAACATCGTTGCTGAAGTTAAAACTGAAGGCTTTGACCTTTTGTCTAAGGAATGCCTCGCCTTACAAGGCAAGAACTCAGCTATGGAAGGAGATGCTTGGGTTTTATCGTTCCTGGAGGCTGAGAACCGTTTGCTACAAGGCGGATGCCGACGGAAATGCCTGAGTCTATTGAAGACGATTCGAGACAGACACCTAGATTTGCCAGGGAACCCTGTCACTTGCTACCACATGAAAACGCTTCTTCTCTACGAGTGCGAAAAGCATCCTAGAGAGCATGAGTGGGACGAAGGTGCTATAGGCGACAGAATCAACGGCATCTTTCTGCAGTTGATATCGTCGCTGCAGTGCCGCAGATGTCCGCACTACTTCCTCCCGCACGTGGACCTGTTCAAGGGCAAGTCCCCGACGGCGCTCGAGAACGCCGCCAAGCAGGTGTGGCGCCTCACGAGAGAGATGCTGACCAACTCCAGAGCCTTCGAGAAGCTGTGAAGTGAAAGACTAAGTGCAGTGAGCCCGCTCTGAGCGGTTTATATAATCATTGAGTCATTTTCTTAGTTTTAGGACTTTAGGCCATGCATTTCTGTGTTTAGTGGATGATCCGCCATGTTGCCAGTGATGCCTAGTTGTTGAGCAACGGTGCATGAGTGCCCGGGAGCGGACGGACTGTAAGTAGAAGTGATACTACTCGTACTAAACCTAGGGCACTTCGTTATATAACTTTATTTGTGATATATACTGTAAATAGCTTTGTACAATTTAGTGATAAATTTAATTTAAATCACCATGTATTTATTTGACTGAACTCTTATAAAGTAGGCGTAATGTGTAGTTAAAATAAATAATTTGAAATTGAACAAGTATGCTTTGATTTGTCTAACACCTTACACGAGGAGCTTCGACTTAGTTCGCGCATCGCAATATTTAGGCCTAACGACCAGATCGGCTAAAACTCGTTTCCCATCAAAATATTGGCCATCATCGGGAACCAAAGCAGTTTTTATCAAAAAGGAATTTTATTTATGAAACAAACGGAAATCAATTCAGTTTTGAATGGAAGTCAATAAAATATAAGGCCCTGTTTTATATTTATTGAGAAAAACGCATTTGCATGCAAACATTCGAACACGGATACTTTTTGGAGTATTCGATTTTGTATTTATAGACCCTTGCTTAGTAATCACTGATTTGAATGTCGACCTGAATAAATTGAATTGGAATATTTTGCATAAAGAAATAGACACTATTGTATAAACTAGAGTCTATAGAACCTAGAGTCAGACTAAATTTTATTTTATCTGGCATTTTGATACCTATGTGTCAGTGACACACAACAACCAACTTCATAATTGACTGACTATAGGGTTATTTAAAAATAAACACTTGACACTGCCTAAATTGCTTGTCGTATTGACATTGACAGACAGATATGATATAATAAGAAAAAGGAGAACAATATATAAATGAAAAATAGTTTTGTTTGTAAATTAACTAATAAATACTATCATCTAACTAGGTCTATCTATCTAAGTAGATTCAAATCCACTATTAATTTGGCACTGCTTTTACTACTAAAAATACTAGACTTTACTTTGTTTATGTTCCTAGACAAAGAAATATTAATTATACGATTTTTTTTTGGCAAAACCGCGTAAAAAAATGCGCCATGATCTTTTGTATTCCAAAGTCGCGCTAAAAGCTTGTCGATAACAAATTCAATAAATAATAAAGAATTTAACTATCAATAAAATTCGTCCTTAAAAACAATAACTCACACATAAACAATAAGACCTCGAAAAAGCATTAATAAAAGACAATATATAAAATGGTGTCCGATATATTGATCGTAAAACCTTTGTCCCAGGATCGCGGGTGTCCGGCTGTCCGAATGTCCGGCTGTCCGGCCTACGTGCCGTATCGGGTTTCAACTGATATTTTATTTAAACTAGTGAAAACACGTTACTTTATCTACAAATGTAATTTAGTAAATATTTATGACGTTTCAAGCCATCCGGCACAAACTAAGCTTGTTGGACCTAGATTGCTGATAAATTAAATAAGTACATGTTATTTGCAATAAAATGTTTGTTGTTGGCGGGGATCGAATCCCCTATCTACAATATGAAAGACAGAGCTAACACCAACTGTGTTATCATTATCACTATCAGTCTCTTAATGATCCTAGTGATTTTATTAAATCAAGAATCTTCTTTTTTTATATGGCCTTTGCCTAGCTACGACAGGCAATTCTGCCAGTGTTAAGTGTTAATTTTGAAATATGTCAGTCAATCGTCAAGTCGGCTGTCATTTGTTTTAAAGGGAAAATGGTGGAGAATTTGAATCTTTACGTTTGAGTTTGAGCCTGTCATGTAAGTAAGGTACACTCTGTATGATATTTACTAGTTCTTGTACTGCATAACGCATACGAAAAGTAGTCTTATTATTATATCAATAACGTTTGGAATTCAAAATAACCTACGAAAATTTTATAAGTACCTATTTCTTAATATTCATAGTTTCATAATTAAAAATCATTTCAGCATTAGCTTAGCTACCAGATGATTATAATGTAGTCAAACAAACAGACAAACCGAGACAAATTATGTATGTATACATATAAAGGGTTTGGTCACAGTGTCCGTGGGCAGAGGGCAGTATCTGTTCTCGGAATTTATTTACAATGCTGATATCGTGTAGACTTGTGGAGAGAAGTTATTCGTAGCATATCAGAATTGTCTAAATATACTTAACTATAAAGTTGTAGAACAAGGCATTGGTGATAAGAATAATGTAGGTGGCTCAAAAATTTAAGTTTTTATTTATTTATATTGATTTTGTCAATAACATGAGTTATTTTGTTTATGGCAGGATTTATTTATAGCTTACGATAAAACTATTAAATTATAGAATTAAAATCAATCAATAAATATATATGTTTAAAACACAATATATGTTGTTTATCAGAGTTTTTTAATTAAATATTAAATGCATAGGTAATTTATTTTAATTATTGTGGTCGTATGGTTTGGACCTATGATTTAAAATATTAATTTCACCATACACACAATAGATAGGTATAAATATTAAGACAACCAATGTTATTTTAAAAATAAGTAGACGTATTTCAACTCTGAAAAAAATACCCATCTATTCTTATCCTAGTAAAACTGCAAAACTCCACATTTTCCGTTGTAACACAAAACACGCAAACTATGTCCGTTCTAAATGCCTTCGTCACGAGCACGAGCACTTAGCGAATTCGAAACACAGTCCATATGTGTCGAGCTAAATTAATTCTTACAATAAACTGTCCTATAAAGTTGTTTTAGTTTGGTTATCGAAGTAAACGTCGCGCCCACGCTTCTCCTTGTTTTACTGCCTTGTCTGTGACTTAAGCGAATGAGGAAACATTGTAGGCAGCGTACGATAAGGCTGTAAGCGCACTTGCTGTGGGTGACGGTATTTTTTACTGCTTTGTATGTGACTTAAGCGAATGAGGAAACATTGTAGGCAGCGTACGATAAGGCTGTAAGCGCACTTGCTGGGGGTCACGGTATTTAGAAATCTGAGGCATGATCACTACAATTTGAATCACACTGCGTGTCAACGCGGGTTCGACACGGGCGAACGTTGCAGCAGCGTCATTGCGAATACGTTTATTAATTTTAGCTAAATAGGTAATCTTATACTTTCACGTCTTGTATGCTGGAGATAAAAAGACTAAGCTAGACTTAACTTCTCTTCAACTCTTTAAACTAGACTCATACCCCGCAGCGAACGAACCAATAATTAGAACACACCCTAAAAACGTAAACCAAAATCAACAAACACATAACAAAGCAACAACAGACATAATACCAGATCTAAACCATTAATAATTGTTATTGTAACATAATTCCACGGGAGGTATTCAATAAACCTTCAAGGAGTCGAAAGAGGGCGTTGCTGAGGCCCGAAAAGGGCGGGAAAGGGATGTCAAAACATATAAAAATGATGATAATAGAGGTGGAATGATATATTTGACTTTAGTCAGGTGTTCATAAAACAGATTACAGCTTTTACAAACCCAAAAGTTCAACAACTGCTATGTTTATACAAAGATGTACAATAAACTTTGTTATCGAAAAGTACTATCAAATCATGTCAACAAACATTGTTAAACAAAAGTTCTATAATACACTAAAACTTGTGGAAATTAAAATGTGTGAAACATTAGTTTTTAAAAAATAACTATCAAAGTCGGACCAATCAGAATAATAAATAAATAATAACGCACATGCGCACAGCCTGAGTTTCTATTTGAAGTCAGTTAAAAGAGAAAAGAACAGGACTGCATAACTTGGAGGTAAACGTGATAAAAGGTGTCTAGTTCTCATGTGTGTGTACTAGATTTCAAGATTTAGTATCATAAATACCTTGAGAAATGTTTTAATTTCTTATAATACATCCACGATGCTTACTAAAACTACCAATGAGTACTTACAACTAATTACTTGGCAGTAAAACGTCAGATCATTGAAGAGCCACTTCAGAACATGAAGGCCTATTGATGGCCCATTGGAGATACCAGGAGTGCATGGACGCGAGACGATCGATTAGTGGAGATTTATAGCGTAGTTGGTAGTCTACCAGATGGGGAACTGTTAACCCTAATTTGAAATTTCGTTGTTTTGTGTTGTAGAGTAGATTAGATTAATCGTTCTTTGAACTTGGTGTTGTTTATTGGAACATTAATTATTGACAATATACAGCTTTTCACAAACTCAGCAAAGCTGGTACTCTATTATGACTTGACTTTGACTTGACTTTGACTTTGAGTCGCAAGGCTTATTGCGGGAAATTGGGCAATTGCGAGTTGATCTGAAACTTTATAGATTTATTCATATTTCCAGTCATATAACAGCAGCTATAAAATATTCTTCTTAAAGAAATATCAATAAACATTATTCTTAGATCATATATTCTGTACCACAACTTTATACTACTTAGGTTGAAATTGTTTTTCATAATTTACTATTAGGAATAGCAAAAATATCAATAAATATAAGACTAGAACCACGATACTACCACGGCTTAAGTTTAAGTTGTTATAAATACCTACTAAAATTTAAATAAACCTTTTTAAATAGGTATATTTCGTGAATTGTATGTTTACGATAGATAGATGTATGACCCAAGAAATACCATTAAGTATTGTTTATACGCAGTACTGTCAGACATTCACATACAAATATCATGATTTCCTTTCGAAGGCTTTCGAGGAATGCAAAGTTTTGTAGCACGTGACGATCGCACCACATTGTTGCACGAGGGATTTAAAATTTATTGTTTTTGTTTGTTATATTCGTAAAGCGCCGCTGCATTGACACTACGTTTTGGTTTTTAATGATTTTGGTAAATTAATTAATTTTTGCACGGACACAATTGAGTATACCTACCATGTAGGTAAGGTACATGTAACTTGTTCGATTATACTACGACAGGAAACCAGCTCTGTACATAAAAATGTAACTAGGTTGCTAAGATACATAATAAACACATGTATAAAGGGTTATGTCTTATATGAGTTCGGTTCAGTTCGAAAAAGTTCAAAAAAAATCATTTAAAACTAACGCCATTTGCGTTGTTGGGGCTTAAAAGTTAGTTGAAAAAGCATCATTGTTTCTGTATTATGCATTTTTAATATAATATTCTACACATGATTATTATCATGAATTAAGATACACACACACACACACACACACACTGCTCTGGCGCATCAACCCCAAAGTGGGTCTTGGCCTCCGATACGATAGAACGCCACCGGTCTCTGTCTTGTGCCGCTTCTATCCAGTCCGGCACTTGGAGACTATGGAGATCTTTCACTACCTCGTCCCTCCACCGGTATCTGGGTCGTCCGACAGGTCGCCGGCCGACTGGCACTCCTAGCAGAGCTCTTTTGACTGCCCGATCCTCCTCCATTCGAAGCACATGTCCCAGCCAACGCAATCTATGAGCTTTAAATTCGCCAATGATGTTGGGCTCATCAAAAAGCTCCGCTACCTCTCGGTTCTTTCTAATCCTCCAAGTTCCATTATCTCGTTTAACTGGGCCAAGGATTTTTCTCAGCACTTTTCTCTCCGTCACCAAGAGTTTGAGCTCCTCTTTTTGTGTTAGCGTCCACGCCTCACACCCGTACATTAGAATCGGGCGAATGATCGTCTTATATATGCGAATCTTGGTCCTCCGGGAAAGAAGCTTGGATGCCAAAAGTTTGTGTAAAGCCGCACTGCACCGAAGCGTGTTCTGAATACGCATCTCGATTTCCTCTGGTCTGGTATTTGTGTCCGTGACAGTGCAGCCCAAGTATTTAAACCTATCTACACCTTTAAAGGTCGAATCGCCCACTTTAAGGTCTTCCCTTCGTTGTCGTAGGTTTCTTGCACGCCGCATGTGTATGTACTCAGTCTTATCCTTATTGACCCGTAGACCTACAGTTATTGCTTCCTTTTCCAAGCATTGGATGGCTTCACTTACTTCTCTCTTGTTAACTCCCAGAAGTGCTATGTCGTCGGCATATCCAATCACCTTGTGTTGCCCGTTTAATTCAACTCCGCCATTTAGTGCAAGTACTTTACGCATAATGTGTTCCAAGGCTAGGTTAAACAACATAGGTGACAGAGCATCTCCTTGTTTTAGGCCGGTAACTATTTCAAATTCCTCAGAAAAGTCCGTACCCACACGTACCTTAGCCCGGCTTTCGTGCGTGGCTACTTCGATCATACGGACTAACTTTGCGGGAATTTGAAAGCCTCTGAGTATGTTAAATAAGGTTCCTCGGTCGATGCTATCATAAGCCTTAGAAAAGTCCACAAAAAGAGAATGAATGTTCTGTGCGTATTCCCATTTTTTCTCCATCAACTGCTTAAGGAGAAATATTTGGTCCACAGTGCTACGGTTGTTTCTGAAACCGCACTGGTAATCTCCAACTATACTTTCTGCATACGGCTCCAATCTCTTAAGCAAAACGTAGGACAGGATTTTATACGCACTAGCTAATAACGCTATTCCTCGGTAATTACCACACTTTTTCCGACTTCCCTTTTTATGGATTGGGCATATTATTCCAAGGTTCCATTCCTTCGGTTGATATTCTTTTTCCCAAATCATCAAAATTAGTCGATGAAGCGCTTTTTGAGCTGTTTTACCACTGTGCTTCCACAGTTCCGCTGGAAGGTCATCTGTCCCAGATGCTTTGTTATTCTTTAGCCGCGTTATTCCAGCAGTTACTTCATTGAGACTAGGCGGTTCCACTTCCTCAGTATTCACATCTGCAACTCGATCACTTCCCCCTTCCGGTGATGCACATGAATTAAGATACATTTTCGTAATAACTTAGTATGCTCATGATGTTCATATATAGAAGAGGCGCCACCGAGTCGTCCAAATCATAACTAAACAATTCACCGTTATTGTACGTGACTAGTGACAGTGACAGAATGACAGAAGTCAATGAACAGATTTATTTTACAAATGACAGCCGGCCTTAAAATTGACTGACTTGGCTGAAAATTATTTTGGAAGTAAACATTGTGGTAAAATTGCCTGGCGTATTAACGGGCAGAGGACATATTAAAAAAAGAAGAAGATAATATACCTAGTCAGGGTGGCCAAGGTTTAGGCTGAACTAATTGAATGAAAGTGATCCGTAACATTTATTGAACACACGAATTTAAAATTTTAGTTAAAACAAGATGCTCATAACAAAATCAAATTTCAAATCATCCCTTAACTATGTTTATAAGTCATTTCTGAACAAGACCTAGTTCGCACATCTTTGTAAATGATAGTGTTATTCTGATGTACATTATTGTAAAGGTTCTCAGTAGTTTTTGCGTGAAAGAGTAACAAACATATATTCACACATCCATTCATACATACAAACTTTCAACTTTATGATATTACTAGGATGTTATGTGACGATGCGGTCCACAATATACACGTTCACCAGAAAATATCCATTCAATCGTCTCTTGAAATAATCTAAAGTGTCTTAGCTGGATTCATTTCAAAGATGCATGGAAAGAGCCTCCTCGTGGCGCACACCGGTAACAGCTAGGCACGGTAAAGCAGTGTCTAGTCTGGCTAATCTTTCCAACACGATGCTACAACAAAATACAGTTGTAGCATCGACATAAGAAGAAGAATCGTTCTCTCTTTCTTTATTTATCTCTCTCCCACAAATATGACAACAGGTTACATTAAACTATAAATATGTATGGTCCGATGTAGCCCAAGTGCGGTGGCTGGCTCGCTTTGAATAATTCATTCGCGCAAATTGTCGTATTATACAAATTTGTCGCAGCAACGCGAACTATACTTTATGATATTTAATATTAGGATATGGAACAATACAAGGCATAGCTCGCATAAGTTTCTTGCCCGTTCTTCTTTAGGCTCTGGTCGCGTGGAACTGGCACCTAGAATCACCTAGTATGTAAGACGATTCTAAATGATCCTTGTGATTTTATTGAATAAAGAAATATTTGACTTGCTTTGATGTCGCTTTGAACTGTACCTCTACCATGAGTTGTCACAGTAAAATCGCCTGACTTTAGTACAGTAGTTGCGTCAATATTAGTATTACGAACTTTAGTACTAACTTTTAGTACCTACCCAACTATCCGCTAGAGGCGCTGTACAAATCTTCATACATTTTTTAAACTACAGACGCTAGCGAGTATAGTAAATATAGTAGGTATAGTAAAAACTTATGGTAGAGCTACTGAAGTTAGATATGTACGTAGGTATAGTAAACACAGAATAGGTAAATATAATAAAAAGGCCATGAAGAAGCAGGCCGTAATTTAATTGCCCGTTTTAGGCTCTGGAACTGGCACCTACAATCATCTAGTATAAGAACGATTGTAAATTATCCTTGTGATTTTATTGAATATATGAAAATAAAGAATATATGACTGTTTTAGCTATTAATTCTAGTAAATAAATGCTTATAACATATAGGTAATGAGATCGCTTCAGCTCTGCTAAAAACGGATTATTTATTGTCTTACAAAGCACTTCAATTTCAAATCGCTTTCTCATAACTCCAATTTTAGACAAAATCCTCAAAATAGGTCTCAAATCCAACTTCATCGCTACTTAGTGTTCAGTCATTGTATTTCAAATACTAGAATACATTGAGGCGTCTAGACGGACATTAGAATACCTATTTTAGTATTTTGGAAACCATTGAGTTTTCTAACTTGCTAATAAAATATTTCTATGAAATCTCTAGAACACTTAACGCCTAGGTTTAGTAACCTACATATATACATATATATAGGCGTCTAGAAACCTAATAGATATGAATAATAAGAATAATAACGCGGCTTTACGGATGTCCAAAGTAACAAGATCATAGGTTATTTTACAGTAAGAGTCAAAACACTTCTAGTTAAACGTTCGTCCTTTGTCGCTGTAAAAGTTGTCAGAATGGTTGAAACAACTTCCTAATTCGGTCATTTTTATACAACTAGATACTCAACATTCTAATTATGTTTGATAAAGGAAAAAAAACAAACACAATATACAAGACCAAAGAATACGAACGTTTGGGAGCCACTGGTAGTTTTTTTAATAATATTTTCAATTCAGTAAGTCTCAAAGAGAACCGTAAAATAAACTAAGGTAACGAAACACCGGCTTATCTTGGTATAATAATATTTAATAATTCAGCCGAACAGAGTGTCTGTCCGAGCGTCTAATGTGTTCTGATGTGTGGGGCGCGGCGCGAGTGCGAGAGATGCCAGGAGCGTAGGCGGTGGAGAGAGCGGGGAGCAACGCACACTGCAGCACTGTATTTGTGTCATAAGAACCATGGGATTTCGATGTTGACGGCGCTGGTTATAAAATACTGGTATTCGGTGCTACGAAAAGGCACTTCGGGTACAGAGAGTTTTGGAAGATTCATATTGAAATAAATGTCCGATAGTTCAGTAGTCATTGCATTAAAACTTCTTGATTAAATTAAACATTTCACAATAAACGGAAATAGAGTCCACCGTAAATAATGTTTTTGAGTTTCAACCTTTTACGCGTACCTACCTAATCTTCTGCTCACGTTAATTTTGAAACATCCACTTTTGAAACATACTACGAAATAAATAAAGTTACGTATCCTTTTTTAACCCATGTATCGGTTATACCTAGCGCTTATAAAGTAGTATACTGAGCGGGCGTGTAAAATTGTGTAAAATGAGGTGTGGTCACTGCTATAGCAACTACCACCGCTACAACAATAGCCCCACCTCACTTTCGTGCATTAGTGCATGAAGCATTGAATATAACTGAATACCCTTTTGTTGTATCGTATTGTAGATAGGGAAATATTTAATTTTTCATGCCAAGCCCTTATTAGGATAATGGGGTAGCTTCGTTGGCTTCTAATAGATATGGTAAAAGGTTCTAAAACAAAATTATTTTATCTATACTTCTATACTATACTTATACTATACTATAATATAATATAAAAAATTATAAAGAGGTAAAGTTTGTATGTTTGTATATTTGTTCAATTGTAAGGGGTAATCTCGGGATCTACTGAACCGATTTTAAAAACTCTTTCACCAATAGAAAGCCACATTATCGCTGAGTGTCATAGGCTATATTATATTTTCAAAAAAATTAAGGATCTTTACTAAAACTTCGATTATGTAACCCAAGGTGTAAAAAAAATACCTAAGAAATTCCTTACATCGCGTGCGCTGCGAAAACTATTGATGATAGAAAGATATCATGTACTACAATTTTGTAGAACACATCATCATCCACAAAAAAGTCAGCGATAGCATATGTCTAACTATTACAGATATGTCACTATAAGTGTTTTAATATCGAAAAAATATAATTAAAATGACGCCGTTAGAAAACGTTCTTTATTTGTGCTTTGGTATTAATTCTTATCTAAATAAATTACTACATAATTAAGATTGTTTTAATACCTTTATATGACTTTTTAAATTATTCAATTTGGACATTCCATTCAAAAGATATCACGAGTTCAAAAATGTATGTATTAGAAAAATGTCAAGCGGAATAATGCAGGTGCCGGTCACGGGAGTATAAATGCGGGTTCTATTGTTTAGTTACGTGGATTCAAAAGGAGAGTTATGAGTTTAACAGTAAGTATACATATGTTAAACTCATAATTAGTAAAATCTATACTTATAAAAGTAAAGTTTGTTTATTTGTTAAATTGTAAGGTTGTAATCTCGGGATCTACTGAACCGATTTTAAAAATTCTTTTACCATTAGAAAGCCACATTATTGCCGAGTGTCATAAGCTATATACAAAACCGAAAAATAAAAAGGCTTTTACGTGGTAGTCCGTTTTGCAAAGTCAATCGGAGAAAAAACGGTCGAATTATGCCCAACGAAGTGGGCACGGGTCAGCTAGTTTTGAAAAAATTTTACTGAGCTATCAATTGCACGTATGTTTTCAAAATTGTATATAAGTACATACTTAGGTCAAAATTATTTGACGAAATTCTGCCCAATTGTAAGCCATCAAGCAAGCTTCAATTGAAAAAGTTTTAACTTAAGTGGTTATTATCTAAGTACTTAAAACTTTACTCAATTGAAATTGAAGGTCGTATCTATACAAAAAATAAATAAAAATATATTTTTAGAACATTGCCGCCAAGAATTTGAATACAAAAGTCTCGTTCGCCGTTTGCAAATGTTTTTTTTTCGCAATAAGTTATGCGATAACGCACGTCAGCCAAAAAGCTTTTCTGTGTCATTCGAATCGAGAAAAAATAAGCTAAAAAACCGCCACAAATGGCCTGTGATGCATCCGACAGCAAACGATGACATTTTTCATTATCGAAACAAAAAAATAGGTAGAAATTAAAACGAATAAATAAATGCATCGTTTCCTTTAACATCGTTATCGGTTATTTACAGTAACACGACCGGTCAAGTGTGTATTATCCGGTACCTTTTTATACTTATGCCATTTTATTAGCACTCCAGTTTTGGCGAAATCAAAACCTTACCGAATAAATTCGGTCTGAATTCGTAGCCAAAAATAAAAAAGAAATCACAAACGTTTCCCGGCACTATTCCAAAAAGGTTCCAATTTCAAAAAAAAACCTTTATTGTTTCGAGCTATTCACGCATGGCTTGACAGAGCGAGAGAGTTGCGCAGCCGTGCGAGTTAGAGCGAGACAGATGCAAGTATGATGGACGCACGTTGTCCAATCCTGCGACAACGTCCATAGCTCAAGTGCCGGCGCGCACTTTCTCATCGGCGTACTCTAAAATAAACTTCTAAACTTTTTATGCGTTTCTGGTATATTTAGATGATTATTGTCGCATGAAAAAAGTGTTAAGTGGATGATTTATATTAACGGCAGGCCCGTTATGGGCTTCCGGCGACATTATTTAACTAAAAGTTTACAGGAGGTGCATTTTGAAAGTTGTGACCCCCATAAAGGTGACACTCGTGGAATTATTCATTTTGGTTTCTCCATAGTTTCCTTTGTCGGGAGAAGCAAAGGGTTTTGAGGTCTGTTCAGATTTACGCGGTATTGTTAGAAGCTAGTTTCGCTCCTGGCGCGGAACTCCACACAAAATATCCGGAACCCGCTACCGCTCTAAGTTAGTGTATTCGCGTATATTTTCATAAGATTTAAATAAATAAATAATGCTGAACAATCCAGAGCAACATAGAATCTCAATTTTCAGACCCCAAAGATGCTATTATGAATTTTGACTATTATTAATAATAACATTATTTAAAAACACCACAATAAATAATAGTTATTATCATTAATTTAATATTAACCCCTAACAAGTGATCATTAAATTTATTTTATGATCGTAAAAAAATTCAATTTCTGTAATGTTTAAATGAATAGCGTGAAAATTGTTTTTTTACATTGAGGTTTTTTTTTACTTTAAAGTTATTATCGAGTCTTGTTACGGCTGAGTTGCCACACGCGAGACTACAATGTTACTAGGGGTGCATAACATTAAGATAGTAGGTAAACCTAGTTAAGTGAGCTCTTCACTTATAAGTTAGGTTCTAATAGGTCATGGCTCTGGCTAAAGGGCCTGGGTCTAGAAACTCAGTTTTTTAACGGACAACAATTTGTTAATTCAGAAAATTATATATTATCGAGTAATATATACTTTATTCAGTAAAATCACTAGGATCATTTACAATCGTCTTATACACTAGGTGATTCTAGGTTCCAGTTTAAAACAAGAAACTTACTGCCTGTTTCTTACCGTTTTTAGTATGATCCTTTTACTAGATATTCTTCTCTCGTATAGTAAAATCATTTTAACACAATATTTATAGAATTCAAAATCGAATCTAAATTGAATATAAGTCGATAACGATTTATATATGAATACTTAAATAAATCGATTTTGGAATTCAAATATTGTATTTCTCGAAATACTAGATTTCAAAACTATTTAGATAAAAACTAATATGAATGTAACCTGCTACTCATTTGTTATTTAATCTAGATCGATTTAATTTAATAAACTACGTGTTTTTTATCAGTTTATTAGATAAACATTATCTTTGATGATAAAAAAAAAACATTTAAAAAAGTAAGTTTCGAATTGATTTATAGATACCTATGTATTAGATTCTAAATGATCTTAGTGATTTTATTGAATTATGTAGTTTTAAAAGACTAATAAGTACGTCATTTTTTTAAATTATGGAGTAGTTCGTAACTACGAGTAAGAAACTTGTTTTAGAGCGAGGTTTTTTAGTCAAAGCTTTTAGTTGTCATTTGAATTTTTTTATTTTTTATTATTATTTGAATTTTTGATATGAGTGTTCGTGTACATTACTATTAGTTCCTGAAATAAACTATTTTTATTTTATTTACTAATTAATTTTATAAGTAGGTACTTTATAAAATTTAAGTACGTACTACATTGCGATCTAAAAAAAATAAGAATTAAGTCACCGGTCACCCATCAAATTCATACAAAAAGTTGAAAAGAGTTACATCACAGTATCCAACAATACAAAGAGCAAGTACATTATTTGTGTGTAATTTGGATGAGCTGGTCACACCGCGGGAGGCAGGCGCCGCTCGGGTGGAGGTTCGAATACCTCCGACGTGGCACACAAACACACAGACATTTTATTTATCTAATCTCGATCGTAAATCAAAACGATCATTTGGATGTTTTTTTTTAATCGAACCATAAAGATATCGATAAAAGGTATTTTGCGAATCGATATCATTTATCGAGCTTTAAGTGTGTTTGTGTTCACGACAAAATAGCACTAAGTTATATAATTTTATAAGGGTTTTGAAGTAAAAGTTAGAATAATGGTTCCTGATCTGAAATTAAGATTTGTTTATTATTTATGAAAAGTTATTCATTATTTAAGATATCTCATTATGTGAAAATGCATAAAAATGTTTTAGCATCAATATTTTTCTCATACAAACAAGCTCTGCTTAGTTGATGTAAAATGACGATGAATATGTATAAATTGGTTTATGGTGATAATCAGGTCACGTCCGAATACCTACTGTGACAGAACCATATATGTAATACAAACCTAATTTCAAATTGTAATAATATGTAACCCAAAATCTGAACGATAATAAAAAAAATAACAAGATAATTATAATTTTTCAAAAATAAACAAAACCTACTTCTGACGTCATCGACCCAGTTGTAAAAACATACAGACTAATCGAAAACCTCTTTTTGTGAACTCTGTTGAAAACTAAACCACAATCATGTTATTAACCCTAAATAGCGATTAAAACTATAAAAACCCCCATTTGAAGTGATGTACCGATACTCTATTTTTTAACCCCTCAAGTGGTGTGCACAAAAGGACCCCAGTACCCTTGACTAACATGTTAAGTGCACTCACAAACAAATACTCCAACACTATTATTAAAACACATTCAATCAAAACAGCTGTTCACTTCCAATAACAATAAACATACCGTTTTTAAATATAAAAAACACGTTTTTTCTACATTTGCAAAAATGTAAGAAAATTATTTCGCGTTGAAATAACTCAAAGTAAGTAAATACATATATTTTTGCGTAAAATTAATTGTTATTACTTTACAAATCATGCGACTATTAACTTTCCATAACATGTCTGTGTCGCGAAAAATATTACGTCGATTATTTTAAATCGCACATCGAAATTCTTTGAATATTTCGAAATATTATTGGTCGATATTTCAAAACGCTTCAACTATTAACGTCTTGCGTTCCAACCGCATAATAATACCGTCTAAATCACTGCTACCAGCCAGCGTACACAATAATACTACGATGTTCACATTATTGACATGATTTGGCAGATTCTCTTCAGACTTTAACAGTTAATCAAACAAAATAACTGAACTAAACAAATTTGGATTACTATCATGTCCAATAACGTGTTATTCTGATAGTGTTATGTGTCTGTGCGAGACTATGTATTAACATTTTATTTTATTACAAAATATGTGAAAATATGTGTATAAGGTATTGAGGTATTTCTCATTTTCTCATAAGCAAGCTGTGTTTAGTTCGGGGCTAGATGAAGTTATCTAGACATGTTATTAAATCATTTTTTTTTAATCTACCTTTTAACCTTTATGCCATCGTCTATTTTAGCATACTTCATAATAATGTAGTGTGCTACTAAAGCCTTAAATTATTTTATCACAAAATGATATACAAATCGAATTTCCATTTGAACACGATACCTATCAACTATATTAGTGTACAAAGCAGAAAAAACTAAACAAAACATAGCAAAAATTATTGTCATACAGCACGACATACTTTTCTCGGGGGGTGCGTAATGAAAACAAATGACAGAAGCCCACGCGCGTCACATAAAGAAAGCGATTCATGATGGGACAGAAATAGCTAGCCGTAGTATTCAATTTAATATCAAGCAGCATTTTAGGGTTTTTTTGACAGTCGCGCTGTGAATTATGGATGTTTTGTATTGGATTTGAAAGTTCACATCAGCTGTTTTTGTAATAATCCAATTTTAGTTTAGGTTCGATGTAGTTTCAGTCTAATTTGATGATACTTGAGTTGATTTCTAACTTGTAGTTCTCAGAAAAAAATTGCAGAAATACTTGACATTTTATGATATTTTTTATAGTGGGTCGATAAAAATGTTAAAGGGAAGTTGTAAATTCTTAGTTCTACTTTACGTCGACGACTCTACTTTTTAAGACAATTTCTGCATTTATAATATCTTTAATACATTGTCTTTACTTGCAGTTAAATATTACTTGATCGAGGAATATTAGTATGTAAAGCTATCAAAACGAGGCGTGTATGACGCTCACAGTTTGCCAAGTTTATTTACGAGGTTGCCTAATGGAAGAGAGAACCACATTGAATATCAAAGAAACTTTTCAAAATGATCTACTGAATTTTTCAGTCTAAAACGCAAGTAACTGTCCCATCTGATCTTAATACTGCCATTTAACACAAAATCTCATTAAAATTGTCACAGTAACGTCCGCTATACTACCAGGCGTCTATAACACAAAAGAGCTTCAAATTTACGAGTCTCACTAATGGAAGACGCACATTAAGTGCCAGAAGTGTTTACTTATTAATAGAATCGGTAGCCAGGTGGTGCTAGGAGCCGCTAAAAGGTACTAGGTTTATAGCTACTTTACTCATTAGGGGAGTATTTTTAAAACGTCAATTAAGTTATTAAGTCGAAGTGGTGTGGTGCGCTTTTTGTAATTAGAGAGATATCTACTCTATGCTGTTTTTATTCATAGAATTGCTTTTATAGACCTACAGTTATTTTCCCATTGCATGATAACGCAACAACTCGAAAATGCAAAATGCACTGTGGAACGGCGTATTGTGCCCCAAACCCATAGAAGAAGGACTATTAATGACGAGTGACGACCAGCTTTATTTATTTATTTAATTAGTTTCATATTCAGATGTGTTTTAAATATCCTTTGAACTTAAACGCAAATTGTCGTTTCATCCATCACCTAAATGGACTAACAAGGGGTTGAATTGCGACTAAGTGCGTTTTGTACCCTGCCGGGGTACAAACCACCCCAGCGGGGGGAAGGGTTAATTCACTAATTTTATTGCTTTGCACGGAAGGGTTAAGTGAGGCGAACGCTGAATCGTGTTTTATGCTTTTTAATTTGTTTTTAGGGGTTGAAAGAGGATGGAGGAAAAGTTTTCATGTTTAATCAAGCGAAGATTATTTTGCAAATAATCCATATTTTGAATTTTAAAAGGAGGTTTTTTTCTATAACATAAGTATTTTTCAGGGCAACCGTAATATTGACATTTTAAACCTAGTCTCATAGTAAATAGTCTCTACGGCATTTTATTCAACGGACTTTGCATTAGCGCTCTGAAAATGGAACGTTACAATTGTGCTCGGGAGAAAACATTTTTCAGTTATACAATAGCTTGCTCACCAAACACTCTGAAAGGTAAGACAGCCAAAAAAGATAGGCAAAAATCGGCGTTTTCGTAATTAAATCTGAAAAAAGTACTTTTTAACAGTTAATATTGAATTTTCCTAAATATTTACCAGAAGAGAGTTTATTCTGCTACACCTGTACACAGATAAGGATCGATCCTTAGATCGATCCGCATGTGGAAGTCACAAAAAGCGGTATCCGGTTACTTCTTACGGGAGATGAGATACAATCCCTAGGGAGTGAGCTCTTCAGATATTAGGGTTGTCAACTTATCTTGACACTTGAAAGATGAAAATTTAAATGAAAAGAGGCAGGTACATGGCAACCTTTTTTTTTATTACTAGGTATGTAACAAGACAAGCCCACTTGATTTTAAGTGTGGTGTGCGAATAATAATATACATTCCCACTACTCTCTGAGCACGGCCTCTGAGGACGTGTCCTTTCATCTTTTTCAAATTATCGGGAAATAATCAAAAATTTGTGAGTTTGATTATTTCCCGATAATTTGAAAAATAGTAAATATCTCGTTTATAAAGAGAACTAACATTTGTAATTGTTAGAGCCGTTTAAAAATTGCTGTAAAATTACATAATGATGAAAGTAAGAGTTAGATTAGATTAGAAAATTCTTTATTGCACATAAAATATATTGTACATATGCGAGCTTAATGCTAAAAAGCATTTTCTTCCAGCTAACCTTTGTGTGGCGTGGAGTTAAAGATAGTGCTTAAAAGAGTAAATTAAACTATTAACAGAAAACAGTTGACAGGTGACAGCCCTACTAACCAGCTACACCGAGCCAACCCTGCATGTTTTGACTCCATCGCTTCTAAAGCATAAATCACACGCTTAATGTATCGAGATGACGCACCAAAGCGCATCCGACCAGTGTACCACCACCCTTAAACTGCCACATTCAAAAATCATCCTTACACCTTACTAATACAGTTGAAATTCGCAGTCCAAATTTTATAAGGCTAGGGTTGAAAATGTAAGGACTCAGTAAATCATGATATGCAATAACGCACTCTAGTGTCCATACAGATAGAGTTGGAGTTCGCTTGTACCGCTGTATGTAAAGCTTACTATAGGAATTTAAGGGGCAAAGTAAAAAGCGTCTTATGTAAGCTAATTGAAGTGCATTTTCGTTTGCAGTGAAAATAGATAATCCTGGTTTTATAGATCGAGAGTACGACACATTGCAAACAAATTGTAAATACGAAAACTATTGTTCTATGAAACCTTAATCCTTTAAATAAAGTTGAAGATCGTCTGGCCATGTTTTTGTAGGTTAGGATATAGGGTTGCCGATCTGTAATCCACATGAAAGCTTTAGGATTAGTGTTTGATGACGTCATTATTTTCGGAATGACGATCGTGTTGCGAATTCTCTCTTCTGGGACGGGGGTTCGAAGATTTTTATAACTTGTAAGTACTGATTTATTGTATGGACGCAATTTGCTAAGTGTCTGTTTTTGTGAGTGAATTTTTTTCGAGAAAAATGAGGGTAGGTAGAGGTAATTGTGATAAATGTTGAGTTTTATAACTTTCTACGCAATATGAAATAACGTTTTGTGTTTTTATACAAAAAAATAGAGTAGGTACTTACTTAAAAAACACAATATTCCGTAATAAAAATCTTAAAACGACACCGCACCAAGTTATTACTAAAATCGGTCCATAAGGTCGTCTAAAAGAAGTTGCTGACTGCGAAGACTGCCTGTTATCGCATAAGACTTTATATAATTAGCTCTTTTTGACCTTTTAGTATTTTAGAATTTGTGTAAAAATAGGTAAAAAATACCTTACTGTAACCAGTATTTCTAATTTTAAATATCTATTCATACTCTATGGGGTAACTGTAATTGAAGGTAATAGTAAAAAAAAATGAACAACTCGTGTCAACTCAATTGTACAGTGACTGAATCATTCGCCAATAATCATCTTAAATCCTACAAACCGCTAGGGACGTGCCAACCCTACACCACTACTTATTTCAAACCATTTTGTATTTTAACTCTGCGACTTACAGTTGCATTTTAAACATTTCGATCGTATATCTCTAAATTTCTGGTTTGTATAAATTTTGAGCGTTATAGCTTGCGGATAAGGTGTAGTTTTGTATGTATTAAAGATATTTTTCAATTTTCCGGGTCACTGGTCCCTGTCAGATATAGAAATTACTTTTACTAACTATTATTTATGCTGTGGGATTGCAGATGTCAACAAAATGGTAATTTCATAAATATGATAATAATGTAAGAACATAAATATTAAAAAAAAATTGTCAAGTGAGTATATGCAGATATATGTTAGATACAAACTGCACTTTAACTGCATACAAAAAGATAACTCGTGATCCAAATTGATTTGTTTTTTAGTTATGATCAAAATTTGTTACAAAATTCGCAATATTTATAAAAAAATCCCTAACAGTGTGAAATCTCGGATCAATCATGATTTCCTTTGCTCGAAACAGTAACGGCCGGTTTCTGGAAACCCAAATCACGATTGATCCGAGTTTGACACAAAGTAATTATTTGATTTTTTCGTTGATCATCGTTGGAGAAACCGGCCGTAAGTCTCATTGGTGCTTTGATTACTATATAACCGATTAATTGAGAAACTACAAACAAATGAATTTCTAATAGACACCTCAACAAACAAACATTATGCGTAATCCCCCAACCCCCCGGGGACAGGGGGTGGTGCACCCCCTGTCTCCGGGGGCTCGTAACCAGAGACGGACAAACAGACAATTTGTACTCATTACATTATGTTACGAGTATCGTGAAGATACAAAAAAAAATAATGTGTTGAAAAATATGTATGAGGCAAATGATGACAGATTTTTTTTTTTTAGGTAAGGAAAAGATTTTGCAAGTATTTACATAATGATAAAGAGGTCCTCTGCCTATAAGAATGTCATTTGAAAGTGAGTTGAGGACGTACACAGCGAGGCAATAGCCGAGACATACAAGTGTTGAGACACATATTACTAATTAATAAATTACCTACTTATTTACCTACTCTAGAATACTAATGCAATATCGCATCGCAAACTTAAAATCATCCTTTTTGAAGATCTTGTTTTTTTATTGCGTCAAAAATCCAGATTTTTTTGTATCAACTGTAAAAATCAAGTTATTTCATCTGAAGTAGGTATTTGGAATGTGCACTTAAACTGAATATAAAATCCCTTATTTAGTAGTAATATCACTTGCCATTATCTGCTGCGATCTGAGAGACCTTTATAAACTTACCCGACACGCAGAAAAGAATGTATCATGTTGCTTACCTGCAAACATAACACTTGGGTTACAAACATGGATAAAACTGGTAAAGGGCAACGATTCGCTCTACTATAATAAATAATAATAAATAATAATAAATAATAATAAATAATAATAAATAATAATAAATAATGCTGGACAATCCACACAACATCATCTAGCCCCAAGCTAACAAAGCTAACTATCAGTGTTCTGTAGCTTATTTCATTATCTTTATAAATTACTTCTGTATTTAGTTCAAAATTAAGCACAATAAAATTAGCTATATGGACCCTGAGTATAGAATATTCTTTAATGCACACCACATATGAAAAAAACAAACCTTAACATAAAACATGATAGATGGGTGGCCTTATTCTAAAAGCAATCTCTTCCAGGAGAGCTATAAATTGCCACTTAACCATTGAGCTATAAAAAAAGAGCTATCATCTCACCCAAAAAACATCATTTATATTATAAAATGTAAATCCATAATTGGCTTTATGTATTGTCTATAAGTTTTGTAAATTATAAATTAAGAGCTGTGGATTTTGTTTAATAAATAAATAAATAAATCAGCAGCCTGGCACTTTTGAAACGTTACAACTTATTATTGTAATTTTAAGTTTATCGTGCATTGCCGATTTCCAGTCTACTACACTGTAGACTACTACAAGTTAGATTGTGATCGCGTTGTCGTCTGAGCACAATTGTAACGTACCAATATGCATGCATACATGCATAGGTAAGTTCAATAAAAAGTCATCAAGTAAGTTCATAGTTCAAATACGCGCGCGACCATACTTGCCCATTCGGCGCCGGCGTTTCGATTTCGTCATATCTCTGCGGTACCCAAAAGGTGATTTGTGTGTGGGAGAGTAGCAAAGTGTGTATGGAAGCCATTTTAGGAGTATTCGCCAAATAAATGTCGTGTTTCTGATGGGCATAGAGATAAGCATTTTGTTATCTACTCGGTCATCAGCTGGTTTTGGCGATTATTCGAGATTTAGTGACCAGTTTTATATGACACTAGTATTTTTATTACTTTGATTTATCTAGGTCAGATTTCACAGGATTTTAAGTATAATAAAGTTTTATGTCTGCGTAGAAGTTTTTTGGTCTTTATTTGTCAATTTTTTTTATTTAAAGACTATTTGTACCGCAAGTCAGTGATAATAAGCTCGCAGTAATTAAAAAAAAATAATCTCAATTTAATTAGATAGATCACAGCATCAGGTATATGATTCCTCATCTGTATCTGAGGAATGTGGCATTGAACAAGTTAATTTTATTGGAGCCTATCTACCAGGCTACCATAAACGCGCGACAGTGAGTTTTATGACCAACTTTATGTTGAAACAGTTCGTTAGATGTTTGTTATCTAAGAGTTCGAGTTTCATTGGTGTGTAAATCTTCTCATTGAGAGAGAGTTTAAGATAACATTACAGAATGCAGTAACATAATCATCTAAATAAAATAACGAATTGAATGTAAAAAATAATTCTTAAAGAGACATTTATTACAGCACGGAACTTTGAGAGGAGGATGGCTCATGAAATCCGCTCATATTTATTTGCGTTATTTTAGAAATATTATACGAAAAGCACACGACAGAACTCTCGCCAACAAACTAGAACAAAAAACAAGAGACATACTCCCGAGAAGACATCGCATAAATATATCAAATCGGAAACAATAGGGCGACAGCGATATCGCATCACGCCACGGAGCCACGGACATATTTCAAAAACCAAGATAAAACAAACAAAAAAACATTTCGTAAAACCAACATCGAAAAAAATACGTGACGGGCATTAATTAAAACGGACCCACGACCAGGAATCCACAAAAACAAAGAGGTTAAACAAACCATCGCAGTGGGATCCCTCGCAATGATCATCATCTCACATTTTTAATCATCGGACATAAAATTATCGGCGGCGATCGAAAACTAACTTTAAACTTAGAACGGATAGAGATGGGACTGGCGCGGTCGCTGTCGTCGTTTTTATCGAAATAAAGAGCTGTTGAAAATTATTTTTTGGTCGGATTGTCACCGTTGTTTTAATGGTATTACGCATTGAAGAAGGGTTATCTGTTGGGTCCGATCTCGGGTCCGCAGGTACGGGACCAAGATTGATTGGACACCACCCGACATTTTTATGTCCGTGCTTCTCGGATGTCGTCGACTCGTTGTTAGGGATAGGTTATTAAATTAGTGATATCGATGATATAAAGGCAGCAATTATCGCGGGCGTATTTTTAATGTGAATCATCCTTTTTATCGATGTTTGTGAATGGATGTGTCGAGTTAATGGATTCGGACAGATTTCCGAAGTGTCTAACTAATGGATTTTTATGGTATTTAAAAGTGTGCACCTTTATAAATTATGATTTTGCGAGGTCCTACCGTATTTTTGGATAGCATTTTTTTTAACTAAGCAGCAAATCATGATCAATCTAAACTCAGATAAAATACAAACAGTTTTTATGATATACAAACAGTTGTCATTTTAGAGTATGTTTTTATTTATAATGTCCCTGTGAAAAAAACAACAAAAAGACGCAATAGCAACAATGGTTGTCAACACAATATCATTGTGACAGAGGCGGGAGATGGAGACAGACGGACAAAAGAACGACGATTAGTGGTCGGTGCGGGCCCGCCACGCCACAATACAGCACTCGAGAGTAAGAACCCCTGAATGTATTAGGTGTTCGCACGAAATGGTTTATATGAGCCTTTTATTAGTAAAGATTACTTGGTTTGAAAAACACTAGGTTATGCGTTATTGTGGAATACCAAGATTAAAGGCTGAAAATGAAAAGGACTTTATCAATGACAAAAGTTAATAATAAAATGAAAAATGATACGATTTAAAATTATAGATACCCTCAAAAGTAGCTTAAAATCAACATTACAATCCGTTACGAATGAAAAATAAATATTTAGATCGTAAATTTAAAATATTAATAGCAGACGTTCAAAATGTAACATCTGCAGATAAAATCACAAACAAACAACCATATCAGTCGGAATCATCCGAAACGCGATCTCTGGATAGCGCAACAATACTATATTACATTACCTTTTGGAAAAAAATGTTCCAAAAACGCACTGAAGGGCAGACAATACTCAATAGAGATTTAGGAAGGGATTTGGATTCAAAGGGATCTCGAGAGTCCTTTGTTTCTGAGCCTTTTAAATCTCGCGTCTTGAGGTAACTGGACCGTGTGCGGCTGTGGCCTTAGTTATAGCGTTACAAATACTAACTTTATTAAATAGTACGTTCGACAGTGTGACGAAAGTGATAACGCTAAAAAACTGTATACTATGCAATATAGAAAAATTTGCTATCACATGAAGCTATATTATTCGTCAGCTTTTAACAAGCTACGAGTAGTTCTTAAAGCGTTTAATCCCACAACCCCTTTAGCACCACATTACACAAAGGTTAGTTGTAAATGTTAAGTGGAATTTAGTTTAATGCCAATTAGCATTTTCTATCTGTACCTACCTGTACTATTGTTTATTTCGGCAATAACGAATTTTTGAATTTAATCTATAGCGTTCTCATAAGCGACATAGCGGCTCCGCTCCTCGCTGGAAGTTTATCCAATCCTCAGAATTCAATTCAGTCGGGCAGCAGTCGGCGCGCTTTGCCAGCCCTAAACGGGTAGTGATGCGCGCTTTTTGCCACCAGCGCTGCGCGGTAAAAAGGCGGCGAATCGCCTCCGAATGCCGAATAATAGTTTATTGTGTGAAAATAATGATGTTCTTTTTTGTGCGACGCTTATTAAAGAAGGTTTCTTGCAGTATTGTGAAAACGGGAAAGCTTACGTTGTATAATGTGGGACGTGTGAAACTATTGAAGTTCCTTGACCTGGTATTGCAAACACGTTCTTAGCAATAAAAACAACCATAAAACAAGTGACTTAATGCGTAAAATCGAATTCGAATCATCATCAAAATTAGTTTTTGCTGTATTTCATGATAAAATATTTAACTTCGAAAAAAATCGAGAAAGTCAAGGATATGGAAGAAATTAAAAACTAGTTTTACTGAATTTTGGAAGGCTTCAAACAAATGTTAAAATGCGATTTGGAAATAAGGCAACAGAACTGAGAAGCAGAAGTATTGGGCTATTTAAAATAAAACAATGAGTCCGTTAATTTATTTCGCTGTGGACAAAGATCTCTAAGCGTAAGGATACGTTTTTTTCCGTTTTAAAAACTCTCTTAAAATTTAAAATTTGCAAATTCAGCCAATTTTAATACAGGTAGGTAAGCTTATAAACTTTTATGTAAGGCCTTAAGCACGGATTTCGTATGCAATAGTGTTATTCGATAAATATTTATATCTCACAGTTTTTGGTTATGACGGATGGGCTTCATATACCAAGCAGTAAAGAAAACTGCGGCCTAGTTGCGGAAAACAGCCCGCTCTACAAGTACAGTAAAGCAAACGAAGATAATGGAACCTAAGTTCAATCATCACAAGCCTCAGACATTCGTCGTAGATCTTCTTGCGTCGGCGGATTAGTTCGGTGCAGCGATGCGCACGCGCGCGCCAGACCCGCGGTAATGCGGCCGGCGCCGGCGCACCGCTCCGAGACACACAATTAACGAGGACCTTATGAAGTCCTCCGCGTCCTGCCAGACTGCGACTAATTAAAATTGCGAGCTGGTTTGCATAAATGTGGACGAGGGAAATAAGGTCTTCGGATCCATAAGAAATTTTGCGTAGGAGTTGATCGAATGATTTCATTGCTGGTTAGTTAGTTGATTGCAAATTACTACGCAGTGGACCTTTCTAATTACATTGTATAAAATGTTGATTCGACAGAATCCATGATTGAGAAATTACTAACCTGTGCAATAATTAGATTTTTCGTTGATACAAAATTTGCTATTATGCAATGGTAAACCTCGTAGGGAAACAATTGAATGGATGATTTCTTGTAACAACTTTTTGTCTACAATCAATTAAATAGTTAAGACATTATTAAACAGGCACTCAACAAAAAGTTTATGCTCAAACGTTTTGCTTTACATGACATGACGGCACTTTGTTCTAGCATGAGTTACAAGTAGAATATGCAGTCAGTTGTAATTGCAGCAGTTTTTGCAAAAGAGCTACCACTGGGGAAGTATAACATTAAAGTAATAGTTTAAAATTTTTTTTGGTATATTTGAAGAAATTGTAAACGAAAACAGATGTCTGAAATTCATCTTGATCTTTAACGTCTAAGATTTATATCGTCCAAGTAAACGGAGTTTAAAGCAGCTCTGATTTCAACACATAAACCACAGCTTACAAAGCGACGCGCACTAAACCCAACTTAGTGCGTAATTAGAACAAATTTATAGCCTCTATTAATACTTATTACCTTCTTAGCTGAGAGGTATTGGATCACATTAGTGATGCAGTCTATGTCAAGTAGGTTTTGTTTAAGATTCATTTACTGGTGACGGAGTACATAACTATGCCTTATAATCTTTGAAACTATCAAAAGGAACATATTTTTTTAACTAACAATACATGATATACAGAAACGAGATATTTACATCTCGTTTTTAGAGATAATTATATTCATAAGCCTATTTTTTCTGGTTCGGTCGATTTGTTTTAGAATATTAGGGTTGTTATTCCCTATACCTCATAGCTGTCTCAATGTTACTCTGTCGTCTGTCAGTTCAATATACTAGCTACTCGTAACAAACAATCGAACCGTACCGTCTGTTTGAATGTGGTCAACTGCCCGCGTCATCGTCATTTCTCGAATGGTTTCATTAAATTTGTAGGAGACATTAAAATAAGTATCGTGTTACATGCGCGCGCGCAGCCAGCCGATATTAATGTTTCTAGTGCGACTATAAACCTTCGAGGTGGTATTTTATCTCAAATTTTTTGGTCTTATCTTTTGGATGGTTTGTTTGGTTTTCTTTTTGTTTATTGATAGCAAAGTTAATAATTATGACTGGTTTCAAAGATAATGTTGAAGTTAAGATATATTTTTTGAAAGTTACAAAAGTTTTCGAACTTAATAAAATAATAAAACGAGTGAAGATCGTAAACAACGTTTTCAGGTAAAAAGAAGCCATTAAACTATAATTAATCGCTACAATAATTTTAATAAAATTTAGACATAAACACGCTTCGCCTGGCATTCGTACTCGTGGTTACCTCACATCGGGTTTAACATCCTATAATAAATTTGCTTTACAACAACATAAATAATTTCAAAAGCTCTAATTAAAACCTTGTTCTATTACGGCGTAAGGTTTTCTGCCGTAGAAAATGCGCCCCGTTGTGATTTCAACGTTTAACCAGCGATGCCCTTTATCATCCGCCCGATAGTCGATAAAACGCAAAGAGTTATGGGAACGGGAAAAAAACATCGACAAATTTTATGCGACATCACTAGTGCCCGCAGGGCGTCGCAAGCCCCGCCCCCTCCGTACGCGACCGAGTAATTACATGCGTCCCTTTCTAGCTCGTTGCGGCGACAATTAATGAAAACTAATCACTTTACTGAAGATTACATTCATATTAATTAATGTCAAAACGCCTCCTATTAGATCGAGATTACAACTAAATACCGACAATTTTTTTTGTGCTCTGCAAACCAATTAAATGTTCAAAACTATTCAGCTGTGTTCCAAGTTCAAGCCATTTGTTATTTTCAAAGAACGTTTAAGGCGATGACAGTTGGTTGCGCTAAATCATTGTACGAGTAATCCCGGGATTAGCGGGCGCTTAATA
Organism: Ecliptopera silaceata; assembly: GCA_932527185.1. Taxonomy (NCBI): domain Eukaryota; kingdom Metazoa; phylum Arthropoda; class Insecta; order Lepidoptera; family Geometridae; genus Ecliptopera; species Ecliptopera silaceata. The sequence goes on from OW052211.1 coordinate 9,099,094, forward strand.
AAATCCCGACGACATGACATCTTGTGGTTATCTTCTACCACTTGAGTTATGACGTCAGGAAGTGTGGAGGATTATTGAAAACGGTTGGTTCAAACCATGATTTAAAATAAATTTCAGGAAATTGTCTTACTTGATGAAATAATTAAACTTTTCTTCTACCTTGTAAAATCTCGAACAAATAGAGGATTTCGCTCAAATGTGAGTACATGGAACCAGTTTTCTTTAATAGTAATAAAAACTACATCAGAAAAGGCAAAGTTTTAGCTATCGATAGATAGCTTCAATCACAGTAAGCAAGCACTTAAGTGGAACGTTTTTGCCCGTTTTGGCAAGCAAGAGAGCAAACAAAAGATGCACTGCCAAAGTGCCAAGCAGTGATTAGTTTGCCAAAACATCATAATTCAGTTGAAATCGTATTTCACGCACTAGGAGAGCAGCCGAGCGGTGGGTGTTGCGAATTGGCGCGTGGCACGCGTGAGACCCTCGCGCCGCGCTGGACGCCTGAGGGCGTAGTCCGAGCTTGTATTTTAAAACTCCCTACTCTCGAGCCGACAGTCGTCTCTCGGATGTCCATACATTTTTGTATGGCTATCCGAGAGACGACTCTCGGCTCGAGAGTAGGGAGTTTATAAAATACAAGCTCGGACTAAGCCCTCTGGTGATTTGACGGTTCGTAAACCCGTGATTTGTTTTAGCGAATGCATGACGAATAGACTCCGTGCCTGATCGATCTCCTAAGAACTTCTGATACTCTGGGTAAATGGAAACAAAAAGGACTCTATTACCTAAAGTACGGTAGAAATTCCTTCGATTACAGTCACATAACTTCTTTGTAAATCTAAACTGTGGTGTTGCAGGTGTCCATGGGCGGCAGTGACCACTTCCCATCAGGTGGCCCGCAAGCTCGTCTTCCTACTATGGCATAAAAAAAATTCCTAATCTATTCAGAATGCTATGTTCATACTAGTATGCTTTATGATACATCTATTAAGATAATAAATATAAATATATTTACAAAGTACGTAGGTTTTACGACTACCTATTTTAGCAGAAATACAAAAGAGATCGAACAATTGACTAAAACCCATTCAAAACGTTGCTCTACTGAACATGTGACTACGAAGTTCAAAATCTCATTTTAATATTCCAAGTGCACTTTGCTCTAATCCAATAAATAAGTAATGTAACGTCAGCAAATGAGGAGTAATGCTGGGGACGGCACTGGTCCGGAAACAGACACAATCTAATTTGCAGACCCTCCAACTGGGGACTCCTGTTGCAATGACATGGAGATTGAGTATAATTTGTTTTTGAAAATAAAACAAGCATAAGATGCTAGATAGATATACAGGCCTAAGATACCCATAGACACTTCTCTAAAAAAAAATCAAAAAGTATTTTTTTAAAACAAGAAAATACATAATATTTGGGATGGTAGGTAACTCTTCTTTTAAGGTTTCCAACCTGTGTTAGATAATTACAAGTATATGACCACAGAAAAGAGGGGACTTTTCTGTGGTCATACACTTGTAATTATTAAAAGTAGGTACTTAAAATAAAAAAACTTGTCTAATCTTTGAAAGACAAAAAAAAACTGGAAGTCTTTGAGACGAGGTAAGTACCCTTTTTTTTATTTATATTATTTCTCTTCATTGCAATCAATATAGAATCACACACTGATATAGAATTGAATGAATTATTAAATCATGGAGTATTGAGTATTAGATACTGTTGCCCGTCCACAGGCAAAAGTTAAGACGACAGAATCGCTACAGCATGAAACAAGACACAACTGAATTGCTACGAGTATAAAAGTAGCTGAACGTAAAAACAAAGAATAAATACACAATTGAATCGAAAAACCACCCTCTAGAGACAGAACAGACAAACAGATCACCCGGGGAGAGTACCAGGGGCTCATAATGAAATCGGAATTAGATTACTGCGAGCTAATGACCAGGGGAGCAGTAACGAGATTACAATGCAGAAAGTGATTACAAGGAGCGCAGCGATGATTTGTGATGGGGGACTCTCCAATTTGTTTGTTTAGGTATATGGTTACCTGGTAGATCCAACCAGGTTAACCGACTTCAAAAAAGGAGGCAGTCGTTTACTACGCAATTATTATTCAAAGGTAGATGAATTCATATTAGTTTGCTTTAGATCTGAGCAGTTCTTTTTGAGATACCCTTCTAATTTGAATTTACTTGGCGATGACGATGTAATTCGGTTATGTTCATTTTTAGTAAAAAATACAACAATCTTTGTTTTCATAATTCGTTTGATTTGACTTGATTTCATTCAACACATTTATAAGACTCGCAAGTTAAATCAGGAATAATATTGGGGATAAAAAGTACCTACATAATGTATATTTTTTAAGAAAAAGTCTACCGAGCTCTCTTTTACTTAGATGGTCTATCTTGAAAATAGACAGTGGGCATTTTAATTAAAAAGAGATAATTGTTGTTATCTTATTTAATAATGTAAGTCTTATCTAAATGTAAATTATAAATAATAAAGTTTTATTTAAAGTTTAATTTTAGATCAAGAACAATCAATAAATAATATCTGTATCACAATCAATCACTAATAAAACATAAGTAGGTACAAGTCCATATCATTTTTCCCATGATTACCTACAGCTACATAAAGTGCTGTCTATTAAAAAGTTGCTTTTGACAGTGTCAATAATAAGAAGTACTTATTAGAAGTTCATGTACTTACCTTATATTTTATAATTCCATAGTTTTTTTGAACTTAACGAAGCTCAAAAATCTAGCTTTTTCAGAAAATCTACGATTCTCCACGTGCACATAAATGCACTTTTAAAAGAAGAACAGTTTTAGGATATCGAACGGGGGATTTTAAGACTTCATGAGCGAATTACCCGAACACTGCTGCTAGTCGCAAAGGTTTTGGCACAAAAGTTTTGAAAATTTGTAGATGAAATTCCGTGTATTTTGGAAATAAGACAAACGAACGCAATAAACTGCGTCTATCAAATGACTATTTATAAATCGTCTCGCCATTGAATGTGTAGCTGATATTTTAAAACTAGCTGTCATCTGTCAATAGGGTCTGTTTACCTTGCCGGCGCAATACATATTGGTAAGTAAGCATACACATACTTAGCCAGTTGTCGGCGAGTACAAAGGGCTGCGCAGGCGCACACGATGCTGATTTATCAATCAGTGCGGGTCGTTAGCGCGCCGCGCGCCGCGGGCTCGCCGACCAAGAGGTATCGTAATCAAAACTAAATATAAATAAATGTTTGGATTACTAGCATCATCATCATCTTGATATCTTTCAACCTTAGAAATAATATAAATATCTAAATGTTTACGCTTACAGTGTAGGTAACCTGAAAATTGATGTTTAAAAACGCAAACCCAATTCAATTTAATTAAATTTTTTTTTAATTGAATAACAAACCATAGTCATTTTGAGAGTTCAAAGCAATAGCGTAAGTTACATAGATATAAAGAACCTCCGAAAATTCAAAAATCTTTGTAGGCATCTAGTCTTGTCGACGCGTGACCCGAGGGCTGGTGAGGTGAGTATCTGACGTATCAGCATTGCTATTTAGCGTAGCAATGTAGCCAGTGTCCTGGGTACGTGACGATTGGTACTGATTTGGATCAGTTGAACTACCAATAGATAGTTGGCATGTAGTTTTGTTATACGAACAGCGAGTTTTATAAAAACCCGGTGAGAAGTTGTAAATATGTACTCGTTATTTTATGTATTCAATGCAAATATGGTGTAAAAATAATGCTACCATCTATCAGGTTTTTTTCAAGATTATCACCACATCCCATAGGTAAAGTAAAACAAACACATTAGGCGGAGTGAACTCACGCGCATATGATTTATGAGCTGCGCCAGACCACTGGCCGACTACTATAAATTATCATCGGTAATGATCGGTGCTCTGATTTATTATCACGATAAATATATCGGGATTCAATAACTCGACGATTTAAATTATACGTAAGGATCAGTTTGGCGTAGTCGGCAGTTGTGTTGTGAGCTTAGGAGAAACATCGTTTAATGTTTTAGTTTCTTTTAAAAGTGTCCTAGTAGCCCTTTCTTCTAGGTCGCGTGGAACTGATACCTAGAATCAACTAGTAAATAAGACAGTAGTAGTAGTAGTATACCGAATACATAACTAGCAGACTAACATCAAGGAGCATTCATAAAAACCAAGTCATCCGTCAGAATATTCCACGTCCATATCGTGTCTCAGAATGGGCGGCAAAAACAAGGTGGCATACAACCGCTTCATCGCGCGACAATACATGGAATGTTGTACATCTTTTAAGCAAACTGTAGTAGTAGAGCTTCTACAGAACTCGTCCGCAAAAGTACTACCAAATTTCCTCAGTACTGTGTTTCGGTTTACAGGTTAAGGTTCGGTACAACTACAGGAAAAAAAACTATAAAACTGTGCTTAAATATAAAAGAAAACCAATAACTGGTCTTCACGTTAAGTATGTTCGTAGAATTCATAATAGTGTGACAAGCGCAGAGCCCCACAATTTTGTAGAGGTAAGTAAATAAAATAAATAAACATGGACATCACACATTGTGGTCCAGTCCCAAACTTAGCAACTTGTACTATATTGATATATGACTAAATTGGTTAAAGAATACTTGTATACATTTTTGTTTAATACTTATAACACCCGGACACAGAACAAACACCAGTGCTCATCACACAGACGTTTGTTTTCGGTGGGGAACGCACGAACCAGAGCGTGGAAGACAGAGTCACTAGTCACTACCAACTGAGCTGTGCATCTGTAAAGCATCGAATAGTGCGCAACTCGTACGCATCAGTTTTCAAGATACAAATGAAATAAAACTCGGGCTCTGTGCCTCAAGAGGGCTCGAGACAGCAAAGCCAGAGTAAACAAACTCGAGCGACTCGTAAAATAAATCTCAGAGCGCGTCCGAGATACAATCTACCATCCGTACATTCCGGGGGTAAAAACGCAATGTTTTAATTCCCGGCCCACGGATGGAACGATCGCATACCGCCGATGCCGCAGATAAACGGCCACGATTTTTCCAAAACTTTTGTTTTTTTAAAGTCTTTTTCTTCTAAGTTATGAGGACGCGGCGACGGTTACATTTCGACGGGTTCTTTCGGTGCTTGTATGTGAAGCGGCTGCGCTGTGCCGTTCAATTTAGAAGTTTTTAAAGTCCAGTATTTAATGGAACGTAAAATATGTCTAGGGTATAAAATCAACAACAAAACAGCATTTAATAAGTAATGTATAGATTAAAAACGCAAAATATGAGAAAATATTTATAACGCCGAGGTTTGCAACTTTAACCAGATACATTATAGGCTTTTGTTTCTGAAAAATACGAAAAGAAAATTATCGTTAACGAAAACCCAAAATGACCTTTGAAATTATTTTTGAATTAGTACTCCTGATAAATACATACATCAATAAGTTTTTATTTTATTATCTTTATTTTAATGTTCATGTGACTACACCGCCATAGATGGTGATAATGATGATTCCCTAGACCTTCACAAAACACCCAAAGTCATCGTATACAAGAGCCTGAAGTTTTTAAAAAACGTTGATGCCATCTAACAGCCAAATGAAGCCACTGCGTTCTCTTATCCAACCGATCTTATTAAAACAATACCAACACTCAAATATATAAAAAAACTCTTATCTGATTATATACGTAATATATTTACACTGTGCTAAATATTTAGTTTTGTGCAACTCATCTACAAAATAACTTGAGGTTACGAGGTACCGAGAGATCTGATGTCTACCGTGCCGGGGTAAAGTTGTAAACTTCATCCAATGTTAAGTATTTGATGGCGATTTGTCTTAAAAATCATACTGAAACCTAAATTGTAGAAAACTAGTTTATAACTTTATTTTCAGTCTTGTGTAAAGTCACTTTAAATGTAGTGTTTTTATTACATTCAAAGGGATCTTACTCAGAACTTTTGAAGATATACCACTTTAAAAAGTGATATTACGCACTATGGTTCCAAATTCTAGAACTTTAGTGACCCTACTCAAGACTATTACAGTTATGCCTCTTTAAAAAGTGAAATTACACAAAGGTTTAATTTTTTAAGACTTTTTGGAATATTGTATCAAAAAATGTTAGTCATACATAAACATGTCATGCACCTGTCACGAGGACTGTCACGAGGACGAGCCGAGACAGACAAGTTCTTGTTATAAGTTGTTAACAAATTCTTGTATGTGTCGAATTTCTTGCGCGGACGACGGCGAGGTGATTTTAAATTAGGACATGCTATTTTATATGAATTCATTATGAACGAGCTGCGGTTAAAATTGCTAAGTTTTTAAGACGATCCTTTGAGCTCAGAAACAAAGGTGAGAAATACACTTATAATAAGAACGCTTAGAATTCATTCCAATGTTTGTCTAGACGCTTATATTTTTTAAGCCATGTGTGATAAATATTGGTGCTATAGCGTGCTATACCCCCATTTGGGGCTCAAACATTGAATCAGTAACGAATGAAATACTAAACACTGCAAAAAGTATCCAAGTGAACGAAAAAATTAGAAATATAACTCTGAACCAGAACTACTCTTAGTGCTCTACCATGCGAGTTGCGAAAGCGTTGAAAGCGGAGCGAACTAGTAGAAAAATAGCCGCGAGAGCGCAGCGAGCTCCGTAACTTACTAGTGGCTTAATATACCGCAAATATTAGCAAAGGGCTTAGTCCGAGGTTGCATTTTAAAACTCCCTACTCTCAAGCCGAGAGTCGTCTCTCGGATATCCATACAAAAATATAAGGATATCCGAGAGACGACTCTCGGCTCGAGAGTAGGGAGTTTTGCAAATGCAACCTCGGACTAAGCCCTCAGATCTCAAACAAATGTGACAATCGTAAACGTATAGAAACGATAGGTTTTTATCATGCTTAAAGTGGCTAAATATAGCCACATTAAGCATGATGATGAAAATCGCCGATTCATGTCTCGGATCCCGACAAATCGCTTATTCTATAACCCTCTACCTACTGCAACTCCATCCCAGTGCAAACCATCACGCGCTCTGTGTCGTCAAACAGTCAGGGAGACGGAAAAACTGTACTTCAATACACAGACAGACTGACAATACATCGTCCATCATATTAATGTTGTCAGTGCACCATTGTGATATAATTTGTCCTTTCATTACTTTATAATAGTCGCGTTAATTAATGTCAATTGTGTTTGTGACAATCGTGTACCTAATTTTGAATTTGGCAAAAAATTATGAGATGCAGGTTCGGTATCTTACAAAAGCGTTTTTGTATGATATTTAATTAGTCTCTAGTACTTGTGTTTGTGTACGTGCATTGCTTTATTGGTAGTTATTATGAGTATCTTCTAAGCCAGTGTACTGACATACACAAGAGACTTACGGCCGGTTTCTCGAACGATGATCAACAAAAAAATCAAATAATTACTACATTATGTGTCAAACTCGGATCAATCGTGATTTGGGTTTCCAGAAACCGGCCGTTAGCACCTTTATGTCTCAACATGATGGATGTAGTGCCACGCATAGCAGGGCACGTCCTCGGTCCTCGTCCAATTACAACTTTTTTTGTTTTAGCTCTGTCTTTTACGCATTTTTTAACAGATTGTTAAGTCAAATCAAAACTGTTAATGCTATAACAATTTGTTGATTCAAGCTATTTAATTTCAATATGAATCCGCATTATAAATATAAATATTATGAATATTCATATCATACTCGTCGACCGACCGCCGCTCCCCGGGCGCTTGTAATTTGACCAACGATGTTTGTTTAACTCCTTTATCTTCCATCCTTCTCTAACTACAAGCTTTCCATATCTTCCTCTCGCTCCCACAGCGCACAAACTACTAAAATTTTATTTATCACTGTACATTTCACTTATCATAATGAGTTATGCTCTCGTTGCGTTATTCCATTTTTTGTAAGTTTGATTTAAAGTACGTTTTATTGTTTTTTGAGAAGGTTTATAAGCTAAATGGAGGGATTAAATGGTATGCAGTTTCTTATACCGGGTGTAAAGTCTACTTTGGATTTCGATTTTTACTCGTTTTCGATGATACGGTTATTTATCGATAAGCGTGATCATCTTAGAAATTGCGTACACCGAAAAATTTGCATTCATTTGATTTTCAACAAAATAGTTCAAAAATACGGTAAATATGTATTTTTTGCGTGTTTCTCAACGTTATTTTCCAAGAGTACAATCAAATAAAAATCACATCACGGGATCAGTGACATTCTTTACACCATGGTGTACAAGATATTTTGTCGTCAGTGTGCGCAACTTCTTAAGATCGTGGTCAAGTTGTTGACACCCTGTATCAAAACAGATTATTGATTACAATTATTATGGCTCAGTGAGTAAACACAGGTCACGCGAGCCTCACTCATATTTACGACATCTTTTTATAGTTTTATAGGTTTTATAGCTATTTTCAGTGTTATTGAATTCTAGTTGTTTTTTTATGTACTTACTTATGTAATTATACAACCTTTTGACGTGTGAGTTATGATTTCCAGACGTTTATTACATTTTTATTCATATATTACAGTTGAAATTGAAACTTACATTCATTGCAGAATGCTATGATATTGTAAACGTTAAAACATAATTTTAATTTTTAATCTAAAATTCAGCTTAAGACAATGATTTATTCATTAATCTTATTTACTGTTTATTTAAGGTAGTTAAAGTAGATTGATCAAATTTTTCGATAACATTTTAATAACTGCAAATCAGCATTGTATTATTATATCTGCAACCTGATTTAAAACATAGTCAATGCAAACAAGCACTACGACAATACTAAGTACAAGTAAAGCCGCGAGCTGTACGTAGTCTACAAGCAAACATGTAGTTATGTACACAAGTAAATCAATAGAACAGTGCATGTTCTCCCAGTAAGTAACCAATCCATCATCCGCAGCAGGTCAAAGGTGCCACATTTATCTGAACCGACTGCAGGAGAGTGATGGTCGGCTCCTGGAATTTGTAACATAAATCAACGGTCATCTCGACCTGGCCGGCTTTATTTATTCACTCGAATAAATACTACGTACAATGTCTAAAACTAGTAGATACTTAGTAAGAAATAAAAGGCCAAGCGCTCGAAACGTACATATTTTGCGACACCCAAAATGGTAAGTAGGTAAATTGTAAGGACCTGTTGACAAGTAAATATCGTATATCATATATTGTTAAATTTAAATAATGTCAATCTCAAAAAGATAAACGATAGATCTAGGGGCGGGGATTAGTTCGACTCTGCATTTCGAACCCAAATTAATACAGCCGAACTTAACTTCTTGGCCGTGACAAAAATGGGCCTGAAAGTTCAACGCAAACGTATCGTAACGTCTTAGAATTCGAGTTACAATGCGCGACAACGTCCACTCGACTGCATGACGTTCTTTCAACACTGCGCAGTGTATTTCGAATACCTACGCTACTAAAAATGTATAACGATAGGATTACGAATGTCATTTTCATGCATGCTGACCTCCCTTTCAATTAAATAATGCAAATAATAAAAGTTCCAATTTCATTTCACACGATAACTTCGCGCAAGCTTATTGTAATGGACACGCGGTCCGTACTTTACTATATTATTCCGACATTCCACCTGCTTGGATTATTCACCATTTCCTAGTATTTCTGCGCTCCTAATTGTTTGAGTTTACTTTCTTGAATGCAAAGCATTGTTTCTTGGCAAGGAGGTGTTGATACATGAACAGAAATTTGATGTTTTATTTAGGAAAAAAATAGTTCTTAAATAAAGTAAAAAAAAAAGACGTGTGGCACTCGGGGACTGCCGCGGTAAAGCTATTGCATAGCATTTTTTGCTGGGTTACGCATGCGCAGTGTTAGGTTATTTTCGTTAGGGAATTTCTGGATTCGGTCTCTACGCTCAAGGCCCGCGATAGAAGCTATGCAATAGCTTATTAATACTTGTACTAACTCCTAATAATACTTGCCTACTCTCGAACAGTACTAACCATATCTTTGAGGAGAAATATTTATAAGAATTTTGATATAGGTTATTGATCAAATCGCAATGATTGGAAGGCCCTGTCCTTAGCCCTATCACACGCACATCTAGACGCGAGCTTAGTTACACCGACGACACACGGTGACAGCTTTATGAATGGCTCTGATGACAGGACCGCGATACCAGGCTGACATGACATATTTGGGCATTTACTTATTAGTGGAAGTGGATTTCAAATGGTTACCATTTAGTTGTTATTTTATTTTTTATATTTTATTTTGCGATATGAGTTTTGAGCAAACTCGTTTTAGCTGAAATTATTTTAAGCTAAAAATTATAAATGGTAAGCTAAAAATAATGAATAAAGTATGGTATGCTACTGCCATTAATTTAACTAAAAACGATGTGAAAATATCAAACTACATACAGCATAATATTCCGTATTATTTCTGATAAAACAACACATTTTAATAAAATGACAATAATTTATTAAAACGACATTTTAATAAAATTATCATAATAAAACTGCCAAAAAACAATGCGGAACAAACGATAGCACCAGGCTAGCATAACACACGAGGGTTAAAACAAAAGGGCTGCTCTATGGCATAAATCAAACGCGACAGTTTTGAGGAGGAAGCGGTCAATCATGCCCCTTTCTTTGACTCACAATGTGCCGTGCCGAATGTCGGTTACAAGGCCATGAAATAAGCACAAACCATGAGAGACAATGTGCTTCTATGTTTTAATACTTCTAATTAACGAAAGCAAGGCTAGATGGTTCATTTTATTCAGATCATCTCTAATCTACTTTGTCTGAAACATTCAACTAGGCAAAATCATTATAAAAACTCCAAAGTTACCTTTTGATGTTTTTTATTCATTATTTCCATACTTTTTAATAATAATTAGAAATAAATATTCATAGATAATTTACAGATCGCGATCTAGTAACAGACTAAGCAATATAATAGATATAATTTTGTTTGTAAATATATGTACATAGAATACATACATTTAATAAATAAGTTTCTATAATATCTACCGGTTGTTGTATGTCAAGTTGGTCAGTCCAATATATATATATACAATATAATGATAAATTCCCTAAATTGTAAAACATATTTCATGGCCCCAAACTCCGCTATCTAGAAACACATTGGTAACAACAAAAACAAACACACGACACACCTTTTCTTATTAATTTAAATAACTATTAATGCATTTACTTAAATTAGATATATTTTTATGCAATACATTTATTTAATTAGTAACTATATTTTTATAAGCTTATCTATTCTGTCAAATGCTTCAAATTACTTTTACACCATTCATTAACCATATTAGTTATTTATTATTTATTGATCCAAAACAATAATAAAATTAGTGATAATTATGTGTCAACAGTACGACCCAGCGATTTGATGTCAAATTTTCCATTTTTTTCCATGTTCTAATGTTTGTTATACGACATATCCAAGATATCCTAGCTGGGTGTTGAGCACGAATAAATATGACAATCGTGCACGTAACGTATTTAAAATACACTGCGCGCTAACGTTGCAACATTCGACAGTAAAGCTGCTATTGACGCGCAGTGTATCTCAAATACGGCACTGTTTCGATACGTTATTACATGCGATTGTCACATTTATTCGTGCTAACCCCTCAGTTGATTCAATATTACGTGTGAAATCAATTGCCTAACAGGGCACACTCAATAGACTTGCATGGCTGAATTTGTAAAATGTTATCAGTCTATAAAGTAAGGTGCAGTTTTCCTTGACTGTCGTAATTTTATTACCATAGTAATCGGAATCGAACCCGCGACCTTTATATCTTATATGGAGTTAATTTGTGTAAGCAAGTAGCACTTTATCATACAAAGTCATATTGCGAAATGTTTTAGCAAATGTACATTCTTGATACTTACAGTAAAACTTAATTTAATATTAATTATTATAAAATTATCAATGATTATCCTGTTTCAAAGTCACTGATTTGTCTATGATATGAATAGATACGGGTTTTAGGTACAATGTTGAAACTAATTAAGAAGAAAAATGAATAAATAACATGACGATGGGAATAATTATATTAATTATTAGTTTATTATAATATCAGCAACATAGTTGTATGTAATTTTTTTTAGATATATATTCGAAAAACATAAAACGACATCGTCAAATGAAATAAATCAGTGTTGTGTCATATCAACTTATTAACGGCTCGTGAGACACATTAAAGGTACTTATAAGTTGTTTTTTTTAAATAGCTACGAAAATGCTCATTCTGTACTTCAATAAGTTCAAACTAGCTGGTGCCCGCGACTTCGTGTTACTATCATTGTACTTTTGACAATTCGCAAAACATCTATTTAATTATAGCCTATGATGTTTTATTTTGATTTATAAACTACATTGTTGTAAAGATTCATTCATCAAATAACATCCTTTTACTTACCTTTTAAGCCATAATATTATATTATGTTAAAATATACCTACTGTAACTTATAAAACTATGTATTAAAAAAGGTTCAAATAAAAATTTTAAAAATTTATTCATTGAAATGTTCACACGTTCCATTCAGTAGCTTTTGCGTGATAGATTAACAAACATACATCCATCCAGCCATACAAACTTTCGCGTTTATAATATTACCTACTAGGATAGCATAGAGGCAAAGTGCATGTGTACTGCAGTGTCACACGTTCAGTAATACACGACTTAGTTGCAGTCGCATCTGCGGGCCAGGGGTTAATGGAACCACTAAATATGCAAATTAAATACATGTTTTTGATGGGATAAGTTTATAATGTTGTATCCTACTGCTTACGTTGAATTAATATCAGAAATCTAAGGTATTTATACTTAGTCTTTGGATTTTGAAATTATACAGGTTACGATATTCGAGTCACACTGCGCGCGAACTATGGCTCGACTCTTCAATGTTGCAATGTAACCGCGCATCGTATATCGGATATGCTACCGTTACGTCATATCTAAAACCAAATGTCCCAATACCTTATTAATTCAAAGTGGTATGCAACGTATTCAAATATAAATAGAAACCATTTTATTCCTACCAGGTTACAAACATTCAGGTGGACAAAAAAAGGCAATTTTGAAAAGTAAACAAATTAAATTGATGTAGAACAGCTAGTGAAATGTAGCTTCGATAAAAATAGATTCAATTACATCAGAGTACCAGGTCGTTATGAGACCGAGGAGTTGTTAAAAACGCATCAAGAGCTTACTCATTCTATCACCCGAATAATGTTAATCACTTTACTCATTCTGTATTCCTGGTAAGCTCGTGTGATTTAGTTGCCAACTTTAGACCGTTCTAAGGCCCTCCTCAATAAATAATTAAATAAATGAAATAAACAAGACATTTCATTAAAATTAACTCCAAACATTTTTCACGTAAACTCCACGTTTTTGTAATCAGTGATTCCTGCTAACTAGGTAGGTAGTATGTTAAAAATTATGAATTAAAAAACCTCAAAAAAAGTTTCACGAAGATCTATGTTATTTAACAATATTATGCATTTACGTAAGTAAATACTAATACTCAGTTTACAACTTACATTACAACTAAAATATTAATGAAACCATAAGCATATTAATTTGATGAAGTTGCTAATTTTATATAAGTTGATAATTTAATATTGAACGGCTATTTTAAATGCCGAGATAATATTATATTACAATTTACTGTAAGCGTTTTGCATAATATTATATAAATTAAATTTATTCTCAGGATGTGCTAGTATACCTAATATTCTAATATTATTATCTTGAATATTATTTATTGAGTAGTTTTTGAATAATTTAGTACGTTTAAGTACTTATTATGTTTAATAAGCCACACCATTACGCTAACTAAGCAGAGGTTCAGGTTTCAATGTGAATTTACGAAGTTTGAATGTTTTAACTTACATTGCGCGGCGAACGTCTCGTAGTCGAGCAGTATTGCTACACATAGCGAGCAGTGTAACCCATGAGGTACTACGAATTTTGCTTATCGTTATGTCAAATAGTCCTCTCCCTCTAATATTTTTGTTCGTCGGAAAACTTCTTACAAAACATGAAAACTACTAAATAAACGGCAATGTAATGTAATGTATTAATCAGTAGGTAAATATTTACCTACAAAATTGGATAGAAATGTTTTAAGACTTTTAACCTGTTGAGCGTCGTGATTTTTTTATTTGGCCAAAAAACCTGTAAGTACAGTCAGCACCATAAGTTGAATAATCTAAGATTGTTCAATTGAAAGCTTTGACATTAATCTTCGCGTAGGTTTAGGTATAGGTACTCGTATCTCTATGTCTATATACTAATCATTTTATTATTCTTCAAGGATTCTTGAACCCATTTTTAGCGTGTCCTTTACACACTTAGGGCTATATTTCACCGGGACACCATGGCGGCGCAACCAGTCGCCGCCACCAACAAAATGTATACAGCTCTATAGAGAGTTACTCACCTGTACCCCAAGTACGAGTTTGTGCATACACGGATTGTAGAGACGCATTCGACGAGCGCCACCGATTTTGTATGGAAATCCAAGCAGCGCCCTAGCACATTTCTAGAGAAGCTTGGATCTCCATACAAAATTGGCGGCGCTCGGCGATTGCGTCTCTGCGATCCGTGTGTGCACAAACTCGTACTTGGGGTACTGGTGTCCGTTTGGTCGCGCAACCAATCGTACATTTTGTTGGTAGCGGCGACTGGTTGCGCCGCCATGGCGACCCGGTGAAATATAGCCCTTAGGCCTTCTCTAGTTGTTTCTGTTTCCGACAGTTCTATGTGTCTTGTCCAGAAAGATTTTACTACATTTTTATACTTGAATTTTAAAATGTGAACTTTATTCTCGACTTTGCGGACTATACTTAGCGAAGATGGAATATGCTTTTAGCGAGCGATATCCGAGGATATGCAATAATAATATATTCAGGCATATCTGCACCGATACACCTCGCATAACGATAACGCAAAGAGCCTTAAAAGGTTCACAGTCTTACCGTTAAATTATTTACTAAATCAGTGCTACATAGTGATTATTAGAAAGACTTGGAAGCAAAACTTTATGAGTAGCTACTATATTTAAAACTTTCGCGATCAAAACTGTGCTACTAGCTAAACAGCACTAGAATTAAAAATTAACAGCGTTTAAACCTAAATTTAAAACAATCGCGCTATCTGGATCATCAAATGTACTATGTGCTTGGCAAAGGCTAAACAATCGAATATGAGTCAGCTTGCTAGTGGTATGATGGACCATTACACTACATGCTAGTTCACCTTGCGTACTTGGTGTGATGGGCTTCAAGCAAAGGAAGCCAGAGGCGGAAGTTAGTATCTCGCAAGTCCTTGGCGAAAACCGCGTAATATCCAGCTGGGTCAAGGGCCAATAACCCGCGGCCGGCAGACAGGCCATCACTCAGACTGTTTATTTTTCAATTTGGTCCGTCAGTCCGGACCCGCTGAGTTAGGGCCACCACACACAGCGACGCCAGATTACGGGCTTCGGTAACGCCCTGTGTGTTGAGGGGTTGCCAAATCGTGCTAAAGTTCTTGAGGGAGATTAAATTTCATTGGAGTAGCAGCATAAGGCAATGTTTGGTGAATGGGGATACCTACACAGCTCTGGTATTCGTCTGTAGTAGGTACCGAGTTTATGTCAATGAGCAAGTCATAATGAAACCTGTACTTATTGTCATTGAACTGGTAGTACTGGAAACATTTGAAAAATACCTTATCCAATACGTTTTTTTTATTTTATTCCAATATGTAGAATATGAGGACACTAAAGCATTTGATTGTTCATAAATTTCGGCAACCCTAGTAACCATGGCGCTCGCGATGATGCGAGGCGTCGAGAACCTACAATTAGGTGCAGACCAACAAGACCACAACACGGTAATACGTACCCTAGCACCGCTGCCATCCTCCACCGCACTGGAAAACACACCTTACAACCCCGAGACAAGCGCTCCCAAACACCGCACGCGATATTCGAAGGGTTAACTGCACTATGAAAACTTTTAAACTCAAACTGCGGTTGTAATGAACCCTATTTTGATAAACATAGAGATCTTTTCTGATGGTTTAGTTATGCCTTTGGTGGTATAAGTATGAGAACCTTCGTCCGTGTATTGGCTCAGCACGTTAATGAATTATGGCCTCGTGAATTTCGCAAAATATATTGGGTGAAAATTGATTTCTTGACTACTGCTACATTACACCCGTTTATCAACGTTATGGTAATAAAAACTTCGTATATTTTTGAATTTCATTTACGTTTATAGGCACAGAATACGTTAAAATTGATAACATAAAATGATCCACTACCAGGAGTTAATACTTTGCGGAAGATCTCTTAAACGCATCATTCAAAATGTGTTCAAGTTACGCAATAAGGTTTCTTATTGGAAATGGTAAAACCTGTTTCAAATCATATTTTCAGGGTACACTGAGACGACCACTTTGATCAAAGTAAGTCATCGTTACAAAATCACCATGACAGAATGCCTGAGAATAGCCATATCCATACAAGACAAAATCTAGCATTGATCTCTTAGTAGATCTCTTAGCATCTGCGAATAACGACACCTTGCCAATTTAAAGATCATACGCATAACAAACATTTTGCAGTATATTTTTAGGGAAACTGGTACCAAGGTATCATAAAACAAAAGATTTAGACCACACATCGGGACCCCCCAAGAGGAAGGCGGTAGCGGCTCTGTGGTTAGCGCCGAGTGCCCGAGGCTGTTTGCTATAGCTGGTGTGTTCCTGTTCTGTCCATGGGTGGGACAGATCTGTATATACATCATGGTATTTTGATCAGCCAAAATACTGATAAACAATTCTAGGTTTGCTTCAAAGATCCTACAGCTAACTTTATTTCTATTTGATCCGTACAGAAACTTACGAGGAGCATTGAAAACAGTGTCTGACACATGTATTATCATGTAAGGCCTAGTTCCTGGAGTAATCTAAATTTGGTTTAAATCTTTCAAACAAGGATTAAGCCTACTAATGACAACCGACTGCACGCATGCATATTACTAGATGCACTGTATCTTCAGATCTGATAAGGACATCGTATTGCGGTAGAATAAATGTTGCTACGGAATCACTCGTTATTTTATAAGTATACCTACTTTAGTAACATCTCATACATGCACGTTAACCAATATTACTAAAAGGTACACAACGCTAAATCTAGGTGTCCTTTAGAGCTGCCAAGAAACCCAGGACCGACATATTTCAAACGTGTCTTGATACACAGTCCTTCGATATTTCATCAAGTTTTTGGTAGAATCTCGTCGTTTGGTAGTTCTCTTATCCAAGCCAGTGAGGACCGCACCAGATCCCTCAATACCCGTTGCTCCAAGATTTACCGGCTGACGTGCCGATTACAGTAATTACTAGCACAGCGTCGTACGTCATACCAGTTACCAACCTTCGAGCGTAGTCGGAGATTGTAGTTCTAAGACGGGATATTTGTTTAGTCATCATAGTTACATAAATCGTTTATTGATCAGAGGGCTTAGTCCAAAGACGCATTTTAAAACTCCCTACTCTCGACCCGACAGTCGTCTCTCGGACGTCCATACATTTTTGTTTGGCTATCCGAGAGACGACTGTCGGCTCGAGAGTAGGGCGTTCTAAAATGCGTCTTCGGACTAAGGGCTCAGTAGTGGTTTGTACAGAAGGGTGAACACTAATAAATGTGACAATCGTAAAGTAAACGTAACGCAGTGTGTTCGATTCACATTGAGTGTCAAACGTCAGCTAGACAGTAGAACGTTGCAGCGTCATCGCGCACTGTGAATTGAATACGCTGCGTTACGTTAACTTTACGATTGTCACATTTATTCGTACTCTCACCTCTCCGGTACGTTGTTAAAAACTTAACTTTGCGAAAGCGTTAAAACTTCGACGTTTTTTCGTAAATTCGTTTCTTTGTGTTGGTAATTTAAATAAACACTAACTATGTAATTTTATAATGAGCACTTCTTTTCTTTGTTTACTTTCTTGGAACAATCACAATTTCTGTCACTCCAAGAATGCTGTCTGTCTTATTGGATCCTAATTGAATTCAGAATATGTATCTAGACAAGACAAAGCAATCTTAACCTGTCACAATACGAGTACTTGCCAACAGACACATCTACGGGGGACGCAGTTATTCAACCTGTAGGGTAATTCTCCTAATTAAAAGATACCAATATCTATTTATATTATTTTTTATATTCGCAGCGCAAAACGAATAAGATGTAAACTAGCTTTTGCATTTTGAAAAGCGGTTATTGTGTATTTGAATATAAATAAATATGATATATGTGATAATTCTTCTTTTTATTTACGACAGACGATTCGCCGTCAAGTGTTTATTTTGAAGTAATTTTAGTCGGGTCAATTAATTTCCGAGTCGTCTGTCATTTGTTTTAAAGGCAAAAATGGCTAAATTCCCTTTAAAATTTGAAAACCAATTCCTGTCATATTTAATCTCACTCGCGCAATCAAATCACTTGTCATTTAGATACATGAATTGCCCCCCAGACAGAGTTGAACAATGACAATGCATTTGCCAAAGAATGCTAAAAAGATTTAATTAAGTAGTTCATTAATGCACTTTACGTTGACATTTGTAGGACTTATTTCAATGAAAGAACTAGTGTGGCGCATTCGTACATTACAAAACCAATATAACTTGACCTGTGGTTTAAACAATCTTAAAAAAAAAGATCTCAATTCGGCTGAACGTATTAGTAGAAAATGTAGAAATATGATTAAAAAAGACGTGTGGCACTCTGGGACTGTCGCGGTAAAGCTATTGCATAGAATTTTTTGCTGGATTACGCATGCGCAGTGTTAGGTTATTTTCGTTCGGTTATTTCGTTACGGAATTTCTGGATTCGGTCTCCACGCTCAAGGCCCGCGATAGAAGCGATAGAAGCTATGCAATAGCTTAAAAATTATGATTGGTATGACAGACTATTGGGAAATACTTAGAGGTAGATTAGATGGCAAATGTACCTACAAAATTTCTGATATATTTACAAGCTGTATTCATAAAATACTAATCCCGCACTAGATAAAGTCGGCAAAAATTTTTGTTTCTTTTTCTCGCTTATCTTAAATATAAAACTTACCACTTTCGGCCACTTGACGAGCGATTTCACTTACCTATAAAAGAAAATAGGAAGGTAAACATCATGCTTAGACCATACATATAAAAACTCATAATTTAATAGGACAAAGATTTAAAAGTTGGCTATTTGGTAAAAAAAAACATTTATTTGATTCTGTCTTGTATCATAATACTCCTAGTGTGGGATACAATTATGTACTATTTGACCGCTAACTATTCTACTTAACTATTTAATTGACTAATGTACACCGACATTAATTAAATATTATTAATAATATTAATTAAATTACATTAATTATTTTTTTCTTGTCATGTAAGCACATGTTGGTGTTGTAGAAATATAATATATTTCTACAACACCAATGTTTGCTTACATTACAAGAAAAAACCCACGTGTTGACCACCAATTAAAATCAAATTAACAATTCGTACGTCAAAAGCAATTATTGTAAACTATCCTTTATTAACCACTGATCGTTAATAACCATTCGAAATGAACCCTTGTCACTCAATGTGAAGGTGCAAAATAGCGTGGGCGGGTATTGTTGGTATTATAAAGACGAGTGCGCATGCCTACAAATTGTGGAAGACACTGACCGACTACACACAGCAAGTGGAGTACAGCTGGTGCATTATTTTGTATATTATAAACGAACATTTAAAAACCAGCCTAGGACAAGTCGGGCGTCGTATGAAGGGTTAAATACATAAGCTATGTTCTCAACTCTCTAACTATCATGGTTCATGAGATAGGTACAGCCTGGTGACGGACAAACAGACAGGCAGAGTCTCAGTAATAGAGTCCCGTTTTACCGTAAAACAATTAGGAATTAGTCAATATAGAAATTGCTGTGATGTACCTACTTTTTTAGCGGTGATTTAAATTTTTGTTTTGAGTACCAACCACCGACTTAATACGTCGGAGAAGGTAGGCAGAGGCATGCCCGGAAAAAAATCCAAACAATAAGTTAAAAATGCTACAATTACAGTAGTATTTTTCATACATGACAGTTTACAAGTTCATTGTTTATTACGGATTAAATAAAATATGCCTGGAAGAAATCGCTATCAGCGATAAGGCCATTGTACTAAATGAAGTTAGTTCTAAGATTTTTTGTATTTTCTCTCTGTGTGCATTAAGTGTTATCTATCTAGGTAAATATTTCTCCTTACATTCAACAAATGTATGTAATGCGCAAACGGTCCAGTACTGCACTGGGTACGTTATTGTTTTTTAATCGTCCGCCCCGCCTCCCCCGCCCCCGAGCCCTCGCCATCCATCATAACTTTAAAAAACAATTTAAAAATAAACATTCCACTTCCCCGCGGCGCATTCCGAGGGCTCAGTTTAAAACAACATATAAATTAAGTCAAGGGTTAATATTATCCGGGGGAGTTCGATCCGAGTCTAATAATGGTGAGGTTACATCAATTATTTCGATTTTAAACACTTATCAAAGAATCCACTTATTTTTGAAACATCAATACTGCATAGGTTATTTGTAGAAGAGCGCTCCGAGTACCTAAATACCTATGATTGTACTTCCCTACAACTTCCTAACTTAAAAGCTTACTTAGCCATGTTCCGGTTTTGAAGATATGAGTGCCAATGCAGTACTATCAGTAAATAAATAATTCACGGTCACACATCACGCTCTAAGATATTTAATATCATAACAACATTAAACCTTACATTTCTAAAAAACTTATCAGCTCTATACCAGTGATGGTGCAGTGTAAAGCACAAAGTATGTCAATGGACGTGCTCAGTGTAGCAAAGCATCTTTCTAGCAAGCATAGTTTAATAATAATTCTTTGTAAGAAGGATCATATAAAAAACGGTAGGAACCAGGCCGTAAGTTTCTTGCCCGTTCTTCTAGGCTCTGGTCGCGTGGAACTGGCACCTAGAATCACCTAGTATATAAGAAGATTCTAAATGATCCTTGTGATTTTACTGAATAAAGTAATTTTGAATTTGACTTCGGCATCGTTACACTTAACATACTGGTTATCGCTTAAAATCAGGTACCCCATCGTATATCTACAAGACTGAACTGACGTCATAAACTAATCTGTAACTAGTTTCATGAACAGTAAATGTCTTTATCTTTTCTAGTATCATTAAAACATTTCCGATCGGAATAAATATATTATGCGACAATCAAACGATCGATCTAAAACAGACGAACATGACATGGCATGTGTAGAGAGGTCGCTGCGGACGACATTTGGCAAGCCACCTGCCGACCACTGCTCCTAGGACCCACGACAGACTGATAACAAAATTTATTGTTTTATAACTTCATGACCCTTATTAATTTAAGTAACTGTTTATGTTAATGTTTGGATGTTTTCAAGAGGAGAGGGAATAAGTTCTATCTAGCCAAACGCGTTACACCGTACCACCGTAGGCCGCATCATCATTTAACATCAGATGTGATTGCGGCCAAGCGTTTGCATATAATGCATAAAAAAAACAGGTACTTAAATAATCATGAATTACTATAGTCGTTGGATCATTCATATTAATAGGCAAGACACTAGGATCCAGACCTAGCACCTTGCCTGTTCTTCCAGACGCTGGTCGCGACAAACTTGCATCTAAAATCATCTACATAGTATGTAAGACGTTTCAATGTGATCCTTATGGTTTTTTTTAATAAATAAATTATCATAGCGTTTATTAAGATTTCATACACAGATTTTTTTCAGTAAAATGTCGGGTATAGCCGTTAACCTCAAAACAGTAGGAAAGTTGTAAAAGTAGCGCGAATGTCGCGATGTGAATGTGCCCATGCACCTGTAAGTTCTCGCAGTGAACCAGCACCACTATATCAGATGCCAGAGACTCGTGTCACACGATCTTGAGCCTTATACCAACTAGAAGTGCCAAGACGCACTAAAAATGAAAAAAAGGAAAATATATCCTAGATATCTTTTTCAATGTATTTTAGTGATACAACCAGCAGATCGCAGCCAAATTATTAACTAAATTCTGTATTATTGCATTACTCTTCCGGTAAGGACATGCCCTGTAAGGCATTATACTATACCCATCTGTTTTTGTTGAATATTTGTTCATTCAGATTTTTGTGCATGGTCACCCACCAAATAAACTCGAATTCTGTTATTTTTTGATAAAACCGTACTAAGTATGTAAATATTTAGGGTTTTCTTATTTTAATTATGGTAGAATTTTAAATAACTATCCTGTATTAAGGTCGAGAGAATTGTAATTTAAGAATTGAGTTTGATAATATAAGGCCACATTTGCACTGTGCAAGTCCAGTTTGTCATAGTCTAAGGCTCCAAACAAACGTTCAACAACCATATAACTTGACTAAACTCAAGTCATATAACTCATTTGTTCACGCGAGCTAACGATGGAACTTTTATAGGCGTAGTAAAAAGGCGCCTAGTTTTATGAGCACAATTTTATATCAATTATACTCGTTAATATATTTGTTTATTTGTTATTTATTATTGTTTCTACGGCCATTGAAATAATATCTATACAAAATATTTGTACGAGCAATATTTGTTTTATGTCAAACAGGATTCGAACCCGTAGTTTTCCATAGATACGAGATGCGTTAACAAACTACGAATCGAGAGGCAGGTTGCGGGTTCGAATCCTGCTCCTGTCTTTATGGGAAACTAAATATAAATATGTTTTTACGTGAGGTTAAAACTTTTTGAGAAAAAAATATATACATATGTACTTATATGAGTTTTTTAGAACATCGGCCTCTTGGACCCTCCCAGCCGTCACTCTCTAGGTCAAGTATTTTGACATGTGATCAGTATATCTATCTGTCAATTACATGTCATGACAGTTCATTACAATAGTACTGCTACTGCTCAGTAATAACTAATTTATTAAACCCAGTAGCTACTACCGGTATTGGTTTAGTTCTAAACTCGATCCGGAATCGATTTCAGTTTGATTAGAATGGAACCACTTTCCGGATCATACAAAAAATCTATAGCTCTGTGGTTCTAGTTTGTATACTTAGTTTAATTAATTAAAGTCAAAAACACAATCTTATTGATTTTAATATGTGTTTTTTAAATCAAAAGAATCAATTTGTATCAATGAAGTACGTAATTAATAATACATTTAATTAGACGAGCACAAGAAAATCGTACAATATATGGTTAATATCATGTGTGACTTTAACTGAGACAGATAGCGCTATGTTGTAGTAGTGCTTTTGTGTAAGTGCTCGTTTTGGGAAGTACTACCACCATATACATATATTTATCATCATACCTAGAACCACCTTAAAAATTCATTCTAAGGTACCAAGAATTATTTTTGAGATCAGCGAATTTAAACTTTAACCAAATATCAATAAGGTATAGTTTAGAATGAAATTTCTGAGTAAATACTCTGAGATTCCATCCATCAATCAGTTCGGAAGAAACTTTGCATTCTTTAGCTGTTATTGCTCATTAATAGAATCGGCTACCGTTATTGATAAGAACTACAAACTTTTAGAAGTGTAGGAGTTAAACTTACGTAAATCACAAAAAGGGTGTAGAATTTTAATGTCTATTAAATCAATGAAAAAAAAAAAGAAAAGCTCGAAATTACAATGAATAAAATATAATAAAAACGCGAATACGAATTCTAATCTAAAAGTTACAAATTTTCTATTTTATGTACCAATTACCAAACTGATCATAATTATTTTTATCAGCATATTATACAGATTATTTTGATAAAATCAATAAGCGTAGTCGATTAAAACTAATATCAATATGAATATATAATGCCATGTCTATACGTTATTAGATCTGTGGGTGGTTTAATTGGTAATTTATATGTAAAACGTTGCTGGCGGGGCGACGTCCGCCGTCCGTCATACACTAATTGTGTGTCAAATAATTAATACAATAAATATTTACGGATATTTCACGCATCACGCTGTAGTCTTATACTAAGCAGAGTTTGTGCCTCTACACTATGCGAGGTAAATAGTGTACAGAAAGCTGAGCAAGAATAAATGTGACAATCGTATACGTAACGTATTTAAGATACACTGCTCGCTAACGCTGCAACGTTCGACAGTAAAGCTGATGTCGTCGCGCAGTGTATCTCAAATACGTCACTGTTTCGATACGTTTACGATTGTCGCATTTATTCGTGCTCACTCCTGAGAGATTAAATGATGTACAGATACAATACAAATAAATTTATTTTTGTCATTGGTTGTTCTGTCACCTGGATTCGGTATTGAATCTGTCGGCCAACTAGAGTATGAAAGATTTTTAAATGCTTTGATTTGTGACCAAAACCTAGAGAATAATAGTTTAATTTCGTCAAAAAAAAGTATTTGTGCAACTTTAATTTATAAGCTATCTAACACTTTTCGAGGATTAGTATTATCGGTACTTGTAACAAGAAAATCTATATTTCCCCAAGCCATATTCTACAAACGGTTACAAAATTATATTTAATAATGTACAAGTCTGCAAATCTCAGCTAAAACAATTGTACCTGTCAGGACTTGCCTGGACCCGGGGCTAGGCAAATCAATCAACATACCACTTGTCAGAGCTGCACTAGCTATAGCAACATGCTTGGTTTGTAATCTTATTATATTCTTATATTTCTTATCAAATTCACCTGTTTTTTTCTAGACTCAGATCGTGAGGAATAGGCACCTAACATAACCTAGATATTTTCTAAGTGATCATAGTGATTTTATAGAACGCTTATACGTATATACGTGACATGCTGTGTCTACCTTACTCCTAAGTGTAATGGCGGTAAGGCAGCAGATTTGGGCGATATGTTTGACTAATACCTATTTATTGTGGTTATGTATAGTGCAACAAAAACAAGGGGCTTTTGTTCAACAGAAAAGGTAAAAAAAATAATGAAACGTAAAGATCTATTGAGATCTATGCGGTAAGTATGTACGATTCCAGCAGGTTTGCTTACATAACAAATAATTGTTTTTTTTTAATTATGTTTGTTAAATATTAATGCTCAAAACAAACAAACAGTTCATTATTATTGTTTATAATAAGACCGGCCACCCGGCGCGTGGCCCGAAGCACGCACGCGCGAAATACTCGTAGCCAGCGCCCTGCAGACACAACGGGTAACCTCTTTAAACTTCATGTCATCCTGATACTTCCGTCAGTTACTATTGAATACGAAATGCTACAAAAGCCATAAAATAAAATAAATATGGAAACAAATAGCAAACAATTTCTGTTTCTGACGCCCTAGGAACTAAGCTAAATGCTAAAAAGAAGTCTTATTCCTGGTACTTTTGTAAAATAATAAGGATAATTTCTCGTATGTTATGTTGGCCTAGTATTTCAGCCGGTCGTGGTTTTAAATAAAGTTTTAAAAATCTGAAGTTTACTATAAATATGGTATGAAAAACAGCGTGACTAGAATAAAACTGGTCACTTTTTAATATGTATTTAGTTAAAGTATCATCGATAGACACATACATATTCGTCATTACCACCTAAGCAGTTAGAATTCACTGCAAGCCTACCGAATATTAATATTTCTATAAATTTTAATGACGTAAGTCAGGCGCCAGGAATCAGTCACGTATTGTGGTAAAATGACGTGGGTCTCATAAAAAAAAGTCCTAGAATACAGAATTTTATATACTGATAGAATCATCGCAATTCAGAGTCAGAAAGAGAGGAAACACATGATTAAATCTTAAAACCCTAAAACCCGGCTTTGTAGAAGTCAGATTGTTTCGTCTTTCGGTTTTAGTCAGACGGTCATTGTTAGCAATAAGATGATGATATGTTATTTTTGTTATTTTATGAGACAGACTATATGAATTGAATATAAGTATTCATTCTATACTTATATGCTGTATATACAATAATTTACATGTATCTCAAAAACACTTGCCATTAGATTTCGCTATTAGAAACGCTAAGAAGTTTCACGTGAGTATTTTGTAAATATTATATCTACATCAACCAATTTATTTGACAATTCCTATAAGTACACCTGCATTAATATATTTCACTCATGCAATATTAAAAGCCAGAACATCAGGTACGTGATAGGAAAGTAATACAAACTATAAAGCGAACTATTCCTAGAACACATAGTTTTGAGAACTAAGCTATTATTTCGTGATATTCTCACAGTACTAACATATCGATATAACTGTTGTTGGTATTAGTATAGAATAAATAAGTATTTATGTAAATTAATTTAAATAATACAGTAAGTGTGTGAAATTAATAAGTGTAGTCAGTATCTCTGATAATCCGTACTAACGAATATGTACACCTAATTATAATACATTTACTTGGTAATAAATAAATGAATATTCATGGAAATATTACGAAACGCTATATCTAATCATAAACTAATCAGACTTTTACTATAAGAATCAATACATTCAGTCACAGAAAATTATTTTACTGTAAACTCCAATAGAATAGAACTACGATATACCTCCAATAAATAGTCAGAGTCAGAATCTATGAAAAAGTTACAAAGTTCTGAAGAAATAATATTTCAGTTTGAATTATGTTATAATATAGTTCTTCCACACTCATATGTAAGCCTCATACGCTTACTTAGCGTGCTCAAACAGTATAAACTATCCAAACTTTATTTTTTTTGCCAAACTGAGAAAGTTTGTGGAAGCTCGCGTGATCCGTCCTGTTTTATTTCTCGTGAATCGATTGCTGTTGCCCTGGGAACGGAGGCATTCACGCGAGCCTGATCACAGATAATTAGGTACCAGGGGGCAAAGGTGTAAAGAAGATCGCACTATAAAAAGGGTGCAATATCTTACCAAGAAGGTTTCCATTATCTTAAATTTAGTAGAGAACAAAAAATATTATAGAAATAATGGTTTTATTGTCTCTGCCCACGCTCAGAAAAAGCATATATCGTTCGAAGCATTAGTTTTTAGATCAATAACACTTAAGTATAAGTACCCAAAAATGTATTTCCATTCATCCGAACCCCATAACAT
Source organism: Ecliptopera silaceata (assembly GCA_932527185.1). Taxonomy (NCBI): domain Eukaryota; kingdom Metazoa; phylum Arthropoda; class Insecta; order Lepidoptera; family Geometridae; genus Ecliptopera; species Ecliptopera silaceata. The sequence continues at coordinate 9,126,284 of OW052211.1, forward strand.
TCATAACGTCAAACAAATTATCCCAATAGGTCTCAGGAGACCAACCAAGAAGATGGCATTTCCTATCTCTAACCAGGACCACATGAGTAGGAGAGCGTGTACTTTTTTCATACTGTTTTTAATTATTGTTCCGCCCCTAGTTTAGAGCTCCGCTGGTAATTAGAGCTTTGCTGGCGCCCACGACATTCTTTCCATGGTTGACCTCTTCAGCTGGTATGTCACCCTGGTAATTAAGCTAGTGATTGCGTTTGGTGACTAATTTAAATAGGTGATTGTGATTTATCGCGGCATGTTTTTATTTATGCCCTCACAAGACGCGATAGGGCGTCCTCATAGCATATTATTATATAATTACTTTGACATGTTATGATTTTGTAGAGTAGTGTATTACATTTAAGATATGCTGCTCTGGTAGTTATCTTCTTTTTATTTTAGTAAAAACTCCAATAAATGTGGTTTTTAACGTAAATAGGTAAAATGACAAATTTTGGCGTTTAACCTAACTTTTTTCAAGGTCTATATAATATTCTGCCAAAATACTCAAAGATAATGTCAGCGATGAGTATCTAGGATCGGAGTCACGCAGGGCCTTATCGGCATCTGGCGCCTAAATACCTGCAGTGGACGTGACGCGGCCAGGCCTGCTGCCCTGCTGGCCGGCCGGGGTAACAACCTGGCCTCTTTTACGTTAGTATGGATACGACGTATTTGAATACTAGGCATTCATAGCTGTGAGATAGTGCAAAGTGGTTCTGTGGGATCATACTAATTGGTTTTTATAATTTTCTTCCTTAACTAAATTTTTGAGGGCCTCTTAAAAAGCTATGGAATTAACATCGTTATGTGATATTTCTTCCTGCGACTATATAATCAGGTTTTTTTTTTATTTCGAAAATTTCTGTATGTATAAACGACAAAAAAAAACATTCTGACATAGTTATTAGTAGTTAAACTTTATCATATAAAACAATTAAATTCTAAAGTCATATCCACTCAAACATAACATCGTAATCCGTATCAATTTTCGTAATCTCAGTAAAACAGAGATCTTACAGGTAGTACAAGTTATGGACCCATAAAAATAAATCACAGAAATTTAAGCTGTAGCTGTTTAGATTTAGAGCTTACAGATAATAAATCGTTGGTCAATGACACGTGTCAGAAGGACAGGAGCTGTCAGAGTGACGTAACGTAAAGTATTAGTAGAGTCCAGCCTTCGTCACCGACGACGTGGGAGCGCAGCGTGATACTTCTTTTAGTTATGATGTCCTGGTAGAAGAAAAAATACCTTTCTCATTGTTTTTTGCTTTTATGATTGAGATAGAAAATATTTGTCTTTATATCAGAAGAATTAACATTATGGTCGCTGAGGTGAATACTTTTATACAAAACGCCAACTTCCAGATATGTAATAAAAAACTTATTCATTTTATAAACAAATTGAAAAAGTAATGCCGTAGATCGTTAGATTTTTTTTCACGTAATATCTGGATATAATAAAAAATATGGCAGACCGGAAATACCCTTGTACCTACTTCTACATTTATAATTATTTTTTACTACTATTCACAGATTGAATCATTTCAAACTATGAGCTAAATTATTGCTTTTCTATTAAAAATAATGGGTACAGTCAACGAGAACCAGTTAAAATGCTACCTTAGAAAAACAAATTATTTCCAAGCTGATTCTGATTAAAAACGAGACTTTTGTAGAGTAATTTAATCAACTCCTCAGCATTAAACCGCTGTGTTACGATACCGGACTAAATCTATACTAATATTATAAAGAGGTAAAGTTTGTATGTTTGTATATTTGTTCAATTGTAAGGGGTAATCTCGGGATCTACTGGACCGATTTTAAAAACTCTTTCACCAATAGAAAGCCACATTATCGCTGAGTGTCATAGGCTATATTATATTTTCAAAAAAATTAAGGATCTTTACTAAAACTTCGATTATGTAACCCAAGGTGTAAAAAAAATACCTAAGAAATTCCTTACATCGCGTGCGCTGCAAAAACTATTGATGATAGAAAGATATCATGTACTACAATTTTGTAGAACACATCATCATCCACAAAAAAGTCAGCGATAGCATATGTCTTACTATTACAGATATGTCTCTATAAGTGTTTTAATATCGAAAAAATATAATTAAAATGACGCCGCTAGAAAACGTTCTTTATTTGTGCTTTGGTATTAATCCTTATCTAAATAAATTACCACATAATTAAGATTGTTTCAATACCTTTATATGACTTTTTAAATTATTCAATTTGGACATTCCATTCAAAAGATATCACGAGTTCAAAAATGTATGTATTAGAAAAATGTCAAGCGGAATAATGCAGGTGCCGGTCACGGGAGTATATGCGGGTTCTATTGTTTAGTTACGTGGATTCAAAAGGAGAGTTATAAGTTTAACAGTATACATATGTTAAACTCATAATTAGTAAAATCTATACTTATAGAAGTAAAGTTTGTTTATTTGTTAAATTGTAAGTTGTAATCTCGGGATCTACTGAACCGATTTTAAAAATTATTTTACCATTAGAAAGCCACATTATTGCTGAGTGTCATAAGCTATATACAAAACCGAAAAATAAAAAGGCTTTTACGTGGTAGTCCATTTTGCAAAGTTAATCGGAGAAAAACGGTCGAATTATGCCCAACGAAGTGGGCACGGGTCAGCTAGTCACCTATATTTTACTAGAAAATTAACCCTACGATTTGCATATAAATTCAAATATGGTCTTCAGATACCTGGACAATAATTTTCGCATTATTGCCGTATGAAATATAAAATCAAAAGAAATTGCTGTTTTAGTAGTAATATGAATACGATGCAGTATCTTGTGTCTAGTTAAAAACAAAATGAGAAACTATAAGGGTATACAGACGAGCAATACCGGTTGCAAACAATCAATATTTACCGATGATACTACCGTCAATATTTATTGAAGATGTTAATTAAGTAGTAAAAATAATGAAAGTAATTATTATAACTTAGTCGAAGTGTCAAAACAACATGTAATTGACAAAATCGACTAAGTAATTAAAAAATATGTTTGTATAAAATATAAATAATAAATAAATAATGCTGGCCAACTATGTACCTAGTTGGTGTTGTGTAAAATGTCTACGAATATTTTATTTATTGAAATAATTTATACAAACTATACAAATATATAAATATAAACAATTTCCAAGGAGAAAACGAATGAATTCAAAATATTTATTTACAAAAAAACATTTTTTCTATGTACATATATCAGCAATTTGGTTAGCATAGTACAAGACTTGCTTAGTTCGGAATGTGAAGACATATGATATGGCCATAAATATTTATTTATATTATTATATATTTTATTTACATTGGTACTTTGAGAACTACCCGACAACATAGATATTCCAGTAACCGTTATTACTACATAGTATTCAAAACTAATACATGGAATTCAAAATAGTTTTTTTCGATATTGGTTAAACATATCAACGAGAATTGTTCAAGATTTAATAATTTAAATCGGGTTTTCGCCCACGGTTCTTTTGATACCCAAAGTTTACCAAAATATTAACAAATGATTACTGTTTAGCCAAATCAGACATACATATTTATTAAGTAAGTATCGCCTTTCCTGTGGATAAGGCTGGATAGCCCAGTCAGGGTTAGGAATGTTAAATAGGTGATGGCCAACTTATCCAAACCGTATGTTGGTTGTTTGGATTTTAGGCTCTGGTCGCATAAATTATATTATTCTTGTGACTTTACATAAACTAAATTTGACTGATGCGCTAGCAAAAAAGGACATCTGTCTCTCTTTTCTCAAGAGGTTGTAGCGTCTTGTTTAATGATAAAATGTTGTTTGATACTAACAATTAGTAGAATTAGTACAATTAATGTTACTTTTATTCCGATTATCACCATGTAACCTAATCTTGTTTAAACAAACCTTTGAATTAATCGATGGTTACAGTATTGGTGAACATGGGACTAATTATTTTACATTAACTTCGATATCTCAGAGATCTGTGAATATTAGGAATTCTATTACAAATATGTAAGCATAATGTTGATTAGGTTAAATTTATGCATACTAAGTTATATATAATGGCATAGTTTAGTACTAAGTTATGGCAACACAGAATAATTAAAGTCAGAACTAAAATGATAGTTTACAAGCAAATTAGTTTTTTTTTGTTAATCTTTTTTTCAGTTTGCATAACGCAAAAAGTAGATGTAGGTAGTTCTACTATAAGTTGTGGGTTTGAATCTCGCAAAATATAAAGATTAGTGGTAATAAATATATTCTTTAATAAAATATTCGTAAATTTATGAATCTGTTGTTTATATACCTACCTATTCAGTAGTAAAATTTATCCTGTATTACCTACCTACCTAACACTTCAAACACTATCTCACAAACATACATCTTTCTAGTTAAACCTAATACATATTGTAGTAGGACTAGTTCATAAATCAAAATAACAAAAACATAAAAAACATGATCCAAAAAAGTCCCAAAAACAGTTTAATCATCAAAACAAATCATAAAAATTAAAACATTATAGGAAATTCATTATCGAAGTCTGCGCCACCCAGAATGGGCAATCTGCTAGAGGAGTCGTTAATTGATCAAAAGTTAATTATGAAATATGACTGGAGTCGGTGTCGCGGCGCATTGCCGGGATTCCAATACCCTCCGACGGGGTATGGGGTTCAGTGCGATGACTTTATGAAACCAACATCATCTTACTGCCGTTACAAGCTATGTGAAGTCACACATTTTTTTAAACCCTACATGCTTACAGGTGGATGGATGTTTGCTATACAGTTTAAACTTCTGCGTATTTAGATTTTCGTTTCTAAATACACGAAAATGAATACAATACATACAGAAGGAACAGAAGAAACGAAGAACGCGATCAGAGTGCCGAACGGAGTGCCAAGCGGCGTAAAATATTTTAATTAACCGAAACTCTAAATATGTTCTTCACAAATTTGCAAATTGTGTGATGAAATAGATATTATTTCTTGAAACATTCTGGTATTTAATCTACTTCAACTGTGTGGAACCCAGCCTTCTCAGAGCATCACACCCTTACCCTCTCTCCTTTCTCTTCCATCTCTTTCTCTCTAGTTAATTAAACCCGAGCATTTGCATAAACAAATAAAATGCCGCATTAAGAATTCAATTTACAATCGTTTGGTGCGGGACACGGCTTCGACCGCAATGTCAGCGTGCTGTCGCATTCTTATACTTGTCATTCCTTTCAAGCGTTTGCCCATAATGCAAAAAAAAAACTACTTATTGGTCAGCGGCTTCACTAGCCAAAGTTATATGCTATGACTAACTCGTTTTTGTAAAAAAAAATTAACTGTTCTCATTTTATGTGACTGAAAATCTATGATAGGTACCTAATTCTCGACTTGGTCTTGAAGAGATAGGTTCAGTACGAAAAGTGCAGATCTTCGACGGCGAGCTATCTTTGGCTCGGGGTCCAAGGACCATCAAGGATATAGTACGATCGAATACTACTTATGTTCAAACTCCGTGATAACTTCGTTTGCGCGACCTAGGATTTGTCTCCGCCATCTGTTGGTCTGTTGCGTAGACTTCGATGTAGTACATCATGTAGCGAGATAGATGGCGCTACAGGCTTAAAAATATATACAATACGTTTGAAGTGAGTGCATGCCTTCATTATAGGTCGCAGTCCTCAGTCGCACTAAATAATACGTTGGTTATCGACATTAGTGACGTTTGGATAATGCGACCACGCGGGGTTTAGGTATCACGACATTACTAAAAATATTAATACGTCGACATATTTTGTTTACTTACAAAGTTTATTTCTATTGTTTTGTATTGTTTATTTATATTATCAGGTTTGGTGTCCTTGATGAAGACTTTAGTGTCTTTTATTTCATTCTGGGTTTTCGAAATTATGTTTTTGAATTAAAATTACGGTTTAGTCCATTGATTGTTATTTCACGAATGAATTGAAATTATTTATTACACACCATGGCAATTTAAAAAATGGAACACTACAATTGAAAAACAATATGGAAAATAACTACAATGAGCGATCTTATGGCTTGATGAGCCATCTATAAACATTTAAATACAGATGATTTGCTCATACAAGAAAGCAATATCGGTAGGAAGAGGTCAATATATAAACATAAGTACATATTTATATTCATCTAAAAATAATTTTATACTTGGGAAAGAACAGAAGTCAATAAAATCAAGGCATTATTAATTTATTATGTTTTTTAAATTTTGTTTTATGCTAGGTGATAAACTTACGAACAGAGAACAGACTAAGTTCAAAGACTAGAAGAACGTGTAAGATACAGCTCGGTCCCTACATGCAAGCATGCTCAAACTATCGATCCTAAAACCAGTAAGCGATCGCACGCCAAATGCCAATACCGAGAACTAGAGATGCGCCGTCTATCGATAACAAGCGTTCTATCGACCCCCGCGGCGCGCCACGGGGCGCCTGTGTCCGTCTGTCCGAGTGAAGCGCGCCCCACACGCCGCTAGTGACGGTATTCTATCGATATCGATACTTTACGGCAAAATCACTTCCGCTGTCTCTTTGCACAATGTTTTGTGTTTGAGAATTGTAACAATTGTCGGTTATTGAAGGCGCTGTCCTACGCGTGGCTAGTGATGCTAGTCTATCGACATTGATTATTTAGTACAATTGCTTTGCAATTTTTCTGTGTTGTGTAAGCGGGAAATAGAAATACTTTACTTCACACCAATTGAAATATTTTCAAATAAACCAAACAGAAGAACAACAGTGGAATGGATATATTATGAGGAATCCAATAACACAACCTCGCAGTAAACATAATAATTTTCAAAATTATTTCAGGGCGTCTAGTCGAAGCGACGCGTGACCCGAGGGCTGGTGAGTATCTGGCCCAGCGTATCAGCATTGCTATTCAGCGCGGCAATGCAGCCAGTGTCGGGTACGCTTCCGATTGGTACTGATTTGGATCAGTTGAACTATCTATAGATCGTTTGCAACGGTCTGTAGATAGCTCAACTGTTTCTTATGTATTTTATATGACAATGTACATTTTGTAAATACTGTATAGTCGTAACTTTGTTTGTTAATTAAGTAGGTCATTATATAATAACATGTTTATATATGTGCACATATTTATTGTCTTATTCCATTGTTATAGCTCAGATTATTCTTTATACCGCACTTACTCAAATTCTGATTTTTTCCACGTTTTAAATTGTAATATTTAAAAAAATGGTGTTTATAAAGTGAAAGAACGCCAACACTAGTGTGGCGCCTCTGACCGCGCGGCGGGGTTGCATTGTCCGATCCTAAATGCCTCATATTCGGTTACCCGACTGCATTACACCCAAACGTATCGATATCTCACGCGATGGCCTTCACGCACATCCCTACTCGCCACCTCAACACAAACTATTCCCCACCTTATTTTGTGAGTCCTAAGATTGTTTTTTTGTGCGTGATGGTTTGGTGGTTGGGATTTATTGAAGTGTGGGTACGAAACGATATAATTTTCATTTAAGTACACGCAGAACAAACAGAGACCATAATAAATTAGTAAACAATGCCTCCTTGTCGCACCTTGTTGGAGCTGCTTTTGATTCAGCTGTATTTGAATGTATGGAGTTGCACTTTTATGGTAACCGTAGTTTATTGTCGCTGGTATATAATATAAAATATGGTTTTCATCTAATCACTTACAAGGGTTTTTAGATATTTATAGTAGATAGACTTTTCGCGCGCACGTATAGATAGATTGTGAATGAATGAATGAGTGAACGAGTTTATTGAGCGAAATCGTAAGGCATTTGTTCTTAAATTGCACATCTAAAAACAAACAAATAAAAGAACAAAATGAATAAAACTATAAAAAGTAGGAATACCTGTGCAATAGTTATTATCGTATGTTACTGCATGACTCAGAAGTTGGAAAATTGTATCCCTAAGAGCGATTGCATGCAGGAATATGTGGTCGAACCCTTTTGTCATATTGTCATAGATTATTTAATTTATAGCGGATTTTAGTATGAATATACAAATGGTTTTAGTAATTAAATTAATTTAATAGATAGTTTGTTAATATAACGTATGTATTTCAAATTCTAGCTTAATAAATGTTGAAAGGCTTCACAGTTCTAGTTGGCAACTCGGCCTATAGGTCGTGGGTTCGATCCTTACAAGCACAAACATTTCTGTAATGGCAAATGTTTGTTTGTTCGTACGAATTTATATCGATATCTAGTACACGTTTGTTTTTTTGTCTGTTAGAATTGAATTTTATTGTACTAACCTCAGGGTCTATTTTCTTATATTCGGGATCCTCTTCATCCACCTCGAAGTAGAGCTCGGTGGAAGTGAGGGAGACCGTTCCTGGCGCCACGAGACCTGGAGCCACTAACTTCGCCTTCGTACTTATGTTCACGGGACCTGGAAAGGCTTAGTAAATTAGTAACATGTTTAGAAAGGATAAGATATATATTTAATTATCATTTTATTCAAATAGTTGTGTTTGGACGCGTCAGACTTTAATTAGTATCATAATTTGAGTAAAATTTCAAGACACATGTCATTAGAACGAATGTAGAGACCGTTCGTTTATCAGAAATTTCATTTTATTGTTTATAATTGTAATTATTAAAAACATTTATATCAATTATTACATTTCCAATAAAAAATTCCATAATTAATGTTAAAATAGATTTCAATAAATTAAATCTAAAGTTAAATCGTAACTGTAGCGCCATCTGTGTGCAACACCATGAAGTTAAATAAAATTGACGAACAGTTTAAGCAGTTTACTGACACTGTAAATGGCAGTGCTACAGTGTAGTTTCGCTATACACCGGTAGGTGGCAGCTTAATGAAGTAAATACTGATATTTGCGCTAAAGTAAAATTATCAGCAATATTTTACGATGTGCCAAAATAAAACATGATGCTTATGTAAACTGTTATCAATAAACTCAGAATAGGTTAATATTATACGTTGAAGGATAATATTATTCAAATATATTTACTGTATCTTGTAAGATTATTTTGCAAAATGTCTTCAAAATAGAATTCGCAATAAAAAAACAAGGTTAGTCAGAAAGTAACACGTTATTAAGTTCAAACAGAAAACAGCATTTTCGTTTGCCTGTTTTATATTCTACTTTACACAAAATTACCTAAAATCAAAGTAACTGACCGGTTAAATCGGCATCGATCTCCCGGTCGTCTACCAGGAGTTCAGCGTCGTCGAGTAGGTCGGCGGCCGCGGGCGTGGGGAGCTGCGCGCCGCGCCCCGCGCCCCCCGCCGCCAGCCGCAGGTGCAACTCCTCTGTAGCCTGCAATTATTTAACAAAAAAGATTAGGATGACTTTTGAATGTAATGCCTTGATCACACGTACCGAGTAAACCGGCGAGACAGTGACGTATTTAAGATACACTGCGCGCTAACCAGTCTTACGGCTGGTTTCTCGAACGTTGATCAACGAAAAAATCGAATAATTACTATGTATGTGTCAAACTCGGATCAATCGTGATTTGGGTTTCCAGAAACCGGCCGTTATTGGTGCCCTTCTTTTACTCAACGAAAATGATAACTGTAAACAACAGCGTGCAGAACTTTCTTCCTTTTTTACTTCCGATGCATAAACGACGGGGTGTTATAAGCTGGATGTGTAAGGTTGTGGGGATCAAAGTCAAAGTCAAAACTGCTTTATTCAGTAAAATCACAAGGATCATTTAGAATCGTCTTACATACTAGGTGATTCTAGGTGCCAGTTCCACGCGACCAGAGCCTAGATCTCAGCGGCTTTGTAGTTCCTGAACGGATGACCGATTTAGATTTTGTTTTAAAGGTGAATTATTTGCTCCCATGAGTCTATGCCTGTGTTACCTGTAGGATGGCGTCGTGCGCGTGCGCGCGCGGCGCGGGCGGCGCGAGCGCGGCGGCGACGTGTCGCGAGCCGCGCGCGTCGGGCACCAGCCGCCGCCGGCGCCGCGCGTCGTCCTCCCACGAGTCTGTGTTACCTGTAGGATGGCGTCGTGCGCGTGCGCGCGCGGCGCGGGCGGCGCGAGCGCGGCGGCGACGTGTCGCGAGCCGCGCGCGTCGGGCACCAGCCGCCGCCGGCGCCGCGCGTCGTCCTCCCACGAGTCTGTGTTACCTGTAGGATGGCGTCGTGCGCGTGCGCGCGCGGCGCGGGCGGCGCGAGCGCGGCGGCGACGTGTCGCGAGCCGCGCGCGTCGGGCACCAGCCGCCGCCGGCGCCGCGCGTCGTCCTCCCACGAGTCTGTGTTACCTGTAGGATGGCGTCGTGCGCGTGCGCGCGCGGCGCGGGCGGCGCGAGCGCGGCGGCGACGTGTCGCGAGCCGCGCGCGTCGGGCACCAGCCGCCGCCGGCGCCGCGCGTCGTCCTCCCACGAGTCTGTGTTACCTGTAGGATGGCGTCGTGCGCGTGCGCGCGCGGCGCGGGCGGCGCGAGCGCGGCGGCGACGTGTCGCGAGCCGCGCGCGTCGGGCACCAGCCGCCGCCGGCGCCGCGCGTCGTCCTCCCACGAGTCTGTGTTACCTGTAGGATGGCGTCGTGCGCGTGCGCGCGCGGCGCGGGCGGCGCGAGCGCGGCGGCGACGTGTCGCGAGCCGCGCGCGTCGGGCACCAGCCGCCGCCGGCGCCGCGCGTCGTCCTCCCACGAGTCCAGCTTCCACAACTGACTGCTGCTCCCACTGCACGATGGAACATCATACATAAACAGTCAGAATCAGTAAGTAAATCAGTCTAATTCAGTAGATAATCCTGACTTTCTACTGGGCTCTCCATGTGCTCGTAGTAAGACCACAACTCTTTCCTCAGAAACGGCAAATCGTGCCTCTCTTTGTCCCACGATCATGTGCTAATTTCACCAAGTATCCGATAGAAAAATAAATGACAGTCATCAAAGAAATTCTGTACTTATCATAGTTTCAACTTCTACCGACACAGTTTCAGCAGATATGCGGTAAGGCTCACCCGTGCTGATGGTTGGGTTGGTGGCGCAGCTTGTCCAGCAGCCTGGCGGCCGAGGCCGTGTCCCGGCGCCTGGCCGCCGCGATCAGTCTCTCACAGTTCCTCTCCTCTTCAGCGCGCTCGGCCACGGATGTTGCGCACAGGCACTGGAAATAGAACATTTTGTTTTACACTGGACTTTTACCCCCTTTTTTGAGACATTCGATTTGGAACCTTGTGCATGAAACATCGTGGCCAGTGGTAGTAGCACACTACGCCACCATTTTCGCAGTCCATCGAACGTATCCAAAAAACATTATATGTACTACTAAACATGAGACTCTTTAAATTCGGCCATAACGCTACTAACAACTAGTAAAGCACTAGCAAACCAATACAGATTACACTAAGCACCTACTACAAGAGTTAATCTTCTTCTTATTCGTGTCACTCTTGACAGAGTGGTCGTGGTCGTCATGATTATTTTTCTTATCATGGGCTGTGGCACGCCTCACAATATCTCGTCATTTTTCTCTGTTTGCTTTTGCACAAGAGTTAATTTTCACCTCAAAATCGGCATGTTTGAGAACATCATCGGCTCTCATCCTGTTGAGGATGAACTCTGCCTCGTTGGCGACGCGCACGATGTGGTCCCGCATGGCGTGCGACAGCAGGCGGCCCTCGTTGATGAGCTCGATGAAGGCGAGCCCGGCGTGCTTCTGCAGGGAGTTCTGCCACTCCTGGGAGCACAGCAGCATAACTAGTTCCACTACTGACGTACTGGATTTGAAGGTTTGGAGACCTGGAATTTAAATAAGTTCATAACTGGGAGGAGTTCTGCAAAAAATCAGTTTACTTAAGCACTTTTACAGGCTAATAATCTAATATATCATGCTTTTAGCTTACCTTCCATTAGTAACTCCTGGCCATGGCTGCCGACCAGGGTCTTGGACAGGAAGGGCGCGAAGTCCAGCATGATCTCCCGGAGCAGGGGACACACGGGCCCCAGGGCCGTCTCCAGCTTGTGCGTGAGGGAAGCCTCGCGAGACACCCCGTCTACTACCATGGACGCGTTCATCGCGTTCAGCCCTGCTATCGTCTCGTTGTCCTGAAATATTAGAATGTCACGTTATAATTTGAAGAGTTTTAGTGCCAGGGTAGTTCATGTGACTTCAACATGTAAAATCTCATACACTTACAGGGTGTAAATGCCTTGCGGCCGCTTGCAGTGTTCTGTTCTGATGTCTCGATTGGATGTGATGATGAGAATCCGAGTTCCTCATGTGAATCTGTTTGTCGATATCTAGAAACAAATACATGCAATAGAAAATTATTCAATTATTACCATGGTCTAGTTTATCCTATTGTCAGAATTCAGATATTGATATAAGTTATTCAGTTTGATGCTGATCATGTACCTTCATGTATATTTCCCTCGTGGTCTCGAGTCCTGCCGGTGATGGTGGCTGGTCCTCTCTCACCGTCTTCATTGAGATTTACATCTGTCCATGATTCGTCATTGCTCACCTATAATTCAAAAATCTCTTTAGCTACATTCCTTTCGTCACATTGCTAATACATCTAGACCTGGATGAGGGTACTTACAGGATGTTTGTTGTCATCCAGAGCGATTTCACTGGAAGTCTCAGGATCATTGTTAGTGGTTTCGTTTGAGTTGAGATGAAAAGAGCCGGCATCTTCTATCGAGTCGACACTCTGTTGATATCATTGCAACATTTTAACTGTTTCCTATTCTTTTATATCTTTAAGTAAATTATTATCATATTTCAATCTTCATTTTACATTAGTATTAACTGATTCAACATTGAAACGTACGGTTACATGTTTACCTTACCTGAAGTTTAAAAAATCAAATCTATAATAGTGAAAAAAGTACACAACAGTGAAAAGTTTATCTAAAAGGTGGAAGTGAAGGACGACATGCGATAAAACCAGGTGGAAGAAGCAAGCCAAGCACACACAAAATTAAACCCAAATATAAAAATAGTAAGCTGATTAGTATACCACATCAAATAGTAGAACTTGAAACTGTACCTGATCGAGTCAAAAACATCGTAACAATATTTCATGAATAGTAAGATATACAATTTGTTTAACAATAATTTATTATATTTCAAGTAAAACACACACATGTATTCCAAACTGTGTTAGATGTAAATGTGCTGGGTGCTGTTATGTATGTGTGACTTGTAGTGGTACTTACACATCGTGAGCATAGCGTAGCCTATGTGTGTATCGGTACACAGCCTTAGTGATAAGCTGTGTGTCTTTTGTGAATATAATCTGGTGTTGACTGGTATTGTAACGCTGGAAGTTCATTTTCATTTAACTGAAGATCAGTGTAGTTTAAATAGCGATATCGATAAAATTTCGTTTGTGAATGCAGTCCCAAAACCAGTCATGTGTATGAACACTAAAACACGTGTTAGTAATGTCATTTTACAAACCAAATTGACCACAGACACCGTAATCCCAGACAACGTTTTAGACCTTGCAGTCGGAGGCTTTCAACAGGAAAGTAACATTTATTAAGTAAAAGGAAAGACAACACTTATTGAGAACAAAACTAGATAACAAAACTAGATGGATATTTCATTAAATTGGGAGTTTATACATTGAAATTATTTTAGATCTCTGAGTGCTACTTCGATTCCCATTTTAATGAAAACCAATACAACACCAATGGGATCCGCAACACCAGAGTTAAAATTAAACGCTTCATCTAATAGAGAGAGACAAAGTATCGATTCGTCTTCTGTTTCTTTCAACTGACCTTTATTTTTGGTAGTATTTTCATGCGGAGACTCGATTTGAATAGAGGTTCTTCCTTTTCAGATGATGGCGACGGTTCGGGCGGGTCAGTCTTTGGTTTCTCTCTCGAATTGGGCTTGAGTTCGTCTGTTGTCGTCTCTATTTTCGCGACAAGCTCTTCGTTTCCTTCCGTCTCCTTATTAATTTTATTGCAACAGCAAAACAAAAGGAATATAATGAAGCGATCACAATTCACGTGGAAATCCACACAAAACATTGTACATTCATTAATATAGCGACACTGATAACTGAACCAATGGTCAAAACAGCAAACAAATTGGTCGAACAATGTATGGATCTGATTAGGGGTTTGATTGAATGGCATGCATTCAAATCTATACTGACCTTAAAACTAAAATCTGTCAGGATCAAATTTACGAAGAAACGCTATTCTACAGAATCGATTTGTAAAATACTTGATCTATTACTTACTGGGGTCATGCTAGAAAAAGATTCAACTAATTTTGAATAGTAACTATGTCATATAAACTTTCTTTCAGATATAAACTGTAAAGAATTTCATTACATTAGCTCTTCGATCATAAAAGAACTAGATACACAATCCCGTGCAAAAACGAACTTAAAACTGTCCTCAAGAAGGTACGTAAAATAGAAAGAGAAAGAAAAAATAACGAAACATGAGTGGCCAATATATACCAAAACAAAATAAACCTTACACCAATGAATTACAGTCGGATTTACAACGGACAAAAAAAAACACATTAAATTTTACGACCGTAGCTCGGCACTAGAACATAGAATGAGTGGAGTCGAACTAGATATTTTTATACAGTTATTTATAAATGATCTTTTAATATTTTTTGGGTGTATGTAATTATGATTAATGAACATAATTGTAATCTCCTGAATGTAAGTATATAATATAATTCAATGAAACAAATTTATACGCAATCAAAATTATTTATTTTTGAACATATCACGCTTCCTTGGGTTGGCTTAAAGAATTCTTCAGCTCTTTCACGCGCTACAGCAGCTATCCATTTTCCACACCGCAAAGGATCTCGAGGAAAGCTAAAAAAAAACAAAACTACACTCAAATCTTCTATATCGTATAACATATAAAATTATGTTTATAATAAAGAAATTTATTTAAACAAAAGTTACTATAGTGGTGCCAATACTCTGCCTAATCCTCCGGGAATTACATGCGTGATGTTTTAATTGAACAATAAAAATATTTATTTTAACAAAAAAAAAAAAACAATAGCGTCTCCACCAAATGGAACAGGATCAACACATGTTACCCGAATAAATTAAGTAGCTGTGCGACAATATGAATTGTACGTTTAGTAAAAGTCTTTTCAATTGAAGTGCTTTATAAACTCTGCTGATAATTTGGACAATTTAAAAATAAATGTTTTACGGCGATTTCTTGACGAAATATCAGTATTTATAATACAGTAATAGTAGTTATATATTGGTAATATTAGTACTTACCGAAAAAATGAAATTCCATCCTTTTTTCCCGTCCTAGAAGAGTGATTTTTGCACTTTTTAAACGAGCACGGAGGCATGTTTACGTTCCGAGCGTTTGAACAGTACTAAACTAAAATGATGACCAAAACTCGATTTGGTCATCCTTTTGGTGAGGACGTTTTTTGTCGCTGATTGTGTATCTAGTTCATAGATGATCGAAGCATTAGCTACAAAAAAAAACAAATTAAATAGTTGAAATTGATCAAACAAAATTAACATGCGAACACTTCCCCTTTCAAGACCAAGACATTAAAGTTGAGAAGAGGTATATACCAAACATATTATATTATTTTTACCTTTAGCGACGGCGAATCCATATCATTGATAGTCGAGTTGTTCTCGTCAACCACTATCATAGCGTACTCCACGTCATCACCATTGTGTTCTAAAGAAAACATACAAACAATATATTAGACAAACATAAACATAATCCGTACATACAGACAACATCGACTAAGCTCGCTTTAATAAAGCAGGAAAAGATTATTATCATTAGGACAACAAAATTAGGGGCTCTAGTATTTCTATTCATATAATATCTAACGGTAATACATCTACGAAGAGAATAAAACCATCTTAAGATACATGCTACTGACGAAGTAAAAATATAACCTACAGATGATTAGCAACTGAAATATAAAAGAAACAAAAAGTTCAGCGGTGCCTTAGCGGTGCAAAATACACTACCTTGTCTTGAAGGTTACACAACAAATGAGGTGGTAGATACACATGTATATTGTAGTTTTAGGGATATACTGGAAGAACTTTTTTTAAACAAGACAAAACAGTGCGCGCGAACATCGACCACATTTCGTATTTTGGGCGATCGCATCACAAAACTAATTTCTCTTTAAAATAAATTAATATTTCCATACGAAAGAGCCGTTACACCCGCTATGTGTTAAAGCATGAAGGCAAACTAAAGCAAGGAATAAACAATAACATTGCTCTTTCGTATGGTTGTTTTGCAACTGCACATAAAAAGCCATTGATAATGAATCAATTAGTAAACGGTTATTTTATGTATTTTTAGATTTAGCTACAGCCTTGAGTATTCTTTAGACATAGATACATAAAATGGAGCTCCAAAAGAAAAGGGTTGACCTTTTCCGACATTGTTCAAACACTATGCAATCCTTCAAGGAGCTAACATCGAACCTATATTTTCGTGTATTTTCTCTTTTTGATTTCGGCCATATTTTTAACGGAGTGTTGTTAAAAACTTTAAACACTGTCATCATGTAAGCGATGCGACCGCCAGTTTTCGTCGTCAACGGCCGCGTTACCTGCGTGAGCGCGGTGGTAACTAGCGATGCGTGAGTGTGCGTGCGAATTATTGTTAACGTGTTGCCCGCATTCGAGCTTGCAGTGCGTGTGAGTGCGGTGCGCCGGGTGCCCACCGGGCAGGAACTGGGGGTACACGTGGTGCGACCACTGGGGGAACAGAGGCCGGGATCCTGGAGTGCGAAGCCAGCGAGGCGGGGCAAAGCAGGGAACGACCACAAAGCAACGAAAGTTTCACAAAATACAAGCAAAAATATATTGAAACACGAAATATAATGCCAATAATTAACCAGTTAACAACGGCAAGCAAGAAGAAACCGAACATTATAAGCAAAAAACAGCAGAAACATCAACAGACAGAGACAGGAAAAGGAATCGGGAAGTGTGACCGTGAGTTCAGAGAGCGGACAAATCAGTGAAGATTTACAAACGATCGTTTGAAAGAGATGAAGATTACAATCAAACGGCCGAAGGTGTTGATTCGGTGAATGCGTAGCCCCAAGGCCGCAAGCCAGTGGAGTAGATTATTGACGGTTTTACCAGTGTATCCAAATCGTGACGCGTTTATCAAGCGGCGTGGAAAAAAAGGAGAAACGACACACTTCAGATATACATGTCCATTAGTATTCTTTTTGATTAACGCAGTTGTCGATAGGGTTAAGACATCTGATGAATTTACTTTTAAAAAACTAGATATAGGTACGAATATTGTTTTGGTTTATGCCTATAATAATCTCACCTATCAAAACCGTTGATATGTTAAAGATGTAGAAATGAATATGTAAAAACTACAGATGTTTTAAATCTAACTGCAACTATAATGATCATGAAGTTGACATAACTTTTAAAAGAACGTATAACTTATTTTTTATACTCAAAAGTTTTGTGCGATGAAGCATATGAAGAAGCAAATAAACAGCAGTTAAATGTAAAAACTCTAAACAAACCCCTTAGTTCTATGAATATGAAATAATAAATGTTTAACTATCATTGCTAGAATTAATCAATCATGATCAAGACCTATTGATATAAACCATATTATGATACATATTAAAGATACGCATACGACCACATAACAGTGAATGACATTTTGTGCATGAAACTAGGTAGTACACATTTAAATAAAATAACTTTTACAAAATACTAATTGACGACTGAACAAATCGATTAATTAAATCAAAATATAACAACAGTCTCTGATAAATTTGCCAATATGAATTGAGATAACAAATGATAACAGTAATTTGATTGTGTGATGCAAACTAAACAAAGTCCGAAAGACTGGTTGAAAACCCTACGGCTCAAACAGAAAACAGAAGAGAGTAAAAGGGTATCACCGTTTGCACGAAATGAATCCCACCACGTGACCGAATGAGCATTTGAAATTTACAAGTCCCAAGACACAGTTTGAATTGCTTTTAAAACATAAACAAAAGAAAGATAAATTTAGTGCACACTGCTAAATTCAAAGTAAGACAACGCGAGTGCAATCGGCTTTGAAACAACTATCATACCGTGATGCTCGTGCGTGTGGTGTGGCCTCCGGGCGCACTCCTGGGGCGCATGAGCCGGGGGCTCCAGGATATCCCGGTACTTGGACACCATCAGCACAGATATGAAGTAAACTATGGCGAGGGAGAGGAACTGGGCTTGCTTAGTCTCTTCCTGAAATAGAGCAATCTTGAGTGCACAATATACCTTGCATTAGCCGAGTTTATTGGGAACATGTATGGACATTTATGTTTAAATTGTTGAGTCTAGTTAGTATTATCGAAAAATATGACAAGTGAGAAAATACATAACATACAAATTAGTTGTGGGCGTTAATCAAATATTTAATCTCATTGTAATAATGTGGTTTAATAAAACAATGTCTGATAATAATTTAAAAGATAAATCTTTGTAAAGATTTATCTTTTAAATTATTGATTACCATACGTAATGATGACATAAAGTCAACGCTAACTTTTTATAAAATAGGGGGTAAGAATGCTAAAACGAATATATTGTATAATAAAAGAATCGGGCAAACAAGGTATACAGTTGATATGGTAAATATAAACACTACTATTTTATATTAGAGCACGAAACAAGAAGACCAGTAGAATAAAGATATTTCATATAGTGATGTGGTGGCAAGGTTCTCAATAAATGTACGATGATGTTAAATAGACCAAGTTGATAATATATAAAAGTTTTCTTTAATTAACATAAATTATAACTGTTATTCAAATATAAGAAAATGTATAATTTTTAAAAAGAGCAAACAAAACATTACTTTATAGTAGGATAGATCATTTAATAGTACTCACGACATCTCTGTAGATGACTGCCCTGAGTCGATTCACGTCCATGTCCTGGAGCAGTCTCTCAGGATCTTTGACAGGGCTTGAAGCATCAGCAAGACTGGCCACCACACTCTGCATACAAAGATTACAATTCAAAAAAGACAAAGCTAAATTTTCCTAGAATTAGTTCAGAAATAGACTTCGTATAACTTTTACGGGGTATTAATTCAAGTAAAAAATAAAAAAGGACTGGCGTTAAAAATATTCAAATTCAATTTGTACCAGGCATGCATAGACTACCAAGAGGTTAAGGATAGATCTACGTTCTAAAGTCAATAAAACATGCAAGGGTATTGTGTTGTATGACAATTTTGTGGAAGATTTAGTTATGAGTTTGTAACATGCAAAGAAAATAAGTGTTCAACTGTTTACTAAAAATACTGGGTGTGTCGTGTCGTATACTATGTAATTTATTATTTTTTATTTATTGTGATCAATTTTATACTTCAGTGCGCGAGCTGTGCATTGTAAAAGCAAATCTCGGTTTTTATTAAGTCGTCATAATATAGCAAGATAAGTAATATAAAAAAAACTATCAAATAGAACTTTTTATTTCATCAGAAGTAAATTAAAACCACCCCAAATTAGAAAGCAAACTAATTAGTGGACCACAAAGTACCAGGGTAGTAGATATTTGCAGAGGGTTAAAAGACAAACTAATGGATCTAAATCTTAGAAAAAAAAGGTAGCTTATGCTTTCATTGGTAGGGGATAGTCATAAAAACCATTGCTAACAAAAAAGTTAGATCGTTAAGTTTTTGTGCATATTTAAAAAAGGGGATGAGATCTCGTAGAGCGGGAAGTAGATAGTTGATAGAAATGAAAATATGATAAAAAGAGACAAAAGCAACCGTTAAGTATGAACCCGAAAGTAGGGCATAAAAAAAGCAAAAAACGGATCTCGGTTGTTTTGAACGAAACTTTTTCAACTTTATGTGCTCCGAGTAGCCGAGCTTTAAATGAGTATATTGTACTGGCATGTGCTTGTAAGCTTTAGAACACCATGTTAAGAATAGTCTAACTATTCGGGTGGTCAGTTTAGAAGGGTCTGTAAAGTTTAACTCCTGCGCAATTATGCTACCTTAGTTAATAATGAATTCACTTTCCAAATGTTTAACCCTTTCAACATATTACGTTAATGTTTTTTTTTTGTCAAAAGACGATTTGTTTTGGGCAACAAAGTATTCAGAACTCAGCTCTATTGTGAACCCCACGTTAGAATAAATCAACCCTCGTGTAAAATGGGTAATTAAAAGTCTACAATCAACTTAACTATAGATGGTAAAGATGCACCCTTCTTGTATTTATGCTACTCTAGTACTAAATGAATTCACTCCTACAAGTTTCAACCCTTTCGTCACGCGATTTTATTACACAAAATAAAAAACAAACTTTCAGGGATGAATGAACTCTCTCGACAAATAATTTTGCTTTGCATCTATGTTGTCCTGGTGCAAAATGCGTTCACTCCTACAACTTTAACCCTTTTTATACGAGTGATAAGGTTAAAAAACATTCACACTGTCATGTCATCACATATTTTGCAAAAGATCCCATTGAATTACTAGAAATATTCTCATGGTGCTTATGTTTCTCTAGTACTTTAACAACAGTTGCATGGCAACAGGAATTATGCATTTCACACAATGGTCCCTTCTGTCAAGGTGTTTTGTTTAACTAGTAACTAGTGGATAACCGTTTTGGTAACCAGCACAAGCGACTGCTTTTAGATTAGCTCTTGCTCGATTTTACAATCCTGGTATATAACTCATTCATACCCACAGCTTTTAACCCTTTTTATAGGGCCGAGACAATTTAAAGTCCAACGAAACAAAATAATACAAATTGTACGTTATTTATTTCATGGGTGGTGTAACTAATTAAGTAAAAGGTAAGTGTATAAATGCGTTTTGGAAAGGTTACTTCATTTGTACGTTATCGTTGGGGTATTTTGGAGGGTTACAGGTCAAGTATTTTTTAACATATTTTTTTGTATCGGGGGGCAAAATACTTTGAGGATTTTACCTTAGGCTGAGGCGATTCGCCGCCGGGGCGCGCGGCGTGCGTCGCATATCGCTGTCTCTCCTTGCACTCGAGACAGTTGCGAACCGCACACGTGCACACCTACGCACACACACTAGTGTCTAGTCTACTGCCGGCACAGTAAGCTGCGGCTCGGTTCTACGCTAGACTAGGGGATGCCAAACTCTTTACTATTTTAAACTGATTCTTTCAAACTATTTTAATAATAGTGTTAAACTACATTTAGTTTAGTTTTCTTAGAAAGAGAAATTAACAAAAAAAAAGTGAGCTCTCTGTTTATAGAAAAGAAAAACAGTTAAGAAATCCGTGCGAAAGAGCAAGAGAGAATTACGTAAGTTACAATGTTTTTGTGTTAATCAAAAACAATATTATCGTTTAAGTAAATAAGTGTCAAGACAAATGAATGTTTTCATAGAGTTTGGCACCCAGAAGGTAAAGCTAGGACTAAAATAAAGTAGGTATTAATACATTCAGTAACTAGAAGTACTTGAATACTTACATAAATCTATAGCTATGGCTATGCATAGTATTTTGTCAACTTCTATGCATTTCTAGAAGATAGAAAGAGATAGGCTAACTATTCTTTAGAGTAATATAGTTACACGTATACAAAGATATAATAAAAAATCTGCTATGCTGTTTAAGATTACTAAATGAAAACCCTAAAGAAATCAGAAGTTTAAAAAATACTTATTAGTAAAACGTCATACTGAAGGAATCGGAAACGTATTTAACCGATCATAAGTAAAACATAAAGGAATAATAAAAATTCTAAATAGTTTAAAAACCTGTCTCTTGACTAAGTATAACAAAGATTTGTCAAAAACGTTTCCCCAAAATTAAACACTCACCCCTACAAAAAAACCACCCTCCCAACCCTTTCATTGCAACCCCAAAGTACCAGGACGTCATAACAGCATAGCAGCACTCACCAGTCGCAAGCACTGCCGTAGTATTCCGCCGCTTGACATGTTCTTTTCAGCCTCTAGTTCGGCAAAATTCAATGCTGATGCGAATATTAAGACATCGGCCATGGAAACCAGGCGTTGCAGGAAGGTTACTGCCACTTCTACTGGCATGCCTTGGGTCGGTTCGATGACGTCTAGTTCGCTCTGAAATTAGTTTTGTGTCCGTTTAACTATATATAGCCGTAAAAAAATCGTGTATGTATATTTTAAAATGGTTCACTTTTGCTCATGAAATAACTGGATCCTCTGTAATTCACAATTTTGTTTTCAACACTCATAGAAAGTTATAATATAATATCTTTAATCCGATAGTTCCCTAGTCCTCTTACAGAACGCACATAGCAACAACTTTCAATTTCTAAAATGCCAACTTATTGTTGCTTTTCGGGATCTGATTATTCCAATGACAACAATAACCGTTTTAAAATTTGTATAGAAACTATTCATGGAAACTATTCTTGTTTGCTATTCTCTCCTAGTATTTTTATTATGTTCGCATAGCAACTACTTTTTATGGTACATCATAGATACTCAATGGAGTAATAAAATCAAAAGCTTATTCGTATTGCGTAGCTCTATACGGTTCATATTTCCCTAGTATTTTCACTTTCGTAACAATAGCAACTACTTTGGCCTACTATTTATATTTATATTGTATGACCACGTACAAGAGTCAAAACATCAAAGCATTGTCACTAATAGATTTGATCGTAGGCGTATCTAATTACACTGCGCGGTGACGCTGCAACAATCAGCAGTCGAGCTACCGTTGACGCGCAGTGTGACTCAAACATTATGTTGTTGCACTACAGTCCGCGTTATTGTTGATTTGTCTACAATGCTGAGAGACCGGCACTTACATTCGGGGAAGTGGCTGAAGCAAGAAGTGGTAACAATCCTCCGCAAGCGATGATGAGGTTATCTGCGAGCTGACTGATCAGATGGACCGTGTTCACCACGAAGATAGCATTTTCACTGCTGTTGACGAAGTCTATCACCGACTTGGTGGAGTGACTGCGCCACACCTGGAATGTAAAAGCCAAATTAGACACTTTTCTAAGTAGACAAGCAAGCCTAACGCCGTGGTTGATAGCTACGATATAAATGATCCAGCCTTAAGGCGAAAAGGCAGGATTACTAGTTTTCCACTTACTTGAATATCAGTTTCCAAGGAGAAGAGTACGTCTGACAGCAATCGCTGGTGGATGTAAGACCACCTAAACTCAGGGATTCTGAACGGAGGACGCGTGGGTCCCGGCGAGAACATAGGGCGCGAGCATTTCGAAGGTCTTTTCGTTTCTGAAACATATCATCATATTATCATAAATCATGTACAGGGTCCAAATGAATGGCAATTATCACGTCAAAAACGCAACACATTTTAAGGTTTGCAGAAGGTAGAATTCTTACCAAAATGATTAGAATCCACTTGTGTGCTCGTCGAGGCACTTCGCGGCCTCTTCGGCGAAGTTGACGTATTTGTTCCCTGTGTCGCCACACCCTCGCCTCTATTGCTATCCTGCTTCATCTCGTTATCTCCTGGCAAACTGACTCGTCTCTTGTCCCGTTCGCTCTCGGATCGCTCTTCCGATTCGAGTTCCTTGTTTGAAATGTTCTCGCTGATCGTAGAGATCGCTGGAACCTCAATCGGTTTCTCTTCCTCCGGTACTTCTGATTCAGTTTTTTCGACATTATCGTTATCAATGTCTTCTTCTTCGTTGTTTTCAGTCTCTTCTGTTCTAGCGTTGACTAGAAACTCCCCGTCTAATGGCAACACGTTGCTTTCATGTGGATGGTCTTCGATAATTGGATTTTCTAAGGATTTGTCTTCTATGATCTCTTCATTGCTTTCCTCAAATGTTTCTTCTGTTTGTGAAACTGCATTTGCAATGATTTCCATAACTAATTCGTTCGCGATGGCTTCGGCGGTTTGATTCGTGTCAATTATCTCTTCAATTTCATGTTCAAAGTCATCTCTACCATTCGGAGTGTTACCTTCAGACTGTAAGCCAGATATAGCTCCGGAGTCCGTGTCATCGTCTGATTTTATTCTCACAGTTTCTAGTGCAATCGTCAGTACATCGTTGACAATATTGATAGCTATGTGTTTAGGATCATCGTCATTTTCTTCAATCAATTTCTTTGGACTAGTAGCTTCACTCGGAGTCAGGTATAACTCGGACGGATCTGAGAGCTCCGATTCGGCTGCTCCGATATTCAGTTCTGCGACCCTTTCTGGGCTCGCTGTCTCACTGGCCGAGAGACTGGATGGTATACCTTCGCTTTTATCCGTGTTATCATCTTTTATGTTCTCTCCCACGTCTCGAACGGGGATATAATCTAAACTTCCTTGTCTCGTAAGAGATTTTTCTGTCTTCTCTTCGATCGTTGCGATTCCCGATTCTGAGCTCTCTAGCAGTTTATTTTCCATAACAAGCTCATCCGTTTCAATAACATTCTCTATGGCCTCGATCTTCTCGTCCTCCTCATCGATAACATGTTCGACTTCGTTTTCACGCTTATCACTGTCACTATGCACCTTGCACACTTCACTGTACACCGCTGTAGTTCTATCATCACAGTTGCACGTTTCGACTTCTCGTAGCGACAGTCCCTGTCCGATTTCTGTTTGCGCGGCATGGTTCAGCACATTTTGCTTGCGGATGGAGGCCGGCGAGCTCTCGATGCTGTCGTCCGTGTCGGGCAGCACCCGCGGCTGCTTGTCGGTGTGTCGGTCCCAGCCCGAGATGGTGGAGATGGGCCGCTGTTGCCGCTCCGCCGGGTCGGTGATGTTGTCCGCGCGACGTTGTTCGTAATGCTCGTACATTTGGGCGAATTGAAGCTTGAACTCTTCGTATGACACCTGAAATATGAGACCAATATTTAGTTACTCATAGAATAAATTTTACGGTGACGATTGTCAACTTTTAGTTTTTGTAGAAAGCACATACCGAACGCTGTTCAGTATTTTCTCAAACTCTCTCATAAAGAGCCCTCACCTTAGAATGCACAATAGCCAAGGTGTCGACCCACACCCGCCACCCTCCGTACTCGTGTTTGACGGCGTGGTGCAGCAGCATGCGGAATAACGAGTACACCATGTCGGAGATCTTCTGCTCTTCTGCATTCTTCGGGTGGATGTATGCCATCGCTATCAACCATTCCTGAAATCAAAGATGATCATCAATCCGACGGTTTTAAATTTCTTGAACTGACATTATTTTACAAGCCTCATACTCTTTTCCTAACCTGATATTTACAGATTTATCTGCAATTATCAGTCCTTTAATATCATCAGAGAATTCTTTACTAACCGAACATTTTAACTGACCTGCCAAACCGACATTTGCAGCACAGTTCGCCGGTTCTCCCGGTTATTGCTGCACAGCAGAGTCATGTCTGAGAGGAACAGCTTTTTGACTTCTAGTAGCTGTTCCGTTTGCTTCGACTGACGGATGAGGGTTGCTACTACTTTGAGGATCACTGGAAGCAAATGACATATTGATATTATTTATAGCAGTTAACGTAATATTCGGTTTGTCATGGTTAAGTAAAGAAAGATAGAAAAACTTTATTTTGTAATAAAACAAAAACACTATAATTTGAAACAAAGGAAACTTAATATTAAAATATCCGTGGTAAAAATAATATTAAAACAAAACTGGTCTAGCACTCAGCGTAGTAGTAATGTATGTACTACTACATCGCTGATAGTCCAATACTTACTAGGATTCTCCAGTCTGAAGTGTGGCTGTGGTTCTGGATGACCAGTGTACAAGATTTGTTGTCCAACATGTTCAGTTAGTAGCTCATAGAGAGCGTTGTAGACCGGCAGTGCCAGGCCCTCTCCGCACGCCCCCAGGCGGGTGGCGAGCAGAGTGTACAGGTTGTGAGGCGACATCACGTCATACTTCCTTCTGAAAGAGAGGCGTTGTATTCAGTCATCTAGAAACAACAGCTCGATAACTATGCAGATGCAATTTTGAAACTGGCAGGAATTATCAGGCATCAGAGTGCACTAAATCTACCTTTTACTACTTCCTAGTCTCCTGGTAGCTTAATTTAGATAATTAAGTTTTATTTGTTCAGTTATTTCTCATAACACTGTTATTTATTTATTTATTTGAGGAAGACCATCGGCCTATAATAACTTACATAACAACAGTTTAAGGTTACATGCGAGCCATTTACAGGTCCTTACTAATAGCAACAGTATTGCAATACTTTCAAAACAAAAAATGTAAAAGTAACACCATATATTCGTAACAGAATTAATAAAACTAATTATCTTACTTATGCGTGCTCCTGCTCAAAAAAAACCCCAGTAATTTCAGGGCTTGGAGACGGATGAGTTGGCTCTCCGAAGCCAGGAGTTTGAAGATCGTCCTGACTCCACCTTTAGCGTCGAATGCCGGTACCATCGAGCTGGGGTGCTCCGACATCAATGAGATCAGCATTTGGAGCACGTCGTGCAGGTTCTCATCCTGAAGTTAGAAATAAAACGTGGTTAAAATAAATACAATGTAACACTCACCTAAATAAATAAATAAAAATATAAAAGCCTTTATTATTCCTTAAAATTATTTACAAAACCAGTATTACAAATAAAATCTAATTTAAAAATAAGGGACCCCTTTGCGGGTATAGGCCTCCTCCAAAAGTCTCCAATCTTTTCTGTTTGCCGCTTTTCTGTCCAACTCTTGCCTGCTATCTCTACAATTTCGTCTAGATCTCCCTCACCTACCCTACACTTATATTAATGTGCTGCGTCCTCATAAGCCCATCCTTTGTGGACGTGCCTCAGTGGTATGGTAATGCAATAAATGGTAACCGGTATAAACAGAGCCATCAATAATTTAAAGCATGAATAAACTAGAACCAGTTATTCACTCACCTCATGCATAGTGGTGAGATAGTTGAGAATAGACTGGAGCTCGTCTTCCTTCACGCCGTTGCCGATCATGATGAGCTGCTTCAAGAACAGCAGGATGTACGCGCGGATGGTGAGGATGTCCTTGTGGGCTGGTCGAGGACCCTCTGGAAAAAGTAGGTGAAAAGGGTTAGAGTGGCAAAAAAAATTAGCAAATTCACTAAGAGTGATCACGACAATCTGGCTAAAATTCTAACCAAAACCATTTGCATAATTGACCGCAGCCAGATCTAAACTTAAATCTGAGCCAAGTTAAAAAATAATAGCCAATATTAACTCAAACACAGGGAAACTCACAGAGCGGGTTCTTAATGCATTAGAATGCAAAAAGAACCCGCTTTAAACTAAATCTTTCGAAGCAATTGACGAGCAATAAGATCCCAGATCATCTGTGCTATCAGATGAGTTTGGGCAACCCTTGCTTAGCATAAAGACTCTGGTCATTCTCAAGAGATTAACTGAGATCTACGTACACTTTAGTAACTACACACTCACCTAATCCCTTAGGCGTGATGCCACTCTTGGCTCTGGGATTGACAACCCAGTAGTAGAACTTCAGGGTATGCACAGTTTGCAGCACCGTGCTGACCCGTCGCACGCTGCCGTATATATGGGCATCAGCCAAGAAGTCTGTCGCCAGGTAGCAATACAGCCTAGCCTGCACGGCTGCTGGCGTATGGATCCACAACGCCGGGTTGAAGAGGATGTGATCCAAGAGCTGCCAGGTCAAGAAAGATTGGCAGAAAGACTGCATTAGGAAACATCTTAGCTGTTCCGGGTTGATAGCGTATGGTTCTCTTGCTTTTGTTGGAAGTTTAGTTGATTTTTTTAATTGTTTATCTTAGTAAGTTAATGTGAGATTTTGGCAGATATTATTTTGTTTATTTAAAAAAAAAGGATGTAATTAAAGAATAAAGTTTCGATAAATTATAATAATAATTTACTAAAAATCAGAATTTATGTATTTTAAGACTGAGCTTGTTTAAGTGTTACAGAATGACTTAAAACATACTATAGATGCAAGATATTGATAGTCACAATGTTTTTTAGGACACTCTTATAGGACCCATGCGAGATTCTAAAAAGGTTTATACATAAAATACATTAAAACAAAAGTGGGCAAACACGGGGTTTTTAGTGGATACTGCATTATCTCAGCCGTGTGATACGAAATATGATAAAATCATTATGCAAATGATAAATACCATTTTCACAAAATGTTTTATTTTATACAGATATGTACACAAGTGAATTTGAACAATGAATAGTGCAATGTGTGCTGCACGTATCGTGATACACGTATCTTTGTGTTGTGTTGAAACTATAAACATTATAAAAATCAAGCCACACTGAATAAATAATTTTGTTATATTTGTAAATACATAGGGATAATAATGATATACTCGTAATTTGATATTTTATATATTGGTTGTAAACCATGTTTTTTTTTCAGAAATCAATATGTGCAAAAAAAGTAATACATAATATTATTTTATACACACGTGGGGTGGGGGTGGGGTGACAAGCAAGAGAAGCATGCGACACCAACCATATTCAACAATGAAAACACACATAACGTGCTTATCTAAACACATATCTATGTATTATTTAATTCGATGAAATTATCACAAAATATTAGAAAATATGTTGTGCCGCTCACTTAGGAAAAAAAAAAAAGGTAGCACTCCGGGAGTGCCGGCAGAAGTGAAAACTTCAATATTAACGTTGTGTTTTCACTTTTAAGTTTTCACTTCAAAAATATAACCACAGACGTCATAATGACAATGACAATCACAATGACACAGACACATTCGCGCAAGCGCGAATGTGTCTGTGTGCCGCCTAAACAGAGCACACTCAGGCACGGTAGAAAGAGTGGGAGATACTAGTTCCTCTCCCTTTCCCTCGATCTTACGCTTTTTATCAACGTCACGTGACCCTGACGCGAGTTTGAAAGTTTTTACCCACCCAGCGCCGCTAAAGAAGTTTTCACTTCAATAAGGACACAAGAATTATGATAAGATTAATAAGATTATCTAATAATAAATTTTAACAATACATTGATTTTTGTTTCCAAATTTTAGTAATAATTTTCAATCGAGTTAAAAACAACAGATATTTGATAAACATATTCCTGAAAAAAAGTTAAATACAAGATGCACTACTTTTGATGAAATTGCACAATGCAGATAAACACTTTTTTAATTTATACAGTAAATAATATACTCACGAATTTATCTATCCAAACTAAACATATGTGCAACCTTGTTTATTTTCCATTAGTAAATAATTAAAATATTTGCTAAAACCGCTAAATAAATAATTCAAAACACAAATTAGTGCAATAATTCCCAGTAAGTGTTTAAAGCTGTGTTGCTATAATCCAATATGGCGGCCTAATTAATCTGTATTATGTATTTACATATAAATGGATAAAATATAATTTGTAATGAATGTAGGCTTATGAACAAAGGCCAAATTATAATCATGAAGCCAATATTTGACTGAATTTATTTTCATGAACGAGTTTTTTTTAGAGAAGTACTATCACCGTAACTATTTCTGCAGCTAGCTTTTATCTTATCAGCTAAGCAGTGATGCTCAGACTTTGACTTTGACTATAGGCACGGTGCAATGCGTCTCACGTCGTCCTCGATGGACGTGCTCAATGTGGCATTGCGTTATTATAAACCGGTGGGCAATCGGCTTGATACACCAATGTGGTCAATAACGTCGCATTGAAAGAACCGATTTATATAAAATTTAACTAAATAAATATAACTCGTTACTAGATTACAATTAAAGGTTACTTTTTATCCAAAAACAATCTTCATGAAAGAATCGGACGCAGAGATTGGACTAAAAATAAATCCTTTTTAATCCCTATAAAACCTCTTTTTACATCCTATCAGTGACTATACCTAAATCCTTTGTGTCTCCAATTAATACGTGAACTGATTTCTATTAAATAAATTTTAGAGTATATAGCAGCGATAAGCTTGCAATCCGTCACGTATCTTATTACAAGTTTATTATAATGTGTAGTTAAAACAAAAAATACACTATTTCTTATTAATGGTGCGGAAATAAAAATCTCTTAAAATTAAAAGAAATCGAATCGAAAGTAATAATGACAGAATAAGTGCTCTTATTAGAGTTTTAAAGTAATATTTTAAGTTGAAAAAGCAAATCGCGAACGTTCCCGAACATATTTTAACGTCCATAAAACAAAGAGCCACCTTTAACTTCATCCAAGTACATAAATCAAATGAATAGTCCCACAGAATGTAAACAAGTTGCTAAATTAGCCAAGTTTAGTTATAAAATTATTTATGAAGGCACCCCCCTCCCTTTCTATTATTAATGGGGGAGGTGCTTATGGTTTGAATTAATTTTTGACGGTAAGTATGAAACTTTTCATGATTATATTTTAATTTTCGTTGAGCGTGAATTTATTTTACTTGGTTTTGGAATTAATTTATGAATTTTACTAAAACGATGAATTGTGATTTAAGTTATCACATGAATTTGGTCGAGCACAGGATATACCTAATATAATATAATAACAAGGACTTATAAGGTGAAAGGCTTGTAAATTGTTTAAATGTCATATGTATAACTTACTAGCTGACCCGTGCCCACTTCGTTGGGCATAATTCGACCGTTTTTCTCCGATTCACTTTGCAAAACGGACTACCACGTAGAAGCCTTTTTCTTTTCGGTTTTTTATATAACCTATGACACTCAGCAATAATGTGGCTTTCTATTGGTGAAAGAATTTTAAAAATCGGTTCAGTAGATCCCGAGATTACCCCTTATAATTTAACAAATATACAAACACACATAGTTTACTTTTTTATAATATTAAGTATAGATAGATAAGTTGTACAACTTGAAAAACATGTACGTAAAGTCGGTGAGACTTGTATTAATAAAGTACCTGTTTTAGCAGCAGATCGGAGTTAGGGGAGCAGCAAGTCACGAGATGCTTGGTGAGATGCAGGAACGACGCGAGAGTGTCCGACGTGAGGTGGTCGCGGCTGCAGCGCTGCAGCATGTGAGAGATGACGAGGAAGCCGCGGCATTGCAGCATGTGCTGCTGGACCGTGCTGCACGACTCCACCAGGGAGCACACGAAGCCGAGCAGCTTGGAACTGAAAGGACGCGATTGGAATAAGGCAACGGTGATTTAACGTTAGCCAAAGTTGTGTAAGCTCTGTCTTTCGTGCCTTTTGTTTTCGTGTGTCTTTGGTTTTTGGTACAATCCTCTCCAAAAACAAATAATAAAAAAAATAAAAAATAATAAAAAGATTTATTTTCTCTCAACAATAGGTATAACATCAAATTTGAAGTACATATTATTTTAGATTGTTATTTACGTTTGTGTTTACCTGATTTGCGAGAGACTGGTGCCTGAGATAGGTTTGAAAAAACTTGTATTACAGGTCACCAGGACTCCGCTCCCCGGGTTGAACTTATAACAAAGGACTTAAGACTACTTTTTTTTTTTTTTTTTTAAATATTTGTGTGTTGACTATCAGATTAAGCAGATTCAATTTTATAAACAGAGGTCCGAGAAATGCAATAGAACAATCCTTATATAAACGCTCCACATATCGCTCATATACATTCTTTTGTACAATGAACGCTTTGTAAACATTGGTAGCATTGCCTCAGAGTGAAACACCGTATCTTAAAACTGACATAACGTATCCATGGTATGTATTTTTTAGACACGACTTTAAACCAATTTATTTATTATGATTAATATTCTGTCAAAAATAAATAAATAAGAAGAGAGAAGAAGAGGATAACGTGCCATAAGCAAACAATAACTTAATCTAAGTGTTATGCTGATAAGATTAAAACAAGTTACAACAAGAACGGTCGGTTTAACCAGCGCTTAACTTTGTACATTAGTCGAGTTTGAAGTCAATCAGCATGCAAAGCAGACTTGGAACCGAACCCCGACTTCATAAATACATTATGCACTAGAACGTCTCAACTCTGACAACCAATCACACTTTATACTGAAACCATATAACGTGGCACGCTTTCTCATCTTAAGTTTCTTGTCTGTTCTCGAAGTTTTGAAAGTACTAAAGGTGAATACTAAAACATGCCTTGTAGAATAGGCATTCTGGACCAAGAAAAAATATTTTTGCGCAGAATTGCTACAATAAACTTACGAAAAAAAAAATCATCATATTATATTAAATAGAAATTGAGATATTTTGATATTTCACGTCATTCAAATTTTGAAGGCTCACATATAAGCCTCAGGATGTGTTTGAAAGGGCTTTATTTGATTCTCAGAATGTTTAAAAATCTTAAAAGAATCAAGGTGTTTAAGACAAACAATGTTTTTTCAATTTACTCAAATTGAGAAGCTTGCGTATATAGGGTCGAAGCTCGTCATCCCTACGCGCCTAGCAAATATTTGCTTTACAAATCCGCCCTCATTAACTGACACGTGAAATAAGCCTGTTTGCATAATGTCACTTTGATGCGAGATACATTTTAATGTGAGTGGTACACAGAACAACACAATCAATAGGACATCTTTATCTCGTAAACATGACCTTTGAAGCTAAAGAGAATCATGATAAATCGATTCCTAAACAACACAAAGTCAATAAGAATCCTAATAAAATAAGCATGAGTTTTTAAATAAAATCAAATAAATGTTCCGGGTGAGAATGTTACCTCAGGTTCAGTATAAATCATATACCGCACAAATTCGCATCGCCTCGCATCGCGATTTTGTGTGGGAGCCCTAAAGAAAAAAAGTAAAACAGATAACCTGCCTGCAATTCTATTCTATCAGTCCACAGCTGGACGTAGGTCTCTCCCAAGACGCGCCACTGAGCCCGGGCTCGGCTGAGCCCGGTCTGCGGTTCAATAGCATTACTTTAACTGTTACTGTTTACCATTTTACTGAGTCCAACCGCTTTGCGACGGTTAGATTTTTAGAACCTAAGTTTAATTACGAAGATGGCAGCCCACGCTGTCCTTCTGCGGCTTCCCATACTGTGGCTGAGGGTTTGCGGCGGGACGACTGACACGGGTCAACTCTTTGAACTGTCAAAAGGGATGAGTCATTCTTGCTTACAGTCAACTTTAACAAAGCGTTTAGAAGGAATCTAGCGGCACTGTACACTAGTAGAGTCCCATATTATCCTAACTATTCACTTAATAGTCAAGAGTGTTCTTTACAAAACGGAACTCGTTTACACTCAGCCGGATATTACGAAATTATCTTTGTAAGTAGATATGACTGCTAGTATCATCGTTTTTTCATAACAATGTGATATTTAATATATCTGAGGTAGTCTAGATTTCACTGAAGATCGTCTCATTAAAAACGGAACATCTAACAGGATCTATGTAAGAAAGAAATGTCGCAAAAAGAATAAAGCTCTGTTATAAAATGAGTCAGCATGTACCAAGACGACAAAAAACGTAGGCAGTTAATATTCCCATAATATTTATTGCGTATACGAGTACCGGTAATACAATAGAAGATCGTTTCTTTTTTGACGTGTTCAATCTGTTTCGCATCATAATAAGCTACTCGTATGTCATGCGTACCTGGTACGCGTCAATGAAACAAAAATTAAAACATTTTACAAATATTTTTTTGTATTTTGATCGTTAGCAACTCTTGAGCTTTGGCGCGTGTCATGTTAGCTGTCATGCGTGTATTTATACTGCGCATCAGTGACTCAAGAATTCAGGTTATTACTTGAGTTTTTATTTGTGTCGAATTTTTTTGGATCTTTTGGCCTACTTACCTAAACAATTATGTATAAAATTTTCTCTATCTAAAAAAAAAAACAAAAGAAAAACAATGCATTCTATTTGCACTACTAGCATATACATCTCAGAGTTGGGTTACAATTTTTACCTATATTCTAATGAAAAGAGGTTTCTAGCAGATTCGCAAAACTTTTAATATTCAATGGTATTGAAATATAGTCTTATTAAAAAAAATAGAAATGGTGGTTTTATGTCATAAATCACGCTTTTCACGGCACAAATACCAGGCAATAATGAGTTGCCAGAAGTTAGTTGGTCTATCTGAATAGGTAGGTAAGTACTTTTTACAAAATTGAACCGCCAAGTAAAATAACCACTGATGTTGCTATTTCAGAGCGCCAACTTTGTTCGTTACAAAAATACATTTTATTTTATACATGAAACTATTTAGTTTAGACCTTCCAGTTTCTGGAAGGATACAAAACTAACAGTTATTCTACCAGAACAATTAAAAGTTTTAAAAGCACTCTGAGGCCTTAGTCCGAGATTGCATTTTAAAACTCCCTACTCTCGAGCCGACAGTCGTCTCTCGGATGTCCATAATTATATTTTTGTATGGATATCCGAGAGACGACTCTCGGCTCGAGAGTAGAGAGTTTTGCAAATGCAACCTCGGACTAAGCCCTCTGACCTCGGGTTTGGACGTTAACGGATCCTTGCTCACTTTTATTATTAACTTCATAAACACAACTCAACTCACCTTTTTTATTTTTGTGTATGTACTATAAATACTACTACTTATTTGTGAAAAAATACGAATAAAGTGTTCCATGTGACATTGCAGTGTCCAGACCTAAGGACGTGAACTTTGAGACGTAAAGGTTGACGCTCAAACTTAACATAAGTAAATCAATTCAAAACCCTTAACTAATGACATAGGTCTGGTGGACCCTTATATGACGCCTTAAATGCATTATATACGACGCAACTTACCAATCATATTAAGACCTACCAATCTGGTTACTAAATAAATAAATAAAATATAAAATAAATATTCACGGATATGTCACACATTACACTCTAGTCCCAAACTAAGCAAAGCTTGTACTATAGGAACTAGACTGCAGATAAATCAATCAATTATTAATATTGCTATAGCCTGCGTAGCTCACCAATATATGTTTGCTGCCGGTCGACGTATACCTACGTCACTTATAGACGTATGGCTTGGCTTAACTCCCGAAGTCAGTGTTTGAGCACCTCTGGGTCCAGTGGACTCATTTAATTAATTACATGTTTTTCATTTCTTTTGTTCAGAGCTTAAAGTTTATGTCAACCTCAGTAAAGGCTTAAATGATTAGTTCAACAGCCCGCCGGTAAAGCTCAGAGACCGCTTGTAGTCACTCATTAATATTCTAGAACGATTAGTCGGCGAAATGTAGGTACTCTCACTGACCACTGACGCTCTACGGAGACTGGTGGTAAAAGGTGTACCAGAAAACCTTCCAAACTATACAAAGTAAATTAAAATAAATAAAGGATAAAGATACATTTATTTTCAGAAAAAACATGTAACATAAGGCCTTTGTAACAATAATCACTAAATTACATAGTGTGAGAAATTGCGGGCTTATTTCTGCTACAAAAGATAGATTTCTAGAGAAACGAAACAAAAACTAAGACAAACAGTAATATGTAAAAGATTCTTGTATCTGTGTTGGAGACTGCTACTTTATTTTATACTAGTAGTACGCCCCGGCTTCGCACGGGTAGCCTATATAAATAAATATCATTATAATATAGCTAATTATGTTACTCAGTATAAATGTATTTTCGAAATGATAAAAAATATAGACCCTATAGTATGTAACCCCCCCGCATATACTCCCGTGACCGGCAGCGGCGCGGCGCCCGCTGACTTTTTTCTAATAAGTACTTACATTTTTGAACTCGTGATATCTTTCGAATGGAATGTCCGAATTCAATAATTTAAAAAGTAATAGAAAGGTATTGAAGCAGTCTTAATTTTAAAGTAATTTATTTAGATAAGGATTAATACCTAAGTACAAATATAGATCGTTTTCTGGCGTCGTCATTTTAATTATATTTTTTTGATATTAAAACACTTATTATGACATATCTATAATAGTTAGACATATGCTGTCGCTGACTTTTTTGTGGATGACGATGTGTTCTACAAAATTGTAGTACATAATTTCTTTCTATCATCAATAGTTTCCGCAGCGCACGCGATGTAAGGAATTTCTTTTACACCTTGGGTTACATAATTGAAGTTTTAGTAAGGATCCCTAATTTTTTTGAAAATATAATATAGCCTATGTTCAGCACAGATAATGTAGCTTCACAACAGTGAAAGAATTTTTGAAATCGGTCCAGTAGTTTCGGATCCTATTCGATGCAAACAAACAAACAAACAAACAAACAAACAAACAAACAAACAATCAAATCTTTCCTCTTTATAATATTAGTTTAGATTCCTCTTTATAATATTAGTTTATTCATTTATTTATTCATTATCGTCATTATGTATGTTAAATTAAATATTGTCCGATCTTAGGACTATGATGTACAATTACATAATGTACCCCAATTAGGGTATTGAAACAGGTTGGAAAAGAATATAACTATAATATAACCAACACTGAAACACGCTTTAGAAAAAAAAAACTCGTAATACCTAGATTCCCCATTCAGATTAAAATACTTATCCTGAGGCACCCTGTATCAATATAGAAGTTCGAGGGATTTGCATGATAGCACAGTGTCCACTCCATATCCTCGGTAGAACTTCGTGTAAACTGAAGTATACAAAGCAAATTGGCATCACACTGGAACTTCATCACTCAATTTATTATGTATTTATACAGATAAATAGAACGACCATCAAATCCGTACGAGATTAATTACAAAATACATAAGTTTTCATAGTGGAGTTATGGCTGAGTGGTCTAATGCATAACGTATCTAAGGCCTAGTATGAACTAATCACCTAGTATGTAAGACGATTCTACATGATCCTTGTGATTTTATTGAATCAAGTTTTTTTTAACTATTACTTTTTACTTAGTCGTGGGTCATCATTTAATGTTTTTTTGCTAATTGAGGTTTAAAAATATACTAAGGTAGGTAAACCACGGTTCAGGAAACTTACCATAACAGTGGATCTCGCTTCGGGTCCGCCGCAGGGTTGTCGTGCGGCAGGTCGAGCTGTGCAAACAGCGGGAACAGAACCTGCACCCCTCCGATGGAGTTTAGTGCGCTGTGGATGGAATGTGTCACTACTGCTTTTACTTCCTGTGAAAGAGAATTGATTATAAAAACTATACTATTCACTTAGTTTGAATTTGCCAGGTAATAAGGTGTGCCAAAAAACTTCACTGTCATTATTCCTAGGTAGGTAAATAATGAATAAATAATAAATAATGCTGGACAATCCACACAACATCATCTAGCCCCAAGCTAAGCAGAGCTTGTGTTATGGGTACTAGAAGACTGACATACATAATACATTACATAGATAGATATTTTTATTATACATATACAATACCCAGAACACCCGAAATAAATATTTGCAGATCGTACAAACATTTATCCCAAGGCGGGAATCGAACCCGCAACCTTCCATGTCGCAAGCGGACTTTCGCCCACCGTGCCATATCGGTCGTCAAGATGTTCATAGATTACTGGTACATGTATTTTCCAATAACGTACCTGCAGCATCAGCGCATGAGGAGTGTGCACGAAGTAAGACACGTTCCCTTTAGGAGCCGACTGCAGGCAGAGCTGGCCGTCTGTCGCCACCGGGTTATACATAAACACTATCGCTGAAGACAACTTGCCGTCATACAGCACCTGAATCACAAAGGTATCATCAGAACACTGCAAAGGAGCCTGGGAAGATGTTGAAACACTAACGGCCGGTTTCTGGAAACCCAAATCACGATTGATCCGAGTTTGACACATAGTAATTACATATTTGATTTTTTCGTTGATCATCGTTCGAGAAACCGGCCGTAAGATGTTGAAATACTAAGCTTTACTGGGAGAAAATATTAAAGTCATACGGTCTATCTTATAAA
The DNA here is from genome assembly GCA_932527185.1 of Ecliptopera silaceata. Taxonomy (NCBI): domain Eukaryota; kingdom Metazoa; phylum Arthropoda; class Insecta; order Lepidoptera; family Geometridae; genus Ecliptopera; species Ecliptopera silaceata. The sequence continues at coordinate 9,164,056 of OW052211.1, forward strand.
AATAGCCTAAATCAGATTGTAAGTGTTGTTTAACAATAGCGAACTTTAGCAGTAAAGCGTGTTCTTTAATAACACATTAAGAATGATGTCTTATAATCGAATTTTAACAGTGCAATAACTATGGTCTCGCAATTATGTGCTTGATTCAGTTTTCATCCAAATAATGGCAACAATCAATTTTATTTTCTTTCGGAATGCATCGGTTTTAGTTTTATCCATCATTTTTGACAGAAACATAAATTGACTTTGGCACAATTGGCACGCTTTTGACATTAGAAAAGGTAAACAAAAGAATTTATTTCGTTTTATTTTACAGAAATCTTGCAAATACATAAAATCAAGAATAGAATTTTGTTTTCTGCTGTTTCATATTGGTTGTAAAAATACGACTAGCTGCTATTTCAGTACAAACACACACAAAAACCCTTTTCATTTTACGGAACCTGAAAATGTAACTGCAGTGTTGTATGTATGGTTTTTAAGGCTAGTCCTAGGTATATATTCTGGCGGAAAACAAAGCATGCGGAAGATAATATGAAACAAAGCATGTCAATGCTTCGCACAAAACACAAAATTGTTGTATTTGCCCAGACTCTTGAACTTACCTATACCAACAACCTCGAAGTTTTATCCCCAAATTTGAACCAAAACAGCTATGACGTTTGTCATAGATGTATGTTTATACAGAAGCATATGCCTAAATTGTTTGTAAAATCTTTGCTCTCTCTCCCCGATATATTTTTACCTATTATTAATTTTTATAATTTTTGACCCGTACCATTTTCTTTCTATTCCAGATAGCAATAAGTAAGAACTAAGAACAAGGAGAGCTGAAAATTAAAATAGACTGTATGGGTTCTCAGTTGAAAAGAAGAGTTATCATCACCTATTGTTTTCAGCACAGAACAAAAAACTCAGTAGAAGGAGCATAGACCTTTTTTAGCTTTGGAACCAGCGTACCCCAACTAACACTGACACAGGTTAATTGTATTTCGTCACACTAAGAAAAGCGTCGTGTGATTGGTTGAATGAAAGTAAGTAATACATTAGTCTTCGTTCATTTGAAAATTAACAATAATCATATGACGATAGAGTGGTTTATTATCTAATCTATTTACGTATTACGTCATACGGAATACTTTCACTACCAAGTTCTGCTACTCGCCGCTAGATGTCACTACACCAAATGCATTTAATAAACCTTTATTACTTTTGAGATAAGATTCATATTTCCGTAACGAGCTCTTTACTATTTTTGTACTATTCGTCCATTTCTAGGGTTGTACTGCTGCCATTACTTTATATATCGACAATGCGTTTTATTTTCAACTAAAATTAAAATCGATAAATATATTTTACATTTCAAAATGAATTAAGTACCTTACTCATTTTTATGTTTGAAATCATTGTGTTTATAAATGTCAAATATTGGTTCAGTAAATATGTCTGAAATAAAATTAAACGGTGAGCGAAATAAGAAAACAAGTGAGTCTTGAAATAAATAGTTTTGTATTGAATATTAAATTAATAATAATATGTAAAATTCAAGTCCATTACCTATTTATATACTTAACTATTTTGTATTTGTATTTTTGTACTCATTTCATCAGATCTGGAGCGCAAATTTCAGAAGAATTACGATACAATAACATAAAATATGTTACAAAAGCGTAAAAATTAAAATTAATAAAAATTAATTAATTAATTAAAATTGTACTAGTTTTTGCAGGAAACCAATTTTGCCTTCCAGTCGCTTCCATCCATTTTTCTTTTCTTTGTGGATCCTTAGGAAATCTGAAGCCATAAAATAATCCAAAACCTCCTTTTTTATAGGTTCGAGACTTTGTGAATGATTTAAGGTTGAGAAACCTTTCTCAATTTGAATATTACTAATAGATTCCCCCATATCCACCTTTTAAAAACTTATAAATAAAATTAACTAATTAATTAACCTTAATAAGGAAAATAAAAAAAAAACGGTTTGAACAAATCATGGAAGTACCTACTACTACAATTACTATACAGAATCATAAAAAAATGCATTATAGGGTTAATTTTTTGCCGATATATCATAGAACATTGTAAGTTTAAAATATCGATAACTCATTATCGATAACGTCAATACCTAATTGAGTAGCGGACTGTGACATGTCAGTAGTTGGAATCTTCGAGAATAAATGGTTGACTTTAAAAGAAAGTAGACCCTATAGAATAAACAATAAAGTCTATTTGTACTTGTCTTGTACAATAAAACAATGTTTTTACAATTTTCATCGAAATTAAGTAAATCAAGACTAACCGATGATATGATATACCACCATTTGAAACATTTTTAGTTCTGCTGTCGTTTTTACACTCTAGAACAGCGCAATAAGGCATTTTAGTAATTTTTCTAAAGCTATTATCACTGTGACGGTTCGATCTAGACTGACGTGCGTGAAATAGGCGTGGCGGAGACAGTTTGCGAATCTACGCTAAACTAGAGGTACGCGCGCCCCGCCCCCATACTACTTCTACTGGTTTTTTATGTTCTGAGGTTTTCAGTTTGAAAAATAATAATAAAAGAAGATTCATTATTGATTTCTAAACAATGAGATCCATGTTCAACTGATTATACATGTGTTATATTTCTAGATGACTTTTATTCAATCCTATCTTCATATTTATGGTGTGTATGTACCTACCTGGTATATCATGAATAATCATGGTCAGATTCTAATTATTAATTGGCATAAAGTAAACCAAAATTATTATCATAAGCTTATTATAAGCATCAAGACTAGTGTTCTAATTCTAAATGGGGGAATAAGATCTGCACTGACATCCCGCAATGGGGTGTATTGTGCATTGTCCTCGTGCTAACCTCACCCCAGCCAGCCCAACTCCTTAAAGTAGCGGAGAAGGACTTTGAATTGGTGGAAGCAGTGTTCCCCGATGGTGTGGTGGATGACAATAGTGATGAAAAAAACTAGTGTTGTAGAGATATAAGTAAATAGATTATGCATAAGTAGGAAATAATCAGAGGGTTTCCATAATGGTATCAGGTCAAGTCTTTATTAGGTAGTATATCATGGTGCAGTGATTGCCCGATTATATCCCCGTTGATCAGGTGATCAGATGATCATCTCTGTGCTGATGCAGTTGCATCTCCGTAAACCTGACACATAAGTAAGAAGTAAACATTTACATATGTAGGTAGACTAGGCAGCTACTTCAAGAGACAAATGAAAATGAAAAACCTTATTATCCAACATAATGTATTTGCCTCAGCATTTAATTACTGTTAGCACATGATGTTTTGGTGGTATACCGGCTCTACGCTAGTCTCTTTCTAGGTCCGAGCATACCTATTTCCAAGATATTTGATTATTCTTTTTGAAGAATTTATTTAACAAGAAATCAACAAACAACAAAAATTTTCATCTCATTTCAGCATGTCTGTCCTTTTTATCGGTCGGCATTATTTTTTACTCCTTCGCTGTATACTTTTTGTACCATCTAATGTCTCAATTACTTAGAAAGAAGCAAAATAAATTTAAGAATTTATTTTGACATGACGGCCATTTTTAAATATCTGCTAAAGGAGGGTTCTGAGCACTTTAGTTTTAGGATACACCAAAAAGATACGTTTGGCTTATTGTTCGTTTATAAGACGACAAAAATATCACCGAGCCTTTAACAAGTCTTTAATTCTGCCGTAACTTTTTATAAGATAGACCGTTACTGTCTATCTTATAAAAAGTTAGCGCAGACTCGATGTTTTGATTACCATACGTTATGGTGACATGTCAACGCTAACTTATTACAAGTAAGGGGGTATAGTGATTTTAATAAATGTTTTATTGATTTAGCTTTGTTAAAATACTTATACGATTTAGATTTGATTAGATACTAATTATATTTAATAAACTCGGCTCAGTCAAAAAGACAATACATATAGGCATAATAATAATAATAAAAAAGTAATTATAATATATTTAAATCATGCGCTACAAAACAAACATGCAATACAAAATTCGAACTCTTATATCATAATAGATTAAAGTATTCTACTATATATATATATATATATATATATATTTATAAGAGAGGGGATAAGTAAATATTAGTTCATTGTCTTTTCCTTAATCTCACATTATTATGCTTTCGTATTAGAACCATAAGATTTTATTTTCTATTTATTCTTCTCGTTCTGTTCGTTTAAAATCGGCCTATATGTTGATCCAGGCTTCAATCAAACATCTAAACATAATTACGAACTTTAGGAAACTTGGAAGTATGAAATATTTAGTTGATATGTGAGAATAAGGAAAATAAGGTAAAAGTAATAAGAGTAAGGAACAAAGACGAATGTAACAGAACACCAATACACAAACAGGCGTTACAAAGACAAAGTGTGACAAAGGCATAACATTGTTAGGCTCCTATGTCGGTCGTAGCTTACTTAGGGCTGTTCCACACACGGGTTAGTTCACGAAAATAATACAATTTTAGGTTAGGTTCTTGTTAGATAATTTACAAAATAATGTTATCAATGTTAAAATGATGGATATTTTGTTTAACGTCTGAGTATAGTTTTATGTACTAAGTTAATATTTTGCTTTTTGAACAACGCAGAACGTCGTTTATTAATTTTGTTTAAAATACATGTTTCTTAGCAACCCCATTAACAAATATGTATACACTAATTGGATTAGTTTTACGTTATATGTACGTATTTCTAAAAAATTCAAACTTCAAATGAAATCTCAACCAAAATATAATAGCTTAGTCTAGATTTACATTTAAATACTATTTAGCATACCGTACAGTTAAAACCAACATGAATCTAACAAAAATACCCACACACAACAAACTTCTCAGAATTCAATATATTTAGCATACAAAGGGGTAGTAGGTGGCACCCCTACTGGTCTACATACTAGAGTCGTAAGTGGGAACACTAAAAGCCCCCCCCCCCCCCCCCCCCACACCGCCGTCAGACCAAATGGACGGATTATGTGACCCTTGACTATGTCTGTATTGCTTTACTTGTGTTCACTAGGATACTTTCTATTTTATTGTACCCAAAATAAGACATGCACAAGACATATGTAGATGACGTGTACAAAGGCAAGCATTGAGGGTCGGGAGAGGTGACAATAGAGAGTTGATCTTATACTGAATTTAACTAATAAGAATATCTTAATGTTTGAATGGATGTTACTAAGTATGCATTTTCTATGTAATGAATTGTATTAAGGCGACGGGTAGGGTGAAATTTTTCATAATAAATAAAAATGTCAATAACTTCCAAGTTTATTATTTATTTATTATATCTATACACACGTTAAACTTGTAACACGGCATAGTTTTTGCCGTGGTGGTTAAACTCTAGACAGTCAGCGTGGCAACGTCACAATTTCAATTTCAACAAAAATGCTGACAACGGCGCAAAACACATAATGAGCCGCGCACAGTTCGGATAGTCAAACTCTAAAGCAGTGCCTTATGTATATTTGCGAGCACACAGCAATCAAACACTTATAATTCCTAAGGCGCTACTCTTCTTCTTCTTTAAACACCTTAATGTAGAAATGTTTTCTTTAGAGTCACAAGGTACAAACCATAAGAATAGCTGTGCTGAGTTTGGTACCAAACAAATCTGCCAAACCCATAAAAAATGGGATCTTAAACCACACTTTTGCAAAAGGTGTTGGTACTAAACTTACATTTAAAAGTAAACTATATCCAAGAGCACAAATTTTGAGTAACAATACACTAGTTCAATATATGTGTTATAGGAAATAATAAGTTTCACAACTCCACATGCTATCACTTTTTCTGAAAACAGTTTTCGGTTTCCCCAAAAACACGCATTTGGCTATACCCGTCACCTTAAGTATGTCAGTCTTCTAGTAACCATAACACAAGCTCTGCTTAGCTTGGGGCTAGATGATGTTGTGTGGATTGTCCAGCATCATTTATTTATTTAAGTGTGTTGACCCCACTTGTTGCTAAACATGATTTGTCATCGTTCTATCGGATATATTTATTTATTTATTGAGATATTAACTTATTTTTGGAACTGTATTGTATTGTTATAAGTACATATAAAGCTCCAGTTCAATTGCGTTGTTTAGTTTTTGTTTAAGAATTATAGCGTGATAAAGTATTCTTATTTAATTAAAAACAAAAAATCCTATTCTCGATAAATCAGCTTTTAAAATATGGTTGAGTAAACTAAAAGAAGTACTGCATCTGATGGTACTAATTAACTTGGATTTAGTTCAAAGATAATATACGCTGCTCTCGAGCCCGCTTAGGTAAATTAATATGTGAGTGAAAATACTGAACTAAACTAAGGAAAATATAGAAAAATCATTGCTAGTTCATTTTTTTTATTGCTACAATATACGTGTTCGACGAGGCAATACATTGGAATACCTAGGTGTAGCATTTGCTTGTTCCAACACTAACTTATATAAAAATATCTATCTTTCTATGTAATGTATTGTATTATTAAGTATATCAGTCTTCCCACAACACACTTACCCATAACACAAGCTCTGCTTAGCTTGAGGTTAGATGACGTTGTGTGGAACGTCCAGCATATATTTATTATTTATTTATATATATATTATAAGTTTTTCGAAATATAAAGTAGCCTGCGAGTATATGTTTATTGCTATCTATGGTTCTATTTCTTGTTGTGTTATAATTTATTTCCCATCTTAATTAACTAAGAACTTTGCATGCGACTTGTGGTCCTTTCGACCATCAGTGACAGTTTTGGAGGAACTCTTCCAGACTCTGTTTCTTCAAGCACACGTGCTCCAGGAGGGGTCAGTTTAAGGAGCTTTCTAGTTAAATTCCGTAAAGTGCTATTTACCGACAACTTGGCGGTACAATCGGGGAGGTAGCTTTAGCTACGTGGACCGGGTAGCCATTGGCTAAATATACTTTGCAAAACATGTATAAATTGAATTTAGAAGTAGGTATTTAACATTGTTTTATTTAGTTTTTTTCTGCAATATGTAAACTAATTTAGAATAAATGTATTAATATTTAATTAATAAGTTCATTTTATGCTATCATTTTATAAAATGTATGATGTAATTGCAATACAAATTGTTTACATTTTATACTGTGTGTGAAATCGTATATAAAATGAATGAAAAATGAAAATCAAACGTGCTTGTAATTGAGTCTAAATTACATTTTTTTTATAATTTACTGACGCTACAGTAGAAAAAAGCTGTAATCTCTTCTTTTAATTACCTACTGCCTGAATAGAATCCATAAGCTCTGGATCGATATAGAATGGCGTCTGCACCGGAACAATGCTCAGCAAACACGGTTCCGAACTAAACTTTGATAAAGTGGAACTAAAGTCAGCAAAAAGTTGCCACTGCAGAGCACACTTGTGATATAATAGCTTCAACTTAGGTACCGTGCAAACTGTACCAGTAGCTCGCACACATACTTAACTCAGAAGTAACTTATCGCATTTAAATGTATGGGAGCTACTACTACTATTACGCTGCACTGACTCACTGATCACGTTCGCTGAGCAGTCAAGTATCACGTCTATTTGAGACAAAATAGGGATTCTAACGTGAGGAATTTGGGGGAGACCTTTGCCCAGCAGTGGGACGAAATAGGTTGAAAAAAAAAACAAAAGGACGCCCATTGCCCAAATCTCAGCAAGAGTATTCTCCTAGCTAAGCGAAGTCCCAAACTAAGCAAAGATTGCTGGATCTAGATTGCTGATTGCATACATACACATCAATGTTTGCCATCACACTGCACTATTGTAGACACAGCTTAAGTAACAAGTAACTCGTAGTCAGCGGAGCGAAGCGCAACTTTTTATGGTATGTCCCGAAACTAGTGAAATATGTCTGCGGCACTACTTAATAAGGACTTGTGGCTAAATTGAGTACTGGCACTTACTTAATGGTAGAGCTTTCTTTGAAATATACTATTCGATCTTAGTACTTATTACGTAGTGATCGTATTGCTGATAAGTATGAGTACTGCTACAATAGTGACATAAAAGTTTAGGTCTAAAGTGTCTGTATCACACTTACACTTGAATGTCTCAGAATCTTTGGCATTCTAGAAACATGCGCTTGGCAGCATATCAACTACGAACGTTTTAAAGTAATTAACAATATATGTAATATAAAATAAAAGTATAAATAAAACAAAAAAATATAACATGAACATTATCCAGATTGTTTGAATTTTTCACAAAAACAATGTATTTTCCGCCGACAGCGCATCACATTCCGCTTCTTATTAAAAGTTGTTAGAACTTTATTAAAATTGCTGAAAAATAAATAGCACAGAATCGTGACAAAACTTGAGCAAGTTGAAATTTAATAAAAGAGCCAAAACAATGTCGTGTTTACGGGCTCATTTTTAAACTCACCTTGAATTCTGAAAACGTGTGCATTCTTGTTGGAAGCCAAACATTTTATATACGATTTCATTTAATATCATCAGTTTTTTCGTAGTCAAAATACGTTTTAAATTAATTTAGAAATCTTGTCTAAAATAAATTATTTGTACATAATGTAGGTCTATTGAAATCTAGTATATTGCTTTTCATGTTTTTTGATTATCAACCAACACAAACAACATGAAAATGTAAAAACATTTGTTCACGAAATGTTTTCTTTTGTGGAGTTTAGACTGCCACTGAACAACATTACGAAGTTTCTTCTTCGTGATTTCAGTGTCCTCAAGCAGGGTGTCAAAACTTCGCTCCTTTATTAAAAGTTGCCCGCGGCACCTCCCGCCAGTTATGCAAGCCTGGTACTCTGCAAACATTCTGTAAGTTTCCACAGCGAGAGGTTTTTGAGAAACCTTTATTCTGCTAGTATAAAACTAAAAATTTTCAAAATATAATTGAAAACTATACGGTATGACCGTATAGTTTTCAATTATATTTTGAAAATTTTCTCTCTTAATCATTTATTATTTTATCAAAGAAAAACCACTCTGTGAATTAAGTTCCCAAATTGGGTACCTAATATCATTGACAAAGAGGACGAAAAAGCTACACATCTTTCAAAATATTTATTTTTATCAAAGCTTTTGATTTTGAAGAGGTTATTAATATTAACTACTACTCGAGCTTTATCAAAATAAAATAAGAAAAGAAAAATAAAGTAATCGAGATAACGATATCACTAAATAATTATTTATAAGTACTATTCGCTTGGATCTTAATCCCCGTAAGTGTATTAATCTTTTAATATAAAAATAAACCATTTCTCATCTTAAACATTCCGAGAACTATAAAAGACAAGATCAACATTTCATATTAAATTCTTGGAAATGCAATCTGGTAATGGAATGTTTCAGAAATATGATTTATACAGAAAGCTGAAAATGTTTGCATCTAAAAATATTTAAGATGCAGTTGGAAAATGAAAATACAGCTGCGAGACAAACGCAGATTATCCCGGAATACACAAATAAGCCGACGAAGCGATACACAAATAACAAACTGTAAATATGAACATGGACAGTTATTAACTTTTTAACCCAATTAAAATGATATGTCATTTTAAGGATTTTTTTATAAATTACTTCAAAAATCTTTTTTATTTAAGAATACTGGAAAAAATAACTTTTCTGTACTCTTTCACTATATATTTCTTTAATATAAGAAATGCATTGATACTGCAGCAAAGGGATATTAATGTCCATGTGTTTTAATGGCGCTCATTTCAAAACTTTATTTGCTGAACACAGCAAAGCGAGCAATGCTTGGCGACAGAACAAGTACAGCGATGGTACTGCCCTGGACACCTAATATATTATAAATGACAGTTGTAGGTCAACCTGTCTGGAAACTTTCTCGATCTAAATTCTAAACCGTTGTGTTGTCAGATCGGTTCATTTGTGTCCAGCCGACTTATCATTAGAGGTCGATTTAGTGCCCTTCAAGGTCAGCGACTGGAACCTTTATAAGGGCTCTTTAAGTCCCCAATTGCGTCAACCAGGGTCGTATTGTACTGAGTAAACCAATTTCGTCATGTGCTCATATAAGGCGCTTAATGTGTATGGCTCACTCAGCGCGCCTTTCTTTAGCACTGAGATGAAGCGGTCGCAGTAGATTACCTCTTTACAATACTAATCCCCGTTAACGAGTAACTGGTTTCGTAATTAATCTTCTAAACTAAGTTCTTTAAACTCAGTTTCGAAGGACAAAGCATTTCTAATTCAAACTTATGGGTCTAACAGGCAGTAGGCAGTTACTTTAGCAATAACATTAAATAAGTATCACTTAGCAACCAATACTACTTAATGAGTTGGACCTGAAAGTTTATTAACTAAGTAATGAAATTTCCCAAACCGTTTAGGAGTTACTTGTTTGGTTTTAGTTATTTTGCTTCGTCCAATCTCTAAGTATTCAGGACTAAAAATAAAATGGTCACTAATGGTACTCGTTATATTGTAATTAAATAAAGTAAGTAAGGTCTTATTACTTGATGACAAATATATTAAATAAAATTAGAGTTCGTAGACGAAGGATTCAACCCACAAAATATAAAAGGGACCGAAAACATAATTTTTACTGCAACCACAAACTCGGTTATGCCCAATTACCAGGGCAACATAATTCATTAGGAGCTGTAACTCGTTTATTACTACGTACGGAGGTGACTACTAAAGTTCTGGCGGCATTCAATGAGGTAACCATCGTTTTATGGCAGCTGTTCTGTTCAGAGTTTTTGCCAAGTGGTGCATCAAACAGACACTTTTTTTACGCCCATCGGTTAAATGGTAGGGACAAAAGTGTGTTTTCCCTGTCATTCTATATGCTATCGGTTGCACCAATTAATATTATTTACTCCAAAAATAATTTTCAGGCCAAAAATATCTACGTTTTTCAATTTTGTCGGCGTACCCCTAAAATCAGATGCAGACCTGAAGTATGTAGTTTTGTTTTTCTTTACTTACGCATTCAGATTTAAACTCTAAAATACGCCTGTTATACTTTCTGAAGTCTTAGTTACGACAGTGGATAAGTAGCACTTACCACGGAGTAACAACCGTGCCTTTTACGACGAACTGGAACTACCGAACCGAAAAGATGCATCAAAGTTACATGTACGTGCTCTACAGAAGTTGGGTTTTGTAACAATATGAGAAGTTACGTGTTACGACTTAACTTTTACTATTTCTGAATGTTTGTTACAGCAGAGACAACTCGCTTGTAAACTGTTCATACTATGATTCTCAGAAAACAGTATTTGAAAACTTCATAACGAATTGAACTTAAATCAATTGCATCTAAAGTCGTCTATTCTTTGATAACTGTTTTCCAAACCTATACTTATTCAGCTTTAAGTACATCTTAAGAATTAGGTAGCTATGATAATGAGCTTTCACAAACACATTTCAATGAACTCCGGTGGTAATCATATTCAGTTTCCATAATCATTAAGTTGGTGAATATTCATCAAAGATTTGCATTCAACCCACTAGGAGCACATACCTACGAGAATACGGTACAGTCAAGTTATGAGATATATAAAGGTCGACACACTTCATTATGACAGTGCCCTCTGAGTATAATTAAAAAAAACAATTAGCAAAGTTTTAACGACCGTCGCAGTCGACATTTTTGGCTGGGATTGTCATAATGTTCTTTAATATTTTTATCGCACAAGTTAATGCCGCGGGCGTCGTTTTGATTAATGAAATGAGCGAAGGAGAATAAATGTCGATGTCTATTCTCAGACAGATTTAAGTCTTTATGTTCTCGTAATTACAATTTGTAGCATAAAAAGCTATAATTCTGAAACATGTTTCAATGCTTTGAATACAGGCTAAAGCTCATTAGGATCAGTCAATGAAATACTCAATTTATTGTTGAATACGTCTGGCTTATGATACCAGTTTATAGTAATACATTTACTAAAATAAAAATATATTAAATCATTGTTTTAACACTGTGCTGTTTTGATTTTTATTATTACATTTAATTATTTTTTTAATTAATTTATTATATAAATTTATTATATTTTAATATATAATATTTTTTAATTTAGTACATCAAATAGTAAGACTATATCATGTAGTTTGCTCGAAGTAAACACTTGGTAAATAAAACTAGAACGACCCCATATCCACTACAACATTATAGTCGTTTGTACCAGACATCATAAAACTAAGGCAGCCTCAGCCGCATATTCCGGCAGTTCCGCACGTAACGACTCATAAAGAGGCAAACTTGTACCGAATACATGGACACCGTCCAGAGTCATAACGTTTAACTTTTGAATATTCCATTAGCAGTCGAAACTTTAAATAGGTATTTCGCGAAACAAAATAAGCGGTCAAAATTGTCTATAATTCAATATTAATCTCCAAAAGCTTTACAAGAATAGTCTCGTAAATCCTTGTACTTCTAATTGAAAAGATAAAAGTCCCTAATGGTTAGGAAATTTCAAATAAATATTTGATTACTAACGACTAGGAGGGCGCCTCGCGCTGTTCCGATAAAATATTTAAACAGAATCCTTTGAAGCCAGTGGAGGGATGCTGCTAGCTATATCCGAAGATTATTCGGCTAAAGACTGAATACTATATTAGCATATAATATAACTATGTACTAGAAGAGTGTGTGCAAGCATCGTACACCGTTTTATTAGCAGAAAACATGTTTAACTAAAATAATATTATCAGTAGCAAAACTGCAAAATACTACATAGCTTACTAACCATTTACTCTTCTAAATCACAATCAGTAAATCGGTCTGATAAATCTATAAGACGACAATTCAGCTGACATCATTGTTTCATCTCATAATGGGAGCCGAGATTTTCCAAAGCTTTTAGGATTTTATTTCTTGTGAAACTTGTTTGTTTCACTAAAACACTAATATGTGTAGTTTTTGATAGACTACGCGGAGCAATAGAAGAGTTAAACTTTTATAAGTATTCTAATTCTCATGTAAGTTCCATGTATCGCAAATAATTAGTATTTTCTTCTTTCTTCGACAGTGTCGATTCTTATTACCAGTAAAGCTGCACTAATAATTTTTACTTTTGAGCTGCAATGAGAATTTCAAGGGGACCGTTGAAATAGGGGTTGTAGAAATCCACAGATAGTATAATTTCGATATAGCTTTTGAAATCAGAGAAATTAAGTCCGCTATTGTTTCGCTATCTTTTGTGTAAATGATCACAATTAATACAACTAAAGAGATTTATTTCGCTCGGGGATAACGTTTTAATTCATAGCACGCCAAACAGAGTTAATTTAATTTTATCTAAAACGGGATTACGATTTAATCTTATTGTGGTTAGGTACATTACGTTCAAAAATATTTTATTTTATTCCAGTGAATCCCTCGTTTCATTAATCACTCGTTATTAGGGGTCGAACGAAATACAATTTGTTAAGCAAAATTAATTAAGAAGATTTTTTCCTTTCATTGCCGATTAGAACATCAACCCAAACAGACCACCATCATTCAAATCCACGTTCCAATTAAATTAGTATGCCAACTCAAAATTAGTGAACCCAGTAAACTCTTTAGTACAATGTAATTCACAACACCATCAAAAACATCACCGTTTACTGTAATCAGTGTATTCCCCATGCCTAGAGTGTAAGGCCTTACGTCGTGGAGGTTCTGCGTGGGGTCGTGCACCAGGTCACCGAACCGGTCGGCTCTGATCTCCGAGCTCGGCAGCCGGCTCGGACACTCCGTGTCGAAGCGGAACTGGCCCTAGCGTAACAAGCGGACTACAGTATTGCACACAATGCACTGAGGGAAGCAGAGCTTTGCGTCATTTACAGAGAAATACTTGTCAACTCACTGTTGACAAACTCCGAACATGTCAGTTGATGTTTCGCAGTTCAATGTAAATAACCCATACCTCTAAAATCCAGAACAACAGAAGCATTACAAACACACATGCCTGTGTAACGCAAGCACCGCGTCATGCTTACACGTTTGCATGCTTCAACGTCTACGAGCATAGCGGCATGCGCGGCGGCTACTGCGCGCGCTTCGTCAGCCAAGCGCAGTCCTCGAGGAGTCCGATCTTCTTTCACTACCACGCTTCCGTCCTGAGGCGTCTCAGAATCTGCACCCTCGGGCTCAATGCTCACTTTTACGGGAATAGGATCTTCAAGACTTTTAGGATCTTTCATTTCAGTAGTTTCAAGACTAGTTACTGATCCAGGATCGATTACTTCAGGATATTTTGGGTCTTCAGGATCGTAAGGTACTAGGGAATCAGGACAAGGCGGGGGGTTTTCGAGGTCAAGCGCGGGAGCCTCGCTCACCCTTTTGTGGTTATCCGGCAAGCTGATGTTGCATTCGTTGTCGAAACGGAATTGACTCTGTTGATGTCCAAGGTTAGCGGGAAATAAAAGTTAAAGAATTGACATTAGACAGCTGTTGACCTATTATTATTTCTTGATTATTTTGAATATTACGCCATACAGACGATATACTCGATCAACCACTAGTTCTAACAAGATTAATTTAAGTAGTAGCTCTAAAAGTAAATAAGAACAAAGTTTGTCGTGTCAGCTCAAACTAAAAAGATACAAAACAATTCGTTTAGGATTAGTGTGCAACTCATTACAACAGAAGGTACAGTTGCTTACCTTATAGCCGGGACCTAGCCTGTGCATGGCACAGATGTGATGTGTGGTCAGAGCTTCTCCGAAGAGGTAGATGGCTGCCATCTGGCCGCAGAAGACTCGTTCCTCATCCAACTCGGCTGTGGCACCAATATAGCACTTGTCGAAAGGCTACAGACAAAACAAAAGATATTTAACACAAAAAAACCTTTATTTCATCGATCTATAGTAATCCATCATGATGATGGTTTAGGAAATTAAAGTAGAACGTTTTGATGAACATGATCCTTAATAGCATCCCTAAAGGGACCAAAACAATTCAAAATCATTCCAACATCCATTAAGTCAGTGCCAGAAATCTTTACAAACTACGGCATACCCTTACTCACATTGTTCACGCCGAATGCTCCCGTCCCAATCAGACGACATTCACGCAATACCGAATACCGTACATAAACATATCTCGTATTTTTGGAACGAATCCATATTTACTTACTGGAAATCTTCCAATAAAGAGTATATAAAAAATACTAAATAACATGGGATTCTCATTATTTATTGCGTTTTGTAGAGTTTAGAAATTATGTATATTTTACGAATAGCTCTATTTCACGTCATGTATAAATGTAGCTAAGAGAATAAATGCACCACCACCATTCCAAAAAGCACCTTCGTTTTAAAGCTTGGCACTCTCCATCTCCTCCCGAGGTTGGCTTCGTACTTTTACTTAACAAACTACTAAGCGGTGAAACCGCAGTGCCTTTAAACTACCGCTCCTGTACGCCAAATGGGTCGTTTTCCACAATTCGTTAAGCACTAACTGCATATAAAGTCCTATTTAATACTAAAATACTACGCTTTAGATGAGAGCGATTTGAAGAGAAAAGTATCGACCTTACATTCCCACATGCAATCTCATTTTGTCTCCATCAGTGACGTCACAAAGCCAAAACCGTTCCATAAGTCCACTTCAGCAAGGATCCAAATAATTATATACTAAAAAAACGAACCCGAAGAAGATGAATCCCAAAAAGATCTAAATTACAGACCTTTCAATTACAAAGTCGGTAAATATTTTCCTCTCAGAGTATTGTGTATACAAAATGCTAACAGAAAATACGAGCCTAATTATTCATCATTCGCCCGGTGTAATTACGACACAGAATAAGTCATAACATCAGCTAATTTTGGTCCTTCGAGCCGGACTACTAACTTTGGGCAAATGAGAAATGGGACAAGGAATTTTACATGAAGCAGAAGCTGCTGTATTGTCTTCCTAACAAAGACAGACATTACTTTTCTAATAAATAATTATTCTTCCTTTTTGTAACCGAATACATTAAGTATAATTTTTAATCGCAAAATAATAAATAGAATGTTTGTAATTCTTTGTAAAACTGTACCTATTTTTGCCCAAGCATTGTATTGATGTGATTATAGAGACATGAAACTTAAGGTCCTTGCATCTTAAGGATCTTAAGTTTCATTGCAGCAAAGCTTTTTTCCATCAATTTTTTATATAAAAAAATATAGTTTACAAATATCTATGGATATCCTAACGTAGCATAATTATAATGTTGGCTAAAGGACTAAAACAACTAACAGATTGTAGTTGTTCGTATATTTTCATAGGTCTGGTTGTTTTTTAATTATATTTCTTACAGCTCCGCCACTTTTAATAGAATTTTTAATTCCTTATCACGTATCCCGTGAAGTATGCGCAGGCACGTTTTTGCATATTCATCGGCCGACACGTCTAGCCATTACGGAGTGGACGCTTGGTTACATATTATTAGACTTTGTGATAAGTAAGTATTTCAACCCCGCTAAAATTCTCTAAACAAGCACCGTTTGCGAAGGCATAAAAGCGTGCTTATGTGAAAATCTTGTAAAGTTAAAGTGCGCTTGAATTTCGTTCAGCTTGATAGAATTATATTTTTGGGACTGTACGCCCGGATTCAACCGCACGACCAGTGCTCTGTGCAACGTAAATCTCAAAACGCGCAAAGATTACCAAAACGATGTCTTGAATTTTTAAACGTATAAAGAGTCTTAAACAACTTCTTAATCTGCCTCCGTGTACCAGGGCCGCATAACTCGCGAGGAGCTTAGCATAATACAGTTATCTTGCAGGCACATTCTCGTTCGTTCGTCACGTCTGCGTCGTTACCGACAATTTATATCAAGTTACGTGCATTCTGAACACATTACCTGGGGTTAGTGCGGCCAAATGGGGTGGATTTTTTAAGGTTAGTGATAAACACACGCAATATACACGTAGGTATATACAGGTAAGTTTCTGTTCATATGGTGATATCAAGTTTTGGTGCGAGTAAAAAAATTCAGTCATTTTCACTAAAAACGCATTTTCGCACACAATTAGAATTAAAAAAATATATGATGATTGAAACTGATTGGTATTGGTTAATTTAAACATTGATACACAACACTCAGTACTCACATCATTGGTGGAGACGAACCACGCCATCTCCGTGCTGGACGCGAGCTGGCCGTTCACCAGACACTTGATCTCACTCTTCGTCCATCGGTTGTAGATGTACACCACGGCTATCGCGTACCATCTGCCACAAAACAAAAGATCACATATTGCACTGAAATATCTTTCAAAGGTACACTAAACTGATAGTAAGTTATAAAACGATGTCCATTTCTTAGCCTTTCTACTTAGTTTTATCACAAAAATTGTTAAGAAGAAAACCAGAAAATTGGTAAAAGTCACTGCATACCGCTGAAGGGGTAAAAAAGGGTTACGCTTTAACCATTTAGCTTTGAAACCTTAAAGAGCCGGTATTTAGTTAACTCGCTAAGTATTCGCGGCGGTCGGGAGCCGACAACGCGCTGAAAAATAAATGTGGTTTGTTTGGAATAAACCCCTTTATGAGGGTAGGTGGTAAAAAGTTTAACGGCCAGTAGAGCCGCTACATAAATAATCATCGTATACTCTCTTCTTCTTAAAATAAGTAGGTATTGGCATTGTTTCAGTCTCCCACGCAGTATCTAAAAGTTGTCCTTCACCCATAGGCTCAAAGGAGTGGAAGAAAAAACATGTTGTGCCGACCCCACGGCCACTTAATGTGGGTTAAGGACAGGGGAATGATAATGACAGGCTCATTGAGTGCCATATACGTTATATTACTCTCAATTTTTACTATTCATCTTATCTTAATTCAAAAGGTTAGCGGGTCAAAAGGTCGTCGTTTGATCTGGATCGTCTTTTGTTTTCAGCTTCTTTGTGCTACTAAGCCTTGTGGGACCCTTTTTCTGATTATTTTTCTGATATTCAGCTAGCCCATCTGTCAGTGCTACCACAAGGACAATGTGAATGTTAGTTAGATGTTGAATTAAATAAACTGTCGAAACTCTACCTTCTGGGCTGGAACTCATATTTGACGCAGTGCTGGAAGCCCTTCCCTCGCACTTTCATCGAAGTCAGCACCAGACAGTTCCCGACGAAGTGTGCCGTGTACCCCACGCCTTTACTCGTCTTGAAACTATACACAAAATACACGTTAATGGAAAATAAAAAAAAACACTTAATTTATCTGCGATAATTACTATTTTAAATGATTTCATTAAGAGATTTCTGATTTTCTTAGATTGATTCATAAAAAACCTGTAATATTGATGATTATGGCGAAATCAGATATCTGAAAATGTCCTTTGATTTTCTTTAGCTTTGTTTAAAACCAAAATCAATAAAAGATTCGAGAAAAATTATAAATTGATTTGGTGTTCATGTTTATCATCAACCTGAATCCTCTCAGCCAATATTGCAAGCCAACTGACACTCTACAGGTCTCATCTATTCAAGATAGTGCCATACTACACACGTTATAATTTTAACTCTGTAACTGAGTAGATAAGGTCGTATTTCCCATAAATCCAAGTAAACTAAACTTCCAGTTGTACGGTTCTACCAAAACAACGGAACCAATCCAATTAGAGTAAAACACGATGCGATTTCGTACCCCCGAAGTACCAGGGTAACATAGTACGGTAGGAAGTACACTTGAAACGACGAGGTTTCCAATTTAATGAAACTTGCACACAAACATGGACACACGAGTAAATATACGAAGTATGTCCCTAGATTACTAGGCGGAGAATATTTAATGTGGCAGATTATTTTCACTCTACTGAGCTTTTACTCATATTTATTCATTTAGGTATAACTTGGATGAAATTGATAAAAAGTGAATGACAAAATAACTCATAATCAGATTAAACAGATTCAATAGGCACCTATGTATAAGTAGGTACAAAGTTTTCAAATCAATGAACTCGAGGTGACATATAAAAGCTACTACCTGCATCATTTCATTCATGAGCCGAGCCAATAATATTCAGACACGCCCATAATATTTTCATAACGTATTGGAACGTCTTGCTACCTTCTCATGATTGTTGATCGCCTGGTACGTTTGTGCATTTTAAGAAAGGATTAATTTATGAAATTAGTTAACATTAGGGCTAAATTATAATTAAATGGAGATAAATTAATAAAATACCTGTATAAGTAGGGTTTTTCCCTTTCAATGTTGACGGAGTTAATGGGGTCCAATCTGAACCAGGTGGTGAATGTGAACCCACTCTCGTACGGCCATCTGGCGAGAGGCGGGAGAACTACCGCCTGGAACAAAAGATAATTTGTGAGGAAAAACGTTCACTTAAATAGACAGACAATTTACCTTCCACAATTTATAAGCTGATGAACTTTTTCTTCGTAAAATACTATATTACATACAATATATATTCTATTGTAGATATGTAACATTAAAACACTAGAAACATCTAAAATCTAGAATAAGAAACCTGGACTTGGTTTAATTCAGAGCAGCTACGGGTTTAATGTTGGTTTTGCCGCGTTCATGCGAATAAGCTTATTTAAGTCGATTGCAGACAGTCTGAGGTTATTTTCGTGCGCGACTTTAACGGTCCCACTAGTACCTATCTACGCGGCTGACTGCTTGACTCAAAGGTTTGGTGCAGATTATTTAGTCAGCAAGCAGCATATTTTCCGCGTATAAATTAATACAATTTAATTTAGCGCGCAAGGGGGCGAATAGATTATTGCTACCACTTATTCCCTACGCTACCGACTACGTTACGCAACAAAATTAGATAAACTCGAATTTGCAGCTCAAACTAGCTACTCAGCTAACTGTGAGCCACAAACTATAAGCTACTACGACCGCAGCTTTAACCACGAACGAAATCACAATTCACTTTATCTCGTTTTCTGAACCATTTGGAAAGTTACCAAGAAAATGAAATTTAAAGTTTCTCCTTTCAAAAATATTATTGTAGTTCGTGGAAAATATTGCGCCGGGCGACTTGCTACTGCTCGTTCTGTGGTTTGAAAACCATTGGGTCCAGCGTCTGGCCTTCTTCACCAGGGAAAAATCATTTTGTACTCGTCGAATTCATTAATCATTTTAGCTTGAAATTCCGTTCACACATGTAAATCATGCAATCTACTAGGCAAGCAGAAGTCCGCAAGAGGCGTCACTCCGCCGTCAGATCTCGGATAAGCGCGACAGAGAGAAATGGTCCCACCCCGGGGCGCTACGCCTCACAACGATAAATAAGGAAAAAAGCGGACATACAGATAGCCCAGTATGTCACGCGGATTACAACCCAGCCCGTATTTGAATAAGAATTGCCAATAAAGACGGGCTGGGACGCTTAAGCAGCGTTCCTCAAATGTTCTGCCCGCCTGGTATCGATCTGTTTAAGCGTAGAGGTTTGGACGTCACTGGTTTCTGTTTATGGGGTTGTTGACATCGAAATATTTTTTCGTTTCATTGGGTTGAAATAATAAGGTCCAAAGTTTCAAGAAACCATTTCAGTTTTCGAAGAAATTCAACTTGCTGAAGTGTAAATCGTGACCACCAATCGAGAAATCTCACCCTAACTGTGCTTAAGATGAAACTTTGGCCAATTTCGGCACCTCAAGCCCCCAGGGTGGAGTTCCGGCGGCTTCATCGGTTTCATCAAATTCGTATGCCGCTCGCGCGCAAACTTCCTCTTTTAAGATAGGATTGCAGCTGAATTACAGTTATCCGAGTTTGAAAGGCGAGTTAATAAGAACGGTTATTATGTCCGGCGCAGGCTGCATTAGGGTCGAGACTGCTCAGTAGCTTTCGGAGTCCACATATTTATAACTGTTAAAAAGATCTCATTGAATAACGATATTGCTGCCATATTGCCAACCTGAACCATATTGTTATGGAAAAAATTACTATGTCAACATCAACAATATGAATAAATTGTTATCGCTATCACAGCCCTGCTTTAAACTATGTAAGGATGAAAAAGAACTATTATTATTTATTTATTGCCTACATGTACATTTTTATTTTAGCTTAGGTCTATTAGTAGCTATAAGTGAGTACATGCACCCTGCAAAGGCACTGCAATGTATCTGTATTTACTAAGTTTGTTACAATGATTAAATGCATGTCAAATAGATAAATAAGGATGTGATATAAATGTCAAAAGTACTAGAAGAAATTACAATAATAATAATAGATTAGACCTTCACCTTGTCTGTCTAATTTCGGTCTGTCTTCGCTCGGACTCCGCCATACTTTTCGTAGCTAGATATCAGTCCCTAGGTACTGTACTAGTGCCGCAGCAGAAGGTATTCAGTAGATGTATTGTGCACTTGATTGCCTCTTTCGTTTTGCAACACATTTTATGGAAGAAATGGGTGAGGATTTTAATGAAATAAAATGAGAGGTATTTTATTAAAAAATAAACAAGAAATGGATGATGTTTTTTTAAACATAAGGTTTAATAGATCGAACCTTTTTTATAGATTATATTTATAACTTTTTATGCAAATGCGTTATTCATAAACATGGGGTCGAAGGCAAGTTCCATAATTTATAGTATTAAAGGGCCCTGTGACAATCGAGACATGATTTACCATGACATTCATGTTCCGTAATGTTATTAAAAATATATGTCTGTATAAATATATATATATGCCTTTACAATGATAAAACTTTATGATTATATTTTAAATCATCTCCTAAGCAATATGTAAGATATTTAGGTTTATTCTCAAATAAAAAGTGATTTAGATTTGGCATTTGTTTGGGTAATTTATCGTTCCAGGCCTCTTTAGTAAATCCATGTTTAATTACCAGGAAAATTATTTAGAAAGCCCATTCAGTAACCGGAAGGAGCTCTTCAAACAGATAGATAGATAGATAGAAAATACTTTATTGCACACCACAACTTACATTTAAACATATAGGAACTTAACAACTAAACTATGATATACAATGGGCGGCCTTATCGCTAAAGAGCGATCTCTACCAGACAACCTTGAACGGAGAGGAATATAATGAAATTAAATGGGGTATTGCTGATAGTGTGCTAATTGAGCTAAAGTTAAGATATACTTCTACATACTAAATGATGATATTAAAATACATTCAATACCTACACATACCATACATACACATACATATATTATATAAATAAATAATAAATAAATATATAACAATACCTAATATACCTAAATGTTAAGAACCAAGCACGTCTAGTGACAACAGGACAAATAGTGTTCCTTGAGCATCGATTTGAATATGGATAGTGACTTAGCACGCCTGATAGCAACAGGTAATGCGTTCCAAAGTCGTGCAGCCTGCACTGTAAAGGACTGATCATAATAGGAGGAGGAGTGAACAGGTGTTTTGAGTTGAAGTGTGTCAGAAGAACGCAAGGATCGAGGATTGGATAGATGAAGAAATTGAAAGCGCGTTTTAAGGTAGGGAGGAGAAGTTGGATTGAAAAGAATGTTGTATAATAGATTTAGAATATGAGTATTCCGGCGAAGTCGTATGGGTAACCAGTTAAGTTTTCTGCGAAACTCCGAAACGTGGTCATACTTGCGTAAGCCAAATATGAAACGAATTCCAAAGTTTTGCAGACGTTCCAGTTTACTGAGCTGCTGTTCAGTAAGATCTAAGTAGCAAGCATCAGCATAATCGAGGATAGGAAGTAAGAGTGACTGTGCTAGCGCAGTTCTAGTGGCAATTGGAAGGAAGTTACGGAGCCTTCTGAGAGAACCTGCTGACGCAAACATTCTACGGCTGACTTCAGATATCTGCGGTCCCCACGACAGTTGTCTGTCGATAAGGACACCTAAATTTTTCACCGTCTCACTCAACTCTATGTGCATGCCATCAAAAAATATTTTTGGTAGACTGGCCCAAGAAATTTTAGAAACCATTCGCGAGCCTCCAACGATAATAACCTGGGTTTTAAGTGGGTTAACACAGAGACCATATGCCTTGCTCCAGTCTAAAATCTGACCTAAATCGCAGTTTATGGAATCAATTGCTTCAGGCAACTGATCAACGGTGGATTGCGTGTAAATTTGGAGATCGTCTGCAGATATCATAACCTAAAACCTTTCAAAAGCCTCCTTTTTCTCATACTGTTGACCTTTTAAAAACTCAGAGCATTTTCCTCGAAAACAACTCAGTAATTAAAATTAAATTTCAACAAAAAACCGTATACAAAAAACTCCCGCCATTCCATTACGGATTTCATTAATACTCTTTAAAAACCGCCGCGGGCTTGTTTTTATAATAATTATTTGGTCTGTGGTCGAATATTAACTTTTAGAAGAAGTTATAAGGAATTATTCTTGTTTGCACGAGCGATACTTAGCATCAGAATTAGTTGGCAGTATCTATCGTCCATCGGAAAACATTATTTAAATTTAATGTCATCGATTACTAATGATGCTGACTGTACCCTAGGGGGGTGAGCACAAATAATAATAATAAATAATGCTGGACAATCTACACAACATCAACTAGCCCCAAGCTAAGCAGAGCTTGTGTTATGGGTACTAGATTGCATATTATATATATTTTTATTATACATATAAAATACCCAGAACACCCGGAATAAATATTTGCAGATCGGCCAAACATTTATCCCAAAGCGGGAATCGAACCTGCAACCTCCAAGTCGCAGGCGGACCTTCGTCCGCCACGCCACATCGGCCGTCAAAAAATAAATGTAATAATCGAAACAGAGATACATTGCGCGTCAACCACTCAAATCAGCTTCACTGCCGAACCTTGCAGCGTTAGCGCGCAGCGTATCTTAAGTTACGTGTATGTTTGTCACATTTATTCGTGCTTAGCCCTTTGTAGCTCTATCATGAGTTTTAACTATACTTGCTAGCGTCTGTAGTTAAAAAAATGTATGAAGATTTGTACAGCGCCTCTAGCGGATAGTTGGGTACTAAAATTCGTAATATGTACGAATATTTACGTAACTACTGTAGTAAAGTCAGGCGATTTTACTGTGACAACTCATGGTAGAGGTACTGTACTCAAAGAGCTATGGCCTAAAGAATGGTGTCAGAATTGGGACATTGGTTATATATTTACCAGCAAGTCCTATATTTTCCGAACACCGTTCGGAGTTCGTTTGAAATATGAGCACTGTTTATAAATAAAACGCTATTACCGAAACGGAGGGTCGTTTCTCTTCATTTGCCTTGAAATATCGCCGTTCGGAAAAATGGACGTCGACAGGTGGCGCCACTTTTATTAAATTAGCCTCAGGCTTACATTACCGGATTACCTTTAAGCTATTCCTCGTCCAGTGACGTCCTCAGCAGATATTTCGTTAATTATTTTAAAATAAACAAAATTATTTAGTATAGACTAGCGAGTCTTTGAAGTTGCTTTATAGACTAGCATTTTTTTTACTATACGAAAAACGGAGTAATTTTTTTCCCCATAAAACCTGGTATAGGGTCGGTTCAACAGCTAGATAGTTGTGTACAGTTTGTCTTGTCTTGTTTACAAAGTGAAAGGAGAGTGCCA
Organism: Ecliptopera silaceata; assembly: GCA_932527185.1. NCBI lineage: Eukaryota > Metazoa > Arthropoda > Insecta > Lepidoptera > Geometridae > Ecliptopera > Ecliptopera silaceata. Next base: position 9,188,544 of record OW052211.1, read on the forward strand.
CTGATCTACATCACAACTTGTCCTCGCGATTCAAATTAAAATATAAATAGAAGTTTATTTTCGTTGGTAATATCAACAGGGGGCGTAGCTCAGATGGTAGAGCGCTCGCTTAGCATGCGAGAGGTACCGGGATCGATACCCGGCGCCTCCAAACCTAATTTTTTCTAAAGTTTTTTTATAAATTTTATTTTTTAGTTGAGAATATAAAAGTATAAACTACGTATCAGATATTCCAAGAGTCAGTCGATAATTCGACAGTTTCCTTCACTATTGGAGACTGGCTGGATACCTGCCAATTAATAGTTCAGTAATTGGAGCAACTCGAATGTTTGCTAATTGCCATTACAATTCTGCATTTTTATTTTCATGAAACCAAAGTGAAATTGAAAAACTTCACAGTGCCAAATACTGAAGTAAACATTTTAATGTTTTTTTATCTACATTCAAAAGTTAAGTAAGAAAAGTCTGACAGTCGCTGTTTTACATAAGCGTATTTTTATTTATAGGATAAAAGCAAATTCGACGCCGAACGTTGCAGCGCCATTGAACAATGTATCTCGGTTTTCTTTTTGACAGAACGGAGAGTTGGCTGTGTACTAATTAATTATTCAAAATATCAGGATCGACGGTTGGGTCATTGGAGTAGAAATAATCTGGGAGTCTCAGAACTAGATTTCTATTAACATCGTAGCGCGCTTCGGCGACTCCAAACGCAGCTGGTCTAGTAATTGCCCCGTCGTAATACACCACCACAGTCAGATCCACCCGTCCTGAAGTCGAGTTCACGAAACTAGTCATCAAAGATTCGCTTTCTCTCCATATAGACGGAGCGACTATAGGAGCCCCCTTTATCGTGCCCACGTTGATTCTTGCAGTCTGCGGTACAATGTTAAAGAAATCAGAAGGTCCTCCGTTCTTGTACGATACCAAATGTCCTAGTTGATCATTGTTTCCATCCGCCCTGCCCTTGTTCATGCCCATGCGTCCACAATTAGTTTTTGCATCAGAAGACAGGGCGCTTGAATCTCTTGAGTTAGCAGGCTGAAGAGTATCAGGAATGATCGAAGCTCGCACGACAAGAGGAAGTCGTATCGGCCCTTTAGGACCGGTAACTGTTTTGTACGTATATGAGAGGACGGAATTCTTCCGGTTAGGAATTCTAACGGGCGGGTTGGTGCCATGTTGGCGCTCCATAGTTGCAGCGTAGGTTTCAATAGGTCTAATAATCTGCACCTGCCTTTTAGTCCTGGTATGTCTCCACTTCCAGTCGATGTTGCTATTACTTCCACGGGTCTTTAATTTTTCTATAACATCCGCCGATGCCCTTGCAGCCAAGTCGTAATCATTGTCGAACCGGGATTTGTAGAAACTGGGTGCTCCATCGTCGCCTTTAACATTACTAACCTCTTTAGTTAGTACATTACAGAACAACAGCACTACGGTAAAGAGAACGATCATTCTGATCGAAGCTTGGAAGTGATGTGACACTTGAACTTCAAATCCTATTAACATTGGTAGGTAGATGGTATAATGTTTCAGGTAAATCCAGACGCACTGCATCTGGCTAGTCTGGTTCTGCTACGCCCCCTAATAAGTCAAACAGTTAAGATCTCCTTGCACATTTGCTATCTATTACCACCGGACAATAGTTACGCTTTTGTGCATTGCCTGGTGTTATCTCGGCATTATTTTTTTTTTGCTAATCTATCTTTTTTTTTGCTAAAGTAGAATATCAAGGTGTACTCACGGATCCCTTCCGTCCCGGAAAGCTGAAGAAGACATCAGGTCCGTTTCTGTGTGGCATCTGTCGGAGCACATTCAGCAACTTAGCTGAGTGTCGGGGCTGCAATACAAACATCTCAGTTACAATTTACACAAAGATTTCATGTTTATACATAGTTCTGATCCCTAAAAATTCAAAACGCTATTATTGTTATCCCAAGCTGCAGATTAAATGAACTAGATAATTACGCAGCGGCACATTCAAGACATTCCTACTTCGGCTAAAACCTAATTAACCTCAAACAGCGGTTAAAAAAGAACCCAAAAGGACAAATCTCAATTACCAGGCGGGCATAAACACAAAGTAACTATTCAGCTGCCGGCTAATTACGAAACCGGTGCGGATAAAACGATGCAAATTTCAAAAGCATTGCGCCACCAGTAATTGCACGGCACTCTGGCGGCTTCGCCGTTTTGTCCGACTATCTCCGCGCAGTTTATGTAGTCCTGGTAGTATGTGCCTGGTTTGCGGGGGTGTTATGCGTAACGTGTACACAAGTACATATACCTATAGGTTTTTAAGCGTGGATCGTGACATGTGTAAAGTCATGTCAATGTGTATTGATTTCTGGTGGGTGTCAATTTGAATAGACAGTCTTATAATGAGGTACCAATATAAAAGCCATTTTGCGGAACATGACACACTAATTCCCTTACCCATTTTCCGTTGACTGCTCGCATAGCGTTGAAGAGCTGTTTGAGCTCCTTCACTGTGACGCTGTAGCTGGCTAGAACTCCCAGCATCTCTATTAGTAGATCTGCAAAAGAGAGATAGAGTAAAGCAATATTGCATTTATTTTAATACTAGTAGAAAGTAAATTTTTTGTAAAAACAGCACAGGGTAGTACATAGCACCAAGTAATTACATTTCTAGAACAAACATTTGTGTTGTTGCCCATACTAAAATACTTTTTTGTAAAAACAGAACAAATTGCCATACTTTTTTTTTTTTCTTAGGAATCGAACCCAAAGCAGAGTTTAGAGCGCCAACTGAACTATGACACCTGACTTGCAGGATTACCACTTCTGTTTCAAATATAGTATAATTAGTAATCTGCTAAACCATAATTGCGCTAATAGTCCGGGGTAGATAGCTTGAAAAATGACAAAAAGATAAAGAAATTAATAGCAGGATGAAACCCATTAGAAAAGGAAGAGAATATTATAAAAACATAAGGAAAAATAATTTACGGGCGATCTGAGTTCGGGAAAGGGATGGGGGTGAGCTTTTAAGGGTAAAAAACGGTTTTTCTCGATTTCTGGCAAAACTAAAAGTCCTATGGAAAAAAGTCATATGGCAAAGTTGTAGGTAATTAAAAGATCTAAAACTTTTGCATACACACTTTTTTCACATAACCTCAAGATGTATGTGAAAAATTCGAAAAACCAAGTTTTTGGTTTTTTATTAATATCTTTTACAAACAATTATATTTTTTCACTAAATTTGGTGAAAACTTACCTCTTTATGTCCCAAATACGCTGTAATTTATTCGATTAGAAGTATATATTTTTTTCACCTTATTTTGATAAAATATCGAAAAAATATCCTTATTTTCAATCGAAAATTCATCCGTCAAAATATCAGCTTTCTTCAAAAAGTTGGTATGTTTTCTGTTCGTTGAAATATCTTCTTTTTGATAGTGAAAAAAAAAATATATGTTACGATAGAAAATCTTCTCAGAAAATGCAAAAAAAAAAGTTAGTGAAAAAAAAAAATAGTGGGGTGAAACCCATTAGAAAAGGAGGAGAATATTATAAAAACATAAGGAAAAATAATTTACGGGTGATCTGAGTTCGGGAAGGGGGTGGGGGTGGGCTTTTAAGGGTAAAAAACGCTTTTTCTCGATTTCCGGCAAAACTAAAAGTCCTATGAAAAAAAGTCAAATGGCAAAATTGTAGGTAATTAAAAGATCTAAACCTTTTGTATGCACACTTTTTTCACATAACCTCAAAATTGATGTAAAAAATTCAAAAAACCAAGTTTTGGGATTTTTTCAAGAAATTTGGTGAATACTTACCTCTTTACGTCCCAAATACGCTGTAGTTTATTTGATTAGTTACATTTTTATTTATATAAAATCAGATTTTTAAAAGATATTAATAAAAAATCAAAAACTTGGTTTTTTGAATTTTTCACATACGTCTTGAGGTTATGTGAAAAAAGTGTGCATATAAAAGGTTTAGATCTTTTAATTACCTACAATTTTGCCATTTCACTTTTTTCCATAGGACTTTTAGTTTTGCCGGAAATCGAGAAAAAACGTTTTTTACCCTTAAAAGACCACCCCCACCCCCTTCCTGAACTCAGATCGCCCGTAAATTATTTTTCCTTATATTTTTATAATATTCTCTTCCTTTTCTAATGGGTTTTATCCCACAATTTTTTTTTTCACTAACTTTTTTTTTTGCATTTTCTGAGAAGATTTTCTATGGTAACATATATATTTTTTTCACTATCGAAAAGAAGATATTTCAACGAACAGAAAACATATCAACTTTTTGAAGAAAGCTGATATTTTGACGGATGAATTTTCGATTGAAAATAAGGATATTTTTTCGATATTTTATCAAAATAAGGTGAAAAAAATATATATTTCTAATCGAATAAATTACAGCGTATTTGGAACATAAAGAGGTAAGTTTTCACCAAATTTAGTGAAAAAATATAATTGTTTGTAAAAGATATTAATAAAAAACCAAAAACTTGGTTTTTTGAATTTTTCACATACATCTTGAGGTTATGTGAAAAAAGTGTGTATGCAAAAGTTTTAGATCTTTTAATTACCTACAACTTTGCCATTTGACTTTTTTCCATAGGACTTTTAGTTTTGCCGGAAATCGAGAAAAAGCGTTTTTTACCCTTAAAAGCCCACCCCCACCCCCTTCCCGAACTCAGATCGCCCGTAAATTATTTTTCCTTATGTTTTTATAATATTCTCTACCTTTTCTAATGGGTTTCATCCTGCTATTAATTTCTTTGTTTTTAAAACCTATCGAGCCTGGTCTATAAGACCTAGGTCGGTTTTTACCCACTGATGGGAAGATCAGGACCACAAACCAACACACAGCGCTCGATCAGTTTAGACCTCTAGACAACCAGATCAAGTTCTTATCAGTACTTAGTATCTGGAGACAATACCTACTAATTACCTAGCAAACATAATTAATTACCTACATAGAATTATTACATATACATATAACTGGCATAAATTTAAACTATTTAATTGACACTGGTCACTACTCGAACAGATAATGAGATTCAAACTATAACCTATATATGTAGTATGGCAACTTTTTGAAAATTGTATTGTGAAGTAAAGAAAATCCCGAAATTGAATGAAATCAATGGGTCGAAAGTTGCGCGCAGAACGTAGCATATTCCAGTTGATCGGATAGGACCCGAGATTTATCACGAAAATTCTGTTTTCGGTTTAATATTAACAATTTGTAAGTTAATTATATTAATTACAAATAGTGGTCAATTTGTGGTAAAATCCTTTTATTTAAAATTAAAGTATGTGGAGAGCACGAAAACCATACATCATTAATATTAAAGAACATTTTACAGAACGCCATCTAGTTCCATAACTCGTTTTAAGTTTTTATTTGATTCTATTCTCGACAAGTGATATCAAACAAATCATCAATTTTATATTGAGAAAAGCTTTCGAAATCAGTAGAAAACTACTATTTCCTAATTGCGAGTTGTTTTATCACACTTTTCGAGAATGAAACTAAGTAAAACTTAGAAGATTAAATGTTCAGAAAACAAAAGAACAATAATTTAATTATTTCTGGGCGTCTAGTCGAAGCGACGCGTGACCCGGGGGCTGGTGAGTATCTGGCCCAGCGTATCAGTATTGCTATTCAGCGCGGCAATGCAGCCAGTGTCTTGGGTACGCTTCCGATTGGTACTGATTTGGATCAGTTGAACTATCTATAGATCGTTTGCAACGGTCTGTAGATAGCTCAACTGTTTCTTATGTATTTTATATGACAATGTACATTTTGTAAATACTGTATAGTCGTAAGTTTGTTTGTGAATAAAGTTGTCTTAGTAAAAAAGAACAATAATCAATTAGGACTACTTAGAAGAGCGGACGTACATCTCTATCCGACTTAAATCAAAGAGAGTCGTTTGAGTTTTGGAAAAAAAAGACCTGTTTTCGTCCAATTAAACTCCCCCAGGCGAGCTTAGTGTGTACTATCACATATTCTGTTGCAACCAATTAAGATCAAAGCCTTAGATTTTGGATATAATCGGATACAAAATAGTAATAGATTCGGAAATTAATTAGTTTCAATTTACCTGTTGGAATCAATTGTTTGAACCAATATAATCTATATTTGAGAAATATCTTCCGTGTGTTGCTATAAACAATGGATAGCAGTGTTGTTTAGTATGTGGCTAGATGGCGTTGTGTAATAAGAATAACTGATTTATATACAAATTTCAGTTATTTTGAGAAAAATTGCGATCGAAAACATGTATCAATGAAAACCTATTTTCGTCTTCAGTAAAGGGTAATAAGTCAATTTCTAAAATAATGGATTTGACCTTTAGCTTGTTTGTTCACTCCCACACTGGTCCTTGAAGAGATCAATCCACAAAGCTTAGCATGAGTTACTGACGCATCCGAATCCACCTCATATGGCACGTCCTCTAACTACCGCTCCATGAGGCATACTCGACTTCAGTATGCTAAATGATTGACTGTCAGGACTTCAGAGGAGTTGGAAACCAGGGCCAACTAAGTGTTCTTACATAACAGACCAAAATAACTTAAAAGGATTGATACCGTCAGAAATACATGCTCAGAGTACTGAACCTTACTTCAAGAACTAAACAATATCTGCAGGGTGGAAGGACTCGCGCACCATTTATCAGACCCTAGCTTCACGATGGATCCTTTGTTCTACTGATAGTTATACAACGACTGACCGCATTCATGCGATTGTATCTTTGTTACTGACCTTACTCGTTGACATTGGTGACCTTCATATACCATATGCCCTATTTATGACCTTAAATAAGCTTTACTATGAAAAAAGTATCGAAACATACGAGTAAGCCCGACTCGCACTTAGCCGAAACTTATTTGTCACGCGTTATTTTGTACAGATGTCTCTCGTAATTTTCATCACATTTCATTCCTCATTCGAAACCGTTCAGCGCTCCGGCGGCGGCGCGGTAATCATGTAAATTATTCCGCCCGAAAATACCAGGACTACATAAATATGAAAATGTTCGTTCCCACTGAATTTGCGATTCGCGTAGTTACCATAGATAGTGTAACAGTGTGTATGTACTCGAGCTCGAGATCCGCTTGTTTTCGTTCGCTTGTTATTTTTGTAAGCATGCACTTGGTTAGGTTCGATTTTATTGTTTTTGTAGAATTGCGAATTAAATGTAGCGTTTGTTCTGACTGTGTAAATAGTTATTTACGATAGTGCACTAATATTCTCAATCAGCAGTTATTTATGCAAAAATAAAGCACTGGTCTACAAATTGACTTGATGCCCACTTTGAATAAAGTTCTGGTAGAACAAGCATTACTTAATACAGAAGATACACAAATAATTGCACAGTCATTAACAAAACAAAGCACGTAGTTCATCTGGTAGAGTAATTCGCCTTGCTTTGCACCAGAGTCTAAGCCCCGGCGAGGAGTTCGCGCCGTTAACTAATTCCCCAGTAATCCGACGCGGATTGCAGCCGATCAGCTCCTGTTTTATGCAAGCTTGGTAGCCGGAGCGAGATATTAAAATGCTTAACGCGATTAAACTCGGAAATATTACGGCGACTTCTGACGGTAGAGCGGAAAATAAGGAGAGTTATAACTGTACAGCTATCGAGCTGAATTACCTACAGTTTTCTGAAAAAATGCAGCTGCCGAGGCTAACCAACTATTTTATGGTAACTAAGCCCATCATATTTTTTTTACGAAACCATCCCTTATCTTCCAAATATATTGATAACTATCAGAACGAACAGGTGTATGTTTCATTGCTAGTGTTCATACTTGCAGTATGTTCATACACAAGAATACTTTCTCATATTAACTCTTAGAACCAACGTTATTGAATTGTTTTAATAGATTCTGCTTTTAACTAGAGAATTTATAATAGTTATTCAGCTTTTTTCATGAAAAATACTCAAAATAGTCACTTAAGCTGCAACAGACAGACAGATAACTGTTGATATTATACCTAATCAAAGATATTGTACCTAATAGCTTATACATTACCGTTTTAATACTAATATTGTCTATGTAGTATTCACTAGAATACAATTAAAGATTCGTTCTAAATTCAACATTTATCTATATGTAGCAGCGAATTTCTCATGGGGGTAATTAAAAACCAGTTAGTGTAAATCCACACAAAATCAGAAAACCAAAAGTTTGGAGGCGCCGGGTATCGATCCCGGTACCTCTCGCATGCTAAGCGAGCGCTCTACCATCTGAGCTACGCCCCCGTTACATTTCACGTTGAAAATATCGTCCACTAGACGTTGTGTGATTAAAAACCAGATCACGCGTAAGTAGACTTTGTCCGCGACATTGACATGATTATAAAGGCGTGCGTCAGCAAAACTGCCTTTCACTCTGCTGAGGCGGTTTGGTAACTTGCTTTGTCATTTTATTTGATAAAAGATGTTTTGCACGGACACTATTTGATAGGTGACCACTATGCTAGTAGCTTTTCTTAATACCGTAAAATGTCGACAGCTAATTTGCATAAATCTTCGTGTCATACGAAGGATTATTTGATTACAAACAAAAATATACGAGGGATTATTTGATTACGAACAAAAATTAGCTGTTTCAAATTATACATTTTGTCACGAATTAAAAAAGAAACTTTTCGTATTTCGTATAATTTAATTTTATTAACTCCGTTTCTAAAAGGATCCGAGGTAACCTTTAAAAAGTCATTTCGACACTGTAGTTGTTGATATTTAAAACCGGTAACATCTATAAATCTGTAAACTAATGTTATACGAGTATATTGCAAATAACATGCAAACTACGCAATAATCTACATTATCAATCATACAGCCTTCAATTGATCGGTAAAACTAATTACCTAAACATCCGCCGAACTAAGAGTAGGTTTACTTACTTCATTTTTTTATAAAAAATCAGCTTTTAGGTAGACAGTCTTATTAAGAATAATTTATATCGAGTTTAACGAAAAGACGTAAGTATTTCATGTTGCTATGTCTTGCGTTTGATTGCTCATTGCATCAAGATTTCGAAGTTTTTTCAACATCCGATAAAATACAAATAAAAACAAATCCCCTTTTGAAACAAATATTATACAGCAACAGTTAACATGAATTCATATGGTAAACTATTGTTAAAATGTCACGTTTCGAATGGCAAATGACAAGGCCGCAAGTATTTTAAATCGGCGGCAGTTCGAACCGCCTCAATATTTTGTCTTGTTGATATCAGGGGGCGTAGCTCAGATGGTAGAGCGCTCGCTTAGCATGCGAGAGGTACCGGGATCGATACCCGGCGCCTCCAATCCGTATTTTGCATCTTTAATTAGTCACCTAACTATAGTTTCCGCTTTTAATTACACTTAAGGTATCAATAGCAGGAGGGATGCTACGCGCGGAGCATGCCAATTTTCAATCACTACGCGACTTTTAAATATTCGAAATTTTTTGATTCAGCCCATGTCATTATTATTAAAAATGTTCACTCGAATGAAAACAAAGCTTTGTTTCAACTTCTCATTTGGCTCTTGCTCATTTTCACCCCGAGGCACATTGACCCCGTTCCATTCTCAGGTGACGTGAAAAAAATCAGCAGGGGAATACCAGGCGCTCGTACAAAAGAAACGGTGAAAGAGACGAGTGTGGAATTGCGTTTGGTAACAAGACGCGAATTAAAATGTTAGCACCCTTCACTTCGTGCATTCCTGGTATGAAAAATTAATTATGCAGGCCCTGTAGAGCTCATATTTGTAATTTAACAAGAAGAAAATTAGTTTAAGGTATGTCAACACTAACTTTCATTGTAAATAATACATTTCCGGTTTGCATTAACTTTCATAAGATTCTCTCTCATTCCCTTTCTTTTAGGTTAGGTACTTATTGTATTTTGCTTTCGTGAATAAGGTACTCAAAAAAACTGTAATCACATGTTGATTTTACAGAAAGTAGTACTCTTAGACTACACAGTTTACCTTTAAGTATAAGAAAAACAACCAGGTACATTAATAAAATACAAATAAAACCACTTCTGAGTCAAGGAAAAAGCATCGAACGTTTAACAAAACGATAATGTGAGGCATAACATAAAAACAAACCGCAAAATATGGCATGAACACGGCTATAACATTATGCCACGCGACGCTCTAAAGATATTGCGTAAAAATGAGCTTCTAAAAAACCTCAGAAAAGTTTTTATAAAAGCAAATAGGAGGGTATTACTTTGAATTTACATCATTCATGATACATTATCATACCGTTTGATCCTGATAAGATAATATCATTTTCTTTGAGCAAAAGGCTTTCTAGCAAAGATTTAGAAAATCAGAAATATCATATTTATTGAGCATTTTCTTGGTTTTGTGTTCCAATATAAATGTTTTAATTTTATTGGTATTGAGATATAAAGATTGAGATACGACAAATTATAATGTTTGAGAATACCATAAATGAACAGAAAGTTCAGAAAACATTGCGCATCCTGTCTTGTATTTGAAAAAATACATCTTGTTTCATCACAAGATGTGTTGATTCTCAAGTTCCTCAAGATCACTAAGGTATCAGAAAATATAGAGATTAGAGTTCCTTCTTTTTTTTTAGCTTCTATGTCATCGTATACATTATTTTTTGTGTGATTAATTTTCTCAAAAACTAAATTCTGGCATGAAGAAGTCTGTTTTTTCCACACTTAGGGCGGAGCTTTTAAAGTTTGACACGCTCTGTTGCACCATTTTGTACACTTCATTTACAAGATCCTTGAATTCTGTTACCTTCTTACACATTGTGAAAGCCTGGTAATCATTTAGCTCATATTCTTTATTATGTTTTAAAAAAGAACGCAGGTAAGAACAACAAAATATTGTTTAAAATGGCATATCATATATTTCTCAGGAGAAATGCTCCGTTGCTCTTTTGTGTTTGCTAAACCAACCTCATCCGGAGCATTAGGGCAGCATAATTACTAAAGTTGTTAAAGGAAGTCGTAACATCGGGCTAGATGTAACAACATATTTATATGCGAATTCTCCGTGACATTTTGTTATATTTGGTTTTCACACTATGTAAGATTCCTTTATCAGCTTGTTTCGACCTTGAAAATTCTCAAACTCACTAAGGAAGCAGAGGGCCGAAAGAAGTACAAAATATAAGGAACAAAAATTCTCAGATTTCCCGATATATCGCACGAAACAAAAATACGATATTATAAGAAAGAAAAAGAGATGCAAAAATGCTTCACATGAAAACTAGGCTTGCATAAAAATGATGATTGATTTATTATGTCAACATCCTACTAAGTTTCGACTAAACAGCTGCCTATTTATTTCTCATAAGTCATAACAGTGGACTCCTCCCCTGAACGACAAGGTCCTGGCAGGTAGTAGTAGATAATGTAATGGTATGGCCTGCATGTTTTTTCTAGAATATCCTTGCACTATTGATACCCTGGTGTTCTTGGGAATTCCAAGACAACTTTTGAGAAATTTGAAATCTAAAAGGTGAGATAAAAAAAAATTGAGGTTGCATATTGTCTATTTTTTTGAGTTTCTTGGTTATAATATAATACATATTAGTAATATATGATTGCCTGGTGTCCTTGGGAACCTTAAAATAAATTGAGCAATGTTTTGTCAAGGACCATATCGCCAAGATCAACAGATTTTCTCACGGTGAGAAAATTATACCATTAAAATCCCATGCACACCAGGCCCACATAAGTTACAAGGACGAGCAAACTCGAAAGAATCGGAGCTTTCATGGTAAACAATAGAGGTTCGTAGTTCCAGATTTCATCGTATTCTCACGGTATGACAAATGTACTATTTAACTCCCATGAAGACCAGGCATACAGAAGTTTTGAGAATGAGTAATCTCAAGGACTTATTTAGTAAAAACCGGAGCGAATCATCTTTCTTTTCTTTCTTTCTAACCCCGCGATGAGTTTGGGAGCAAGAACGAATAGTCTTAAACTCACGATGAGTGAACTGAAACGTTTTTCTCTCATGAAGACCAGGTTAACATAAGTAGGTAACTAGAATGAATAAGCTTAAGAAGTAAAAAAAAAAACTTTAAGATCTTTTATGAGCCTTAACAATTGAATGAACTGTTTATTGTCAACGCTTCCTCAATTCTGATATCCGGGTAGTCTTGGGAATATTAATAATGAAAACCTTAAATTAGACATACACATGTATGTCTCTTGAAAATCATGCGCATTTATCATACCTACGGGTTTAAATCGTTTAATTCCCTTGCATTAAAAGACTACAGATTTTGACAGTTTGGCTTCCATGGGAAACACTCTTTACCAATGTTCTCATGAGATTAAATGATCAACTACATCAAAGAAATATTTCTCAAACTCTCGGTAATGTTCCCAGAGGAACCAGGCTAGCAAATGACACGAAGAGACTGTAGAAGTAAGTCATATAAAGGCGAAAAAAACTTTTTCAAATTCTGAACTACAAAATATATGTATAAACATAAAAAGGCGGAGCTTTGATACCACCGTGTATGTGTATAATTTTATCATCGTTTGGTGTTTTCTGTTTTCTTGGTAACCATGAGACATTATAACAACCCTTTCAAGAAGAATCTCGTAATTTTTTTTATAAGTTAAGAAATAGGTTATATATTTTATAACTATGTGTACCAGTTAGAAAGGATACCACATAACAAAATTATCTGAAAAACGACTTAATAACCTACTTCTGCTTGAGCAGCCTGCGAAATAAGGCGGAGCTTAAATGGGATGTGCGTGCAACCTCTGCTGCGTTTTATTATTCTTTTTCGACTATGCATTTGGCTTGCTGCCTTCTTGCTCTTATGTTTGCTTGGTACTGAAAAATCTTGAATAACCCTTTTGATAAATATAACTTGTAACATGCTATGGGTAAAATATTAAAGCAAAACATTCTTTGAAATCACCGGACAGGATTTTGTTTTGCATATGACCAACACATTCTCAGGCTCTTCTAAATTGTCGCACGGCTACCAGGATGAAATAAGTCAAGAAGACCAATATAACTATTATGCTGCATCTCCCTCAGAAGAAGGAGAATCGTTCAATAAAAACACTTAGCAAACACCAACCTCCTGCAGAGTTTTCAGAATACCATGTGTTCATAGGATCGTAGCTGTTTGCATCTTCTGTTGGCTTAGTATCCTTGGCAACTTAATTGAACCTTTTCGTTTGCTACGTTAATATAATGCTATCACTATCAAATATGATGTTTAAGAGTTTTCTACCCTATTTGTATCAAAGGGAAACTTTTTTAAGTGTCGTATATATTTTTTTATAGCACGGTGCACCTTGCATCTTGTCTATCGCATATCTTGTAACCTCTTTGTGATTCATGTTAGCTTGATTATCTTGAGAATCTATTTTAATCCTTTTAGTCTCGGATATTATTTTAATAAGCACATATCAGATAGTGTCATTATGTTTGCTTCTTATGTTATTTATGTTGCGTTGCACTTACCTACTTTCCTTTGTGTTTCGTTAATATTTGATTTACAATGTCTATTAGGTTCTAGCAATGTAGATATGTGCTTTGTAACCAACCAGGAACTTCATTTATCAAGTCCATATCACTATACCCATTTGGTAGTTTTTTTTCTTTAATTGTTCGAACCGTTGTTTCAGGTAGTTGGTAATATATTGCCTCTTCCACCTCCTATTGCTCTCTTATCGCCTTGTATAAATATACAAGGCGATTTGAGACTTTGTTCTTAGAACCTTTGTAATTGCTGACCCTAGTTCAGTGTCAAATTCCTTGATAGCTCTACTAGGCTTATTTAGCCCTGAGGCATTATAATACCGTATTATAGCCTGAAGCATTATAATACGGTCTTGTATTAAAAATAAAACATTAAGTCCGTGATTTTGAATAAATCTTTGCGCTTAAGAGAGTAAATATTTACGCAAAATAATATGGCTTGGCACGTTAATTTAAATAATTGTACGTGTACATATTTGTTTACATTATCGAAAGGGCAAGTCAAGAATTTCTAGAGTAACAAGGATACATAAAGGCAAGAAGGCACTAAACCAAACGCGTAACTGATATAATGATAAAAACGCAGCCGGGGGTTGCACGCACATCCTGTTAAGCTCCGCCTTACGTCGTAAACTACTCAAGCAGGTAACGAGTTTTTTCAAAATTGAAACTTAACTATTTTTTAAGGGCTGTACAATTTTCTCAAGGTTACTAAGGAACCAGAACGGACCAACCGATTACAATATGACAGGCAAACAAAACGGTATGGTAACTTTTTAAGTAGTTCCATAGATCGGAATTCAAACGGTTGTTTATTACTTGCTTTAACATCTCTTAAGCCTTTTTGCTTTCCTGGTTTGTATGGCAAGCTGGTGTACTGACACCGTCTGGTGGTACTGAGTGTTTGGTAAATATTTGTTTGATATCGTGGGAGTAGTTGCTAGAACGTCGAAACAAGGCTTCAAAATCTAAAATCATTGTATTTTCAATTTGTATATAATTGTATTTGTGTTGTCATTTTATGTCACACATACTTTTGTCAGGTTGTAAACATAAAATGTATCCTCCTGCGCATCGAGGAGATTTTCAATATGTTTCATAGGAATACCAACACATCATAAACTAGTAGGAGCTTGTTAAAGTAAAACATTTTACTCCGGATGTAAACCGTTAAAATTCAAAGCGCCTTTCTCAAGTTTTTATCATAGATTTCAAGGAAACCAAATCACGAGAATACATACAAAAATGTACTAATAATGGCCTTTATAATCTATCTGCTTGTGACTTCTACTTACCTGGTATTTATGGGAACATGAAGGACAATTTGCGAAATCTTGGGAAAATATTTAATGCTTTAAAAAAAGTGAAATACCTAAATAGCAACTACTTGGCTCCAAAATCAAAGGGTTATTTGTTTCACACCTTTACTAGGCAAGCATAAACGTAACATGGTGTCGAAGATATAATTTAAGACCTTGTCTCTTCCTTGGCATATTGGTTCATCATCCTTATAACGTCTTTGTGATCTCTGATACCCTTGTTCAACAGATTGTAATAGATCTGATTTTGGGTATTTATCTTTTATTTTGATAACGTTGATAGAAATAGTTTCAATAGGGTTTTAGGGAGCAACACGATGACCAGGTTAGAATTTTAAGAAGATGCGTTTCTCAAACTGGTCTTACGATTCCCAAGACGACTGGGCAATCATAAACCGTGAAGTGCCATCATACTAATGATATAGAATACTTTAATATTTTGCATTATAATATTTATAACTATTACAACTATGAACTAAATCCCTAAAATTGTATCAAGACGACAACGTTCTCAAGATATTCTTATGATTCCCAAGATCACTCGGGTATCAGAAATCGTAGGAGGTAACAAGAATTCTTGGTGTGTGTGTAGTAGAGAAGTAGACTTACAGAGGAGCAACAACCAATCATAGGTAATATATAAACATAGTTTTTTTTATAATATCCGTGCGACTAAATCAGGAGCTATGAGAATATTTTAAAACCCATGTGAACTGACAGAAATTGCGTCTTAAAGACAGTACAGTTCTCAAGCTATTCTTATGATTCCCAAGACGACTAGGCTACCAGAAAGCCTAAGGTGGTATTAAAACACTCAAGGGATTTTAAAGGGAATAAAGACCGGTCTGGAATAAATAGTCAGGTAGATGAAACATGTAGCAAGGATGTTTTTGTTGTTTTTTTTTTCAATTCTTTTTTGTTCCTTCTTTTTTATCATCGAATGAAAGAACAGGATGGGCAATGTGCCCCACCTCCTAATATTACACATGCATGGTACTGCAAACAATATTCAAAATAGCTTAGAAATCAAAATAGAAATAAATACGTATAAAAATTTCTAACAATAAACAGAGCTTAGAAAAGGGTTAAATGTATCACTTTGTTACCAGGGTTGCATAGCCTGCGAAGAGGTGTACGTTCCTTGGTATTCCAAGCCTATTCCCGTCCCGCGCCATAAAAGGCAGGCAGTCCACGAGCTCCTTTTAGTTTCAAACAGGTGCAAAAAGAATATCGTAGAGGCGTGTCCTATTTGCGTCGGCTCGTTGTGTTTAGTTCGACGTTTTTATAAATATGTACTGCAAACGCTATTTCTAACATTGTCTGTAGTTTTAGAACAGGTGCTAGGTTTGTGATACAATAGTGATAATATACTATGTGACAGCGCTTAGAAACCTATTAACCTCTAGTATGCTACATGGTTTTTAGGTTAGGAATTGCCCCCTAATGTCTAATTTTTTTCTATTTAGAAATTTGTCGCTAAACTTTATTTCTTAGAAGTACTGATCAGATTACCATATTCCGTTGAATTTCATCTTATTTATTTAAAAAAAGGTTTTTATTCGTTTTTCCATTCGTCGTTTTTAGTCGTTTCCTTACATTTATCGTTTCGACTTCCGGTACCTACTAAATTTAGGTTAATCGACGTGCTGTCCACCACTAAGTTTACAATAAGTTTATCAGTGATTGATTCGGTTCCTTCGGTAATTTATACCAAACGAGCGGCCCGTCACGTCTTCGCACGGGATATTTTCCCGCTTTCCCGCTTTTCTGTTGAAATTTTTCCAGAATTTTCTTTGCTATAAACCTCACGGAGCCCGAGACCTTTCCAACGAATGCAAAACCGTGGAAATCGGTTCGTGCGTTCTGGAGTTATACCGTCAGGAAGGAAAACCCGACTTATTTTTATGTAGTAGATGGATTCTATAAGAAGTACATACCTGCGACGACGGTCTCCGCCCGCGGCAGCCGCTGCAGCACGTGGTGGATGAGCGCCACGTCCGTGCACGCCTGCAGGTTCCGCACACTCTTGCGCAGGATCGCGATAAACACAGACCATATTTCAGCCTGAAACAAATCATATCAATTAATAACTGTACCAATAACAGCAGAGAAATAATGCCAGAATCTGGCGACATAACAGAGTTCTGGAATGTTTTAGATTCTAGGGCGTCTTTTCTCCTTCTTGTGTATTAAAATAATTGGGTACGCTATGGTCACGCGAAAACATTCTACAGCTATAAGGCTTGAGATTAAACAATGTGAATATATGTACCTTGTTTGATTAATATAATAATACAATTAAATAATT
Organism: Ecliptopera silaceata; assembly: GCA_932527185.1. Lineage (NCBI taxonomy): Eukaryota > Metazoa > Arthropoda > Insecta > Lepidoptera > Geometridae > Ecliptopera > Ecliptopera silaceata. The sequence continues at coordinate 9,205,674 of OW052211.1, forward strand.
TAATTGACCTAGTTGGAACATACTTATGAAATGCAATTTGCCCTATAATGATTTATTATTAAAAAATATCTTATTATATCTTTTTCAGTTCATTCAGTATGTTCTAAGGAGATTGATTTACAAGAGGTAATCGTGCAGACAAGGTCTCAACTTTTGTTGAGGCTTTGTTGGGATTACTTTAAAATATTACGTTCAATACTGAGAATGTTATTATCTAAGCCTATGATAATAATATTCTCAGTATTGAACATAATAATGTTTTGAAGTTAAAGTAATCCCAACAGAATATTATAGCAAAAACTTGAAAGAAAATTTGTCTGAAATCAATTCAATCAGACTTTATAAGTGGAACACAGAAAGTTACGCTCCGTTGATCCAGCTAAATAAATGCAATAACGATGGGATCAGCTAATAGCTTTGAGAACAAGCTGATATTCTAAAAGTTATAACGGCAGCGTATTAAGCTGTAATCCTGTTGAGGACGAAGAGCACGGACCAGGCTCACAGGTGATGGAAGGGAAACGGTAATGTAGCTGATCATCGCACGCACAGTCTGAATCTAGAAAGCTAGAAGTCTAAATATTTTAATATAACGAGCAGCGACTGCGAATGAACAGCATTAATGTATAATAGTCATGGCATTTTGCACAACTCTCCACCTAACCCTAAATTATGCAGATATGTGTAAATTTTACATTAATCAACGATTTGCAGGCACATTTGACAATATCGCCTAAAAACTATTGACGCCCACTACTCTGATATATGAATCATTTAATTATAAATACGCATTGATAGTGAGCTCCATCTTTTTACAGATACTGCAAAATTACATTTGGTGCTAAAAAGTTTGTCCGATAGTCAGATAAATAAATTGATTGATTTATCTGTGTCACGTCTAGTTGGCAAAACTCCGCGAGGCATATATTCGGTCGCGTCGGGCGCATCAACCGTGTTAAAATCAAAGCTTTCTGTATTTATAACAGCCTGCTACATAAATACACTAAGCCAAATATTTGCACTCATGTCCAGGTTTACTCTACTTTTTCGTTATATTTGTAGCTTTGAGCATTTAACATCAAAGGAAAATTATCGCCATTTTATCTTTTGACACGAATTGAGATATTTTTTTTTACATATTCACAATAAATTTAATTTAACTTGTATTTGTTGATGCTTAGCAGCGAAAGCCCACAAGAAACAGACAAGACCTTTCAGTATGGGTCGCCAGGGTTGAAGTTTCCCATAGGTACTGGGGTAGCATACCATAGTTAGAGGCTACGACTATGGGCTAGATTAGATATACGTTGGATCATTGCCTCGAAAATAAAGGGGAATGCTAACGATATACTTTTTATAGGTGTTTTAAGATGTTCAAGGCGACAAAAAATGGATGGAAACTTTGCTTCAAATGAAATAACGGGCTTTTAGTATCACAAAAAATGGCCGGCGTAAAAAGTCGACACTTTTGGGCCAAGGGCCAAAATAAGGTTATTGGTTCGCACACCTAAACCAGGCTAGTATAAGAATTGAAAAATGGTTTTATTTTCCTATTATACCTTTGAGTTTTGAAACCATTAAATTGATTGCTCGTAGGCAAAATAAAGTGAACCAAAGTTCCCAGGTGTTACGCCAGCGTTATTTGTCTGTTATTTTCTAAATAAAACCGACGTTGTTTGAAACTTTTACAAGGAAATGAGAAACAAATTTCCTTTCATAGAGAGCACACTCCAACTTGCACAAAAAAAAACCAAACACGCAAACGAAGACACCAGGTCATCGGAGAACCGTGGCGGTGCACAAAAGCACTCGGTTAACGAGTACTCGGTTTAATTATATTACATTCTTCCAGTTAGCGGCACAATCTCGGAATCACAAGTTTCAGTGGGAATTTCTAGAATTCTTGCGACTCCGACGGGGGGGTTTCAAGAAAATTCCTATTACATACTTCATTGAATGAAGGTTGTAGAAGGCGAGGGTGCGCTTTGAAATACTTGTGGGCTATGTATCTTGGTATTGTAAGTGTTGTAATCGCTGATTGTTATTTTTAATTCGAACCTATGTTCATAAGAAGGGGCTACTCGGGAACGGAAAACTATATTAAATAAATTTAATGAAAAGTGAATAATGCCACAGTAGGTATACATAATAACAACTTTGATCACAATTGAGTTCATGTCGCGTATCGTAACAACTTTCAGTGAATGGAAGTGTATAATGATACGAAGGGTAAAACATCGAAAGTGCTTTGCTGTTCATGTTGCCTTGGTAGCACGGGAACGATAAACACGTGGGCTAATGACGTCACGTTCTCATGTGGTGAATGATTCTGTCCCTCCAGAAATGGTTCACACACATTGACACAAGCAAGTTTACAGTTGGAAATACGAAAGGGAACTCGTTGTATACTTCTAGCGGTGTATGGCGCCTTGGTATATCGGGTATGAAAAACACGTGGACCAAAGTTATGACGTCACATCGCCGCTTTTAATAACTATGAAACACGAAATGCACTCACGACATTTATTGTCCGTATTAAAATATACTAAAAATCCACGTAAGATAAAAACACAATTTTTTTTCTTAAATAAACATAAGTCGGACTGAAGATGAACATGTCGAAGACCAAGCTCATGACCAACAGCACACACCGCAAAGTGGATATAGAGGGCGCAGAGATTGAGTACGTCCAGGAGTATCTTTATCTTGGCCAAACAGTTTCTCTCCAGCAAGCAAGACAAGAAAAAGAAATCGTCCGACGAACAGACAATGCTTGGAGAAGCTTTTGGTCAATGAAAGATCTGATGAAGGGCGATCTTCCACTATCCCTTAAAAAGAAGCTCATGGACGTGCGCATTCTCCCCATCCTCACTTACGGTGCCCAGACTTGGTCTTTGACTGCTCGTCAAAAGTTTGCACTTGGAGTATGTCAACGAGGCATGGAGCGCAGTATCTTAGGAGTAAAACTGTCAGACCGCGTGCGAAATAGTACACTGCGCTCCAAAACAAAAATCATAGACGTTGGCCTCAAAGCCGCCAACCTGAAGTGGAACTGGGCTGGACATGTCTGCCGTATGCCAAGCGAGTTGTGGGCAAAAACCACTACAGAATGGATACCACCTAACGCAACCCGACGACGTGGAAGGCCCAGGAGGAGATGGCGCGACGAACTAGATGTATCGTACCTACCATCTTGGCCTGTAGCAGCATCCAACCGCAAAGAGTGGAAGGAGGGAGGGGAGGCCTTTGCCCTGCAGTGGGACAGTCATGGCTGATTAATAATAATAATAAATAATAAAATAAACATAAAAATAATTCATCTGAACCATCTTTTAAGATGGAATGTCAACTTAGGAATAATCAGGAAAACTCTAGAAAGCAGCTCCTGCACAAATAAACGAGTTTGCTGAAGTTCATTATCAGATTACTAAGTCTCATCAACGCCTCGCGTCTCATGTTCGCCCGGTAACGAGCGAACTTGCTTACAGATGTAATATGATTCGGCGGCGAAGTTTATGAAAACAATGAAAGTTTTTAGAAAATTCGGGAAAATATGAATCGCTCTTTCTCGTCTATGACCCGTTTTACGCACTTATATCACTTATAAATCTACTTTCACCTATTACTGAGTTTTCAATTTATTGATAATCTTTAAAAGCCGAGAATAAGAAGATGATCAAAAATTTACTAAAATTGTACAAGAGAACTTCACCAACATCGTTAGCATATTTTTCACGTCCAAAAACAAAACTAATACGCCAAGCAACTTTTCTCATTAGAGTTCGTCCACCTGATGTACCAGGCTGGCATGACGCGTTTGTTTTGGGCCTAATTAAGCGATACATCACGTACGCTACCAGGCTCTCAGGGCGCTAGAGTGATGGACGACCCAACCACTCTAGAATGGCTGAGAAAATCCGCGCAGTCATCTTATGAGATGTTTTTTGGCCCCTTTGGGATGATTTTATTACAGTTTATTGGGGTTTCTAGTGGCTTCTTAAATAGTGCTTAGGTAACATGATGTTGATTTTTATGGCAGGTAAGCTCTATAGTATTCGCACTGTAATGTAACTGCTTTACTCAGCAGCGTACTAATTAGGGTGTAAATTGATGTACATTGGTATACCGTAATTGGCGGTGTGGAAAAACCTTGCAAAAGAAAACTTCTTACGTTTTAATGATGTCCTTGTTCAAATTACGAGGAAGGGCATAATCCCTGTCATTTCATAACGGCTTTATTAAATGCTGTGTCACTGTCACTTGTATGACAACAGGGAAAAAAGGACACAGATCCTGAGATCCTCGATTTTAATAAAAAAATACATAATTAAGGTTTACCTATCTCAAAGCATTCAGTTTTGTCAAACTGAAGTCAGTGTAAAATAAAATATGCATCCACGAACTATTAAATTTATTTATATTTATATTAAAAAATATGTTTGGACGTTTGTTCTGTATAATTCATGAGTAATAAACACTAAATGCAGTCCTAAATTCTAAGTCTAGATTACTTTGAGCTAATTTGCAAGCTTAGTGACCGTGGACAAAGTTTAACTTTGAGTAAGCTATGGCGTCCAGCTTCGAAACTTTAAAGCCAAGGGACTTGCAACCACACAGTCAGAGATGTACGTGAGTTATCAAAATATTAATAATGACATCTTTTAATGAGTGATAAAGAGTTACAGTGACGACACTGAAATAAATTTAAAGTGTAACATTAGCTTATTTTATAAATAAAAATAAAAATGTAAGCAGGTATTTTTAACTACCTTTGATGTTATTTAAGAAACATAATCGGAGTTTTAATGTAGGTATTAATTTTGCAATAATAACTGTTTTTATTCTATGAATCAGCTGGTTCCATATTTATGTGATTCCGATACTAGATACGGGGACGGGTCAATCCGAGTATCGCCTCGAACGAAAGTTATTATATATAGGTCAACTATTGACTATTTCCGAATAAATAAATAAATAACTGTTTACAACACAAATATTGTGAATAAAGCGAACAAAAAACTGCCATCGGTATAGCTACGAATATAAGTTTAAGTTAATAGAATAAATGAATACAAGAGAAATAAAAATAAATGAATGTATTTTATATAAATGCAAAAAGTACTGTTTCCGCCCGGGATCGAACCGGGGGCACCGGTGAAGCACATGTGATAACCGCTACACTACGGAAACGATAGTTTATGCATTGAAATTTTCTAACAGTTGAACTAGTAGATACTAAATAATATGTAACACAACAAGTATGATCAATATGCTCAGTAGATATAATCTCAAGTGATCTAGGAAGATGAAAGCGTAACGGTAATAATAAGCCCGAAAAAATACGGAATGCTGAACGCTATAGTTTAGTTTTAAGAAACTAACAAGAAACGTGCAACCTTCCATCTCTTTTCATCTTCACTTGTGCAGGTAAAGAAAGAGACGGCGCAAACGGCACCTTTTTTGTTAACTTTTTTATCTTATTTTGATCTCCCGGATTCTTAGGGATCACCTTCAGAATCCCTCGAAACTTATGCCGTCTTAGTACGAAACGAGATCAAGTTTAACTCTTTTGGTTACTTTTGCACAATGATATGCAAAATTCTCAGTACAAATTTATTCGCACGGGATAAAAACGTCTAAAAGGGCAAAGAGGGCCCTAAAAATACCGCATGGCCCGGTTAACCCTTTGGAATGAAATCTGACAGCTACCAGGCATACATAACTGTGGAGAAGGTTGAATGTTTCGAGGAAGTGGCCCTTTTGCTTTTTGAATGTTTAGGATTTACTGTATTGATATAAATCAAAATATTAGCAATATTCATAAAAACTGTTTAAACTTGAACTTGGATACTTTGGTTCTGCTAAGTTTATGTACAATAATTATTAACATTATTTACTAAGTAATTTAATCCTGATTTTAACAAAACGTCTAAGTGATTTTCATATAAGTACTTTAAAATAAAACTAGTATCATATACACTTTATGTGGAATTCATTCAACTCCAATTTACTGCTTGGGCGCAGTAATGAACACCTTATTAATACATAGCGAACAGTTTATTTTTCTACAGTATTCAATAATTACTTAGGTTTGTATAAAAGCGTGTCGGAAGATTGAGGAAGTTACTGTACTTGCGCAATTGCTAAGCAAACTAAGTAAAGGGTTAAGTTGAACTCGATATCTACCAAGGCAGCATGACATGCTTGGAGATGCGCATGTTTAAAAGGGATTCTGTTCGGGAAAGATGTTCAGGTAGTCAACGACATAAAAAAGTATCCCTTGCCCGTTTCTGTCTCGTAAAGTGCTGCGGGTTTGAAGGAGATGAAAGATAGTGTTATGGAATAAGAACAAAGTAATGGAGGTCCAATTAGGTGGCAGATGGGCGGACGCAGGGACCGTATTGGAAGGCTTATGTTTAGTCATCGACAACGGACTTTTTGCCTAAAAAGCTTTGTTATTTCTCATGACAAATAAAATTTGTTATGTATTGTATAATGGTGTCTTGCAGCACTAAATATAATATAACTGTCTTTGTCTTGTCAGTTTGTGATAGAGAGACATATTTTTAATGTTGTCAAATTAGATTTACAAAAACTAACTGATAATAATTCCATAATAATTTGTAACTAAACAACCCAGCAAACAACGTCACAGAGATGAAATCCTATAAGTACCTATATTGTATTTAATTCTTACTAAGAACCATTACCAACCTAAATACTACATGATAACATAAAAACAAGCGATACTTATCGATAATGTTTATTGTGTTTGTGATTGTTTTATCATTCAGAGAATAAATAATAATCGGTATAACGGTATCGTGTTTCTATCGATGTATCGAGTGTCAAACAAAACCTTTTATTTGGTTTTCTCGAGAAGCTTGTGTGATATGTTTTAATTTATAATAAAAATATATAAAGCGCAAATATACCTGGGAGTGTCAAATTCCCATCATTTGTCATATCGAAAAAGCTATGGTCACCAAAAGCTGGCACTTAAAATCACTTACACCTAAATCAAATCTCGAAATCAAACTCAGAAATCATACAGAGAACGACTCTTCAGACTTTGTTTATGCATATAGGGTAGTTATATGATATTGATGATTTTATTGAAAATGGAATGGACTTTTGGGTCTTCTAAGTGTCCTCTAGTTAATAATAAGTAAAGTTAATAAATTACCTGCAAACTGGATGGGCAGTGGTCTAATAACTCAAGCATGTGCTGGATGTTCTGCGCGTCCTGGATCACGAAGTTCAGCTCCATATCAAACTCGCCTCCCACCAGCTGGAACAAAAAAAACATTACATGAAATCCAACTGTCACAACATCCTGATAAAAAAAACATAGCTTGTAAAGTCACGTATAATAATAAAATAGAACCTCCTTCGAACCATTAACCTTATTCATCCATAACTATAAATCATATCCTCCCTTTCTACCCGTTTCTTGCGAGAAATATTATACACCTGCTGCACGGCTATGAGGCCCCGGTGCAAGGCGTATCGATATCACGGGAATTCTACCGCATTCCGTAATAAATATTGGATTTCCACATCCCGATACATTCTTAAATCATTTCTATAAATATAACCTCAATGGTTATGCCATCTTGGTGCTAGGAATATTGATAAAACGGGAATTTTACCCCTTTCTTACTCATCAGTTTTCGTTTCTCCTATTTCCAGGATGTTTTGAGGTTTCGGATTTTTAAAGTTAAAAATGCAAGGGAAAAGTGTAAATCGAATTCCATAATTATTTTATACTTTTAAACAAACTTGTATATAATAAACATAATATATAATGATTTAATTTTTTCATATAATGATTTGGCGTTTGACTAAGATTTGAATGTAAATTAAAGTTGTTCAGTTGAATATTATAAAATAATAATAATAAATAATGCTGGACAATCCACACAACATCATCTAGCCCCAAGCTAAGCAGAGCTTGTGTTATGGGTACTAGAATACTGACATACTTAATACAATATAATACATATATATGTATAATAAATATTTTTTATTATACATATAATACCCAGAACACCCGGAATAAATATTTGCAGAACATACAAACATTTATCCCGAGGCGGGAATCGAACCCGCAACCTTCCGCGTCGCAGGCGGACCATCGCCCACCGCGCCACATCGGTCGTCAAAAAATATTAAAAATATTAATCAAATATAGGAAAATAAAAGATCATTTATACTACACCTGCTCGGAAAGTACCTTGATACTTTATCAAATTTACGGTAGAAAGTCTGCATTGCATATCGAACAAATATGCGGCGAGAAAACGCATCTGAGCGGGAGAGAAAAGTGTATGAAAATCCATTTCTTACGTGGTTTTTCTTTTTGACGTGACAACGTCTTATAATTCGATAGAGCCGGCTGCACGCACGAAAAAACATGACTCATGAAGCGTTCCGGCGTTCCGGCGTTCTGAGGCGTTCCAAGATAAGATAAGATAAGATACGATTGACGTTGTCACGTTCAACTATCGTCAGTAAACCGACTTTACAGACAACCATTTTTTTAATTTTGGGTAAGACTATGCGCTGGTAACCTAAATATCAAAAGCCAAAAAGTTTTTACAGTGAGTTTTTATCTCCAAGTTCGCAAAATGACACTGGCCACTAGCTGTGTGTTGGATGGTGTCAAACAATTTGAAAAAAGAACATGTGAAAATATTAGTTTTTTATTTTCCTCGTAGGTGTAGTATAAAGCACTATGTATCACTCAAGAGAAAGTGCGATTCCCGATCTCGGGTGTTTTAAAGCCCTCGCCTGCGGCTCGGGCTTCAAACGACACCCTCGACGGTAATCGGTCACTTTCTCCTCTCGGTGAACAATGTACTATTCCATTCCTTATAAATTGTAATTTCTCAAAAACGCGTATAGGACATCTTCCTTTATTTACGCTTCCGCTGATCATTGACAAACGAATTAAATATTAACCGTCTGAACAATTCGAATACACGTATAAGACGCCTATACTGAAATTAAATAATACTGAAGAAGATAGTAATATTAGTATTGGTTTACAATTTTTACGAATCTGAGCCAATTTAAAATATATACAAATACGAGAGAACGTTCATTTTACTTTGAAATCTGATTGCAAAAGATAAGCGCGGCCGTGACTATCTATCATTCATTCTTTATCACGGGACAATAGCAGCTGTCCCTGCCCCGATCGGAGACGGGCGACGGTATTCAATTTGTGCGATCGGTCAATCTCTCTGTAGCCTCTGGGCGCCTGGTGGCCGGGTCCATTTGTCGACAACAATAGTGTCGACCGATACGTGAAAAATAGCCGCTAATAAGTTACATAATATAAGTCTAAAACACCTTTATACGCCTCAACCTATTGTGTTATGGACAATGCACGCGGTTTATCACAAGAAAAAAGGGCAATTCTGGTGTCGATTCTCGTTGACGGTTTCTGAATACAATTCGTATACAAAGTTTTTTTTTAAATAGGTGGTGAAAAACTCAGAACCCTGCAAACTAAATTATATGTAAGTAAGTACTTATTATGTGATCAAATAACACGCTTCTTCAAAAGAGGTGCGCAAGACCACGCCTTAGCGATAAATAATATCCCAAGACGTTACAATAAAACAAGTTCATGTAACCCCTTCGCAAACCATCTTCGTTTCTACCAGGCGCACATAAAATCAAAGAGATCGCTGGATTATATTACGCTCCCTTCAAATAGGGAACCATATATAGGGGAGGCGTGGTCATAACACTTATCATATGAAATACTCAAACTACCGTAAGCATAGTATCCATGGTTCTTGCCGTTTCTCTTTTAGTGTTCTATCTCTGTCTTTGCTTTTATTTACCCCATAGTTGACTTCCCCTATGAATATGAACAATGAGTTTTATACCCTTATGGTGTCGTTATACTAGGAGATAATAGAAATTAAGGAGTTTTTGAATTTCCATGGGGGTGGTGGTAGTTCATTAGTTTAGAATCTTCAGGTATTTTTACTTCATTTTCTTCTACTTTTTACAAAAACAAAATCTTTGCCAAAACATTTACAAACTATTTATAACTGAAATAGGGGAAGGCTTATCTAGGGTTTCACTAAGTAAGCTTATATTGATACTTTTTGACGGTATACAAAAACTAAAATCATCAAGAAAATGAAGCCGAGCTTTAAGTGCATTCGTATACGACGCATGAAATTCAAAAAAAATCACTAACTATAGGACAAGCTACATACAACATACTTATAGGTACCTATGGTTTATTTTCACCATGAACTAATAGGACAACATAACTTACTAGGAGCATTAAATGCAACTTCAGAAATCTAATAAAAAACGATCGATCCGAGTTCTATTGTCCTTTGGTATAAGTACCAGAGCGGCATGACTAGGGAAGAGGTTCGATTTAGAAACTGCCCCTTTCATGAATCGTCTGTTTATTGGTAGAATAGTCAAGTTCAGATTGAGAAAAAGCTTTTATTGAGATGCTTATAAGTATCTGCTTATTGACTGAACGCGTAGCATTCAGCACTAAATATTGTAGGTACATGTTATATTTCCAAGGTAAAATAATGCACTAACTAGTTACTATAATTTTTAACCATAAAATATTAGCATTTTACGCTCTGCATTTATTTATTTCAACGAAAATGTGCACTTTGCCACTGCAGTAACAGTTTGTAGATAAATCTACTCAGCTGTTGGATAAATAAAAATATGAAGCCACATCCTCATGCGGTCTGCTAGGGTTGCCAAAACTTTAAAATTGTGTTTAAGTTTCAAATGTCGTGTTATATCTTCGCCAACTCAATGTCAAATAAATATTTTACTATTCGATTATGTGCTATCAATGTTAGGATTATTTATAATCATCTCCAATATTTAGATTATATGAGAGGCGCAAACACTGGCAATTACCTAATTATCTTTACATACTCGTTTTTGAGTGTTAAGAGCCTTGATAAGAAGTGTTACCTATGTTTTCTACTTTTACTTAGTTTTATGTGATTTAGTATAAATTGCTGTGATCTGTGAAGAAATGTACGCTATCACTCGAATAGATCTCATGTACTACATGTCCCGTGCTCTTAGTAGGGACACAATTACTATTGTGCAGTAGAATTATGAACGGTGGTAGTACTTCCCCAAACAAAAAGCTCTACCACTACTCTGAAAACAACAAGAGAAGTACTTGCGCATGTATTTCAATAAAAATGAAATCTCAATAAAAGCAAAAAAACAATGCTTAACTCAATCCATTATTTTATTTCCCCTGGCATTTTGTAAACATATCGAAATTCCTTTATCGTTCGCGTCCATCAAAGAAATTAATTCAAAAAACACCGGTGACATCGCCGGAGCGCGATTACCGGACGACACGACACGACCGGTAATTCGATTGCACGGTAGGGCTGCCACGCGGCCGGATGTCGCCAATTATATTACTCCATCAAAAGGTGAAATGATATGACTGCTAATAGGGAGTGCTAACCTAACCAAGTTACACGAAGACGATCAAACGAGAAGCTGATGAAATTGCTTTGAACGAGCCTTTTTTGCTGTGACAAAGCGAGTGTGCCACGTAATAAACATCTATTAAACTGGGTAAGTACACATTTTATTAAGTAATTTCTAAATAAATTAATAAGGTGTGTATAGGCTACCTGTGTTTCAACGAATAATGATGAATAAAATTACCCCATTAAGTAGGATTGTTTTTGGCAGAACCAAACTTCAAACTTCAAATTCATTTATTCAATAAAATCACAAGGATCACTTTGAAACGTCTTACATACTAGATGATTCTAGGCGCCAGTTCGTCGCGACCAGTGTCTAGAAGAACTGGCAAGAAACTAGACCTGGATTCTAACGTTTTTTTCATATGATCCTTCTTACAATTGTTTAACAAAGTTGGAGCTAGTTCGTCCCAAGCTTGCTTGTCTTCTAAATAGTCAGATATTTTAGAACCAATCTTAACAGAGGAGTATAACACACGTAATAGGTACTGGCGATGTTCATACGATGCTGACTTCAAAATAGCAGGAAAGTAATGAAGTAAAATAGTTTTATTTCTCCGCAGATCACAATTTAATGAAATACCCCGATCCTCTGATCGCCTGACACGCTGACAGCCCTGGGTCGGTTATTACCGGCAGTGACCCGTTTAGCCGGATCCGTCCGGTTGTAGCCCGGCCATAACACCGCCGGCGCTGGGCGCTCGTTATTTTATTTGAAATAGAAAATGTGTGGCCTGGCCTTATGGAATTTTCAATTACACCGCGATTGTGCTCACTCGTTAAAATATTACGGTCGATATTTAACTTTAAACCCTGGCAACATGATTAGCTTATTATGAGATTAATGCTTTAATATCATACGATTTGTTTATTTTTAAGGATTAACATGATTAAATAAATATTTAGTCTGAAAGACGTTCGTAGTTCTGTATTCCCTCTACATATTGATTTAAAAAGATTTACGTGTTAAAAAGTATTTTTCAATAATTGGAGACCTTTTTCCTCTATTTAGTCAAAACCTAAATAACACAGAAACACAGAATATTCTCAAAGCATTTCTCGGTGCCGCGGAGCAAAGTGGCCGTAACGTCGTACACAGACGGACGGCATGACAAATCGACGTGTAAAAGGGCCTTATTTATGCGAATATCTCACGGTTAGTACTTGGGACGGATATAATTCTTTGTGGTCGTAAAGGAGTAGCAGATATACTCGTATACCGGTAATGTTTGAACGTGGTTCTTACTATCTTCATTATCTTATAAGAATATTAAGTTACCTACGTGAAAACTGAGGAATCTACATTGCCATATTTTAATGAAACAACATTGAAAGTTTCGTAAAAAATGTTGCCTAATATAAAGTTTATAAAACGAAAAGCAAGACTCTGATATGATTAAAACTCGGTAAACTGAAGTACGTTCGTATCATCAACCCTCCTTCAAAATAAAGAAAAATTAAATTTAATAATCTCACGCTATTTGTACGGAACCCGGAACAATGCCAGTTTCTCGAAAACATTTTCGGTGAATGCGTCTCAATTACAGGAAATTCCGCATTTAGCCGGCCTCGGCGGTCTCTCGGGATTTCCGAAAGAAAACGCTCGTCTGTAGAGGGAATTATATCACCGTAATGTTGGGGAAAAATGCCTAGTGTCTGTTTTATTAGGTTAACATTTTATCATGTCATTATTACTTCTATGTGATCGGCCATTTTGAAAAGATAACTTTTTTCGCTTCAGGTCGTTGTTTTACAACGAGTATTCATCTTATTCATCTCAACAGTACGCACGGGAACAATAAACAGATGCGAACCTAGATCCCAAATGGGGTGTGTCTGTTAGTAGACCCTTTTTTCATGCATGCCTCTCCCTCATTCGACATTCTCTCAAGCCATGATGTCCTGGTAGCACGATTAGACGGTAATGTTTCTATTCTATTGTTTTTTTTTGTGGTTATACGATCTATCGTGCGTAGCATCCGTGGGAAAGTTTGGCTAAAAGGGTTGAGCCGTGTGAACGAGTGTACTAGGCGAGCATAGATCGATAAGATCTCTGTTACGTTTCGATTTATAAGAGCTGCCCGGGATTCGTTCCCTAGGGATGCCCGGGAGTATTATAGATTCACATAGTCATTAGGCGAACAGAAAACGATAGCGGTTTAGTAAGTCTCTCGTAATCTTTCGACGGAGATGACAAGAACTTTTTTTACTGTATTTTGTAAGTTTTAAGAAGTTTTATTAATGGAACAAAAGCTTAGTATTTAAAAAAAATACTGTCTGAATGAGCGCAATTTTTAAGGTTTCTAAGAGATGAAGACATATAAAATACTAATAGGAAAAATAATTTGACAAGTAGGTATTTATTTTCTTGTAAAATGAGAGCCCCAAGGAATAAGATATGTATGTATTTCTTTTCTGGTTAAAAAGTTCATGCAAAAATGTTTTCCTTTTTTAGTAAAACACTCTTGTAATGTTTCTCAACTGTATCCATAATTACCCCTTCACGCACCCCTTTCAACCCCAACGTTTGCGAAACTCAAAAACCTCTATAAATATGCAATAAAAGTACCAGGACAGCATAGACTGCGAGGGATGTTTCGCAAGGGATGCTGCGCGGTCAGGGGTGTTACGTCAATAGGGTAGATTTACTCTTGGAACATGGAGTGAGTAAATGTTTGGATAGTGGGAATAGTGAACGTGAAGGTTCGCTCTGGAAGAGCATTGAGTATGTTACATTTTGAGTATCAAGACCCGACAGAACTTCTCAAAATTCACGGTAGCGAAATACTGAAATACATGCTGATACAAAACAGAAACATATTTTTACACACTTTTCTAAGATAAAACTTTATTTACCTTTTTCTTATCAACAAATACAACAAATAAAGATAATAATTAATGAAACTTTGAACATTGTATAAAAGGTATTTTTATACTCGTCTTAGAAGTGGTTCCCCGCGCTCGCACCGCGAGTTTTACCTCCACCAGCAAAATATAGAAATTTAACTGGTTATGAATAAGAGCAACCTAAATAACATTTTGCAGAACAATACTTCATACGTTTGTTTCTTTTGACTGCCATTATATTTTTTAATCAAGCAAGTTTTACCTTCTTTAAGGTATCCGAACCATTGTTGTGCTGGACCGCAGATTACTATCGGAAAAAATATTTGAAAGTTATCGTTGGATTAACAGGGATATTTACATGTCAGTTGATCAAACTGAAGAGAGAGAGAGCTTACAACCCTCTGTGATATTTTTTACATTAGCACTAATGTAGTCAAAAAAGTATTAGAAAACGCATGCATTGCTTGCTGCCGATGCGAGGTCAAAAGTACAGGTTAAAGTCAAACAGTACACATTCTACTAAGGTAGCATAACAAACGGAGGGTCGATTCATTCACGTGGTCATTACGCCAGTCGAATGATTACAGGCGTGAAAACAAGTGTCGGCTACAATTTATTAAACCCTGTTTGGGTGTAGGTTAAGGACCGGGCATACTTAGGGGTCAATCGAGCAACTCGGCAAAATAAACGAATGAAGTGCACGATAGAAAGAGCTTGTTTATAAAAGAATAATAGTGTAATGACAAAATAATTGAAGCTTTTCAATCAACCATCTTAAGCTTGAGGTAAAAAAAACACTCATTAACGGTACATTCTTAAATATCAATACAAATCCACAATAAAATCTACCACCTACAAGTTCATAGAGCCCTAGTTACTGTCACCCAGAACCATAGTTTACCTACAAACCAATCCCAAAAAAAACCCAATTGACAAACAAGGAAAAAAAGGTATGATCCTAAAATGAAAAAAGCCACGTGTTCATCAAAATTGTAAATGAACCAATCAGTGTACGAACATCGAGCCAGACTTTTTCTAAAAGAAGAACGCAGTCGGTTCGTTCAATGCTGATACAATAAAATAAAAAATGTTTATTCAAAACTGGTTCAAAGGAACTCATGGGAGGTATCGTATAGTAAGCTCCACCCCATGCATTTTGGATATCTCCTCGTTCTGGATGCTCTCCTGGTAGATTTGTGTGGGATGCATGACGTCATGTGTGAAAAAGATGAGTTATGGACAAAATAATGTGTGGTGATGTTTGTGTGTTGTGCACAAACTTGTCTGATCCGATACAATTTTCAAACCAGCTAAATTGAACTTTATTCCATCTAGTTAAAGCTTCAGGTTAACGTCAGCTCCCGTGTGGCGCTGGGCAGTAGGTGAAGGACACCGATACAAGAATACGTAATGCAATAAAGTTATTCATGAGTTCTGCTCATCGATCGTACCGTACATTCTTTTTATTTATTTATTCTGGTCCATCTGTCCACTATAACGGTCGCAGGAGGCTATTGGTTGGATTTGAATTATTATCTAACTATTATATATTTTTAAAATAAACTTTGAACATAAATTTTACTTACTAAAGATAAAATATTTGCTCTTTGAGAAATGAACAAGAGTCAGTCCTGTTAATTTGTCAAGGAGTGGAAACGTAATAATAACTACATAGCAATATATAATATTTCTATGAATAAGGCATTTCAATTAAGTTGTATGGTATTATTTGGATTTACCAGTTATTCCATCCAAGTGCTGCCATCTGCAATAACTTGAGTCGTCTGGGAAATCATAGCGAACCCGAACCGAACCCTAATTTCAATTTCCGTAATAAATAGGCCTCGCCAATTCATTCAGAGTCTCGATATTGAATCCTGGCTTATTATAAAGTCCTGGTACTGAAATTCAAAACTAAATTTGGAAGTTGCTATCTATTATGGTATGAATTCAGGCGAATCTGAGTTAATTTATGAAAATTGATAGACTAAACTATGTAGATATACTTGTATAATTAAATTCATTGAATTTAGTATTAACTAGTTATTAAATTAAATGAAATTGATTTCATGCATTAATAGTTTTTATTAGTATTATCTTGAACATGTAGGTCGATTCAACAAAAAAACGTTTTGAAGTATCATTTGATCGCGAAACGACTAAAAGAATTCTCAGAAGGGTCCCATCTCAAAATCAAAGTGTTCCAAAAGACATCGGCTACCAGGAGCACAAAAGTGTTCTACATTCAGCCGGCATTGTCGAAATGTGTCGCCGAGTGAACTAAAAGCTCTGGATGACTCTTCAAATCGCGTCGCTTTTCAAATCTGGGGCCCAATTCTCGCGCTTTAGAGATTCGACGAAATCGACGTAGGTCGATAAAAGATGGCGGATGTCTAAAAAATGCTAAATAAGCTATTCTCGTGATGTCGCTAACAGACTTATGTCGTAAGAAATCTTTAGACAAGCAACGAGTGGTCCCGAGCGTTAGAGATCGAATGTCGAAGGATAGCAGCCATTTTCTAAGGACAACTCTGCCTGTTTTGACAAGAAAAGTGGGTTGGTATCTACTCTTACTCTGTGTGTGATTCAGTTTCTGTTGGTTTCCTATTGTGGTGGGTCCTAGCAAATATTTTACGACGGTTGATGAATTTATCGTTGAGTTTTTAACGCTTTCCATCTCAAACAATTTTCGCCAATATCAAGTTGATATACTTAACTGAATTAACTAAATAATATACTTATAGATTAAAATAAATTTATTTCCAGAAAAATATGTAACATCGAGTCAGTAAAAAGTTCACTTCACTTCACTTCTTCTTTTTGGCTTTTGTGGCTTTAGTTTCATAAACCGTAGAATGGAGATAAAATATGGAGAAATCGTAATATAACTAAAGCCACTAAAATCCGGCTCGTCAGAACGCTTGTGTTTCCCATATTCCTATACGCTGCAGAGACGTGCACTCTTAGGGAAAGTGAGAAAAAGGTAGATGCTCTTGCGATGTGGTGCTGGAGAACAATGCTAGGAGTATTGTGGACAGAGTTTCACACAAATCAATCCATACTCCAAGAACTTAGCATCAAGCAACGTCTATCGTCCGTTGTGCAGTCGCGTATCCTCACTTTCTTTGGGCATTTGTCTCGTCGTGGGGGAATTTCCATTGAACGCTTGGTGGTGCAGGGCAAGTTCGAAGGCAAAAAAGCGCGCGGTAGATCACCCATGAAATGGACAGACCAAATAAGAGCAGCCATTGATCTTCCATATATGTATATCTATTTGTTATGTATATTTTTATTAATATGATGATGTAAAAAGTTAAAAACATGACGTTATTTGACTTGACGTTTGATAGCATGTAAAGGCTGGTTTAGACAGGGTCAGTAACTGACTACAAATTCGAGGCAAGTCAGTGCTGACCCGAAAAAAACCCTGTGTAAACTGATTTGAAGTCCAGTACAGTGGGTTGAAGTCAGCGCTGACTTGAATAATCGGAATCGAATCGGACACGAATATTTTAAAGTCAGTTGAAGCACCCCGCCACCCGCGCACCCCCGCGCCAGCCAAATAAACTCTGTGTAAACAAACAAGTCAGTGCGTGGTTAGTCACTGCCGCTGCGTTTTAGAGTGACCACGTTTTTTTCGCTGGCGATAAAAATGACGCGTAAGCTTAGCGAAGACGAAACCTTAAAATTGGTGCAATTATATTGCGAAAACTAGTGCCTTTGGGATAATAAACCCCTAAATTACCGCAATAAAGAAATGCGGTCAACGGCGTTGCAAAATATGGCTCAACAAATGTAGTTTATTTTTAGTTATCTCATTTACTACCATTTCTATTAACTCATTCAACAGCAAAATTGATAATTTTTTCAACAAATAATTAAATTGTCGTTTCAGTTGTTTTCGCGAATTCATTTTTCCCACTGACTTCACATGTGTGCTCACCTTGAGAAACGCACCACTACTACTTACTTCAGGTAAACAGTTAAAGTCAGTCGCGGCGCCGACATTGGCGCTGCGACTGACTTGTCTACTGACCCTGTATAAACCAACCTTATGACTGAACTGACAGTATAGAGTTTACTTACCTACCACAAAGTTTCGTACTACGCAAGTAAAACATGTAAAGGTAGTCAGACACTGAATATGATAATTTTTGGTTAAAAAACTATTTTTTTCTGTAATTATTTACTATAATTTGATATTCCATATTATAATCATTTCATAATCTATGTTGTGTGAATACTTGAGGCCACAAATGTATATAGATTCAGATTTAACAAGATCTTGTTAAAATAATAGCTGAAACGGAACGTATAATTGGTTTCTCTACAGAAATGTCGTGCCACCATTTGTCGAATCCTAGTGGGAATACGGTTTTTTGAATCGTCAGACATTTTCGTGAGATTTTGCCTAGACATTCAAGCTTCGTCAAGATCTCTATCTCGCCAAAATCGCTACAATCCGAGAATTGGGGGCCTGATTTTGTGCGACTTCAAGTAACGAGACGCACTATCTTTTACCTATTTTCACAATAACATATTTGATTTTTATTACCATAGCGATATCTTATGTCTTCAGTTTATTGAATTAGAGTCAAACACAAAACAAGTAGGTGCCCCTGTCCGTATCAACGCATTGACTATCGGTGTGCTTATTAAACACGGACTCTGTAAAGACATGTCGTGCAAAATCACAAAGCATTGACTATTCACGTAAACGACCACAATATTTAAATAAATAAATCATGCTGGACAATCCACACAACATCATCATCAGCCTCAAGCTAAGCAGAGCTTGTGTTATGGGTACTAGAAGACTGACATACTTAATACAATATATTACATAGATAGATATTTTTTAGTTTCATTCAAATCGGTCCACTAATTACGATGTAAAGTTATATTACTTAGATAGATTGATAACTCTATATTGTATACAAAGAAAAAATATTACAACAAATATGTACCATGGGCGGTTATCGCTAATAGCGCTATAACTACAAGGAGATCATATTTTCAGTTTGTAATCTCTATTTTCATGTTTCCTCTCCCCTAGGTAAGAGTGTAGGCCGGTCACCTTGCCACGTGACGGCACGTCCCGCGCCATTAGCAACAAATCCCGGCAGATGGCCACCTCGCGTCCCAGACGTGGTCCATTCATCTCGCTGGGAAACGTTCAGAGGTTATCCCTAAGGCAAGTTTTTGCCCTATTAAACTCACAGCCTAAATGACGCAGCTGGTTTTGTATATATTCAACCGAAATTCCAGAATTAAATTAACAGAAATATAAGAAAAGTAATATAATACTAATAAAAGAAAGGGAAGATGATTCAAGCGAGCTATATGACAATAGTATTAGTATGAATATCACTGCACCTATTTCTGTGTATAAACAGCGATCCTCGCTTTGCTGTAATTACAGCAAAGCGAGGATAGCCTCTTAAGCTAATTAGCTTTAGAGGGTAAAGATGTAGATACACAAGCACATGCAATTGTTTAGCTGTCTCTAAAGAGTTAGGCAAATATCACATCAGTTGAAGTTGAGTTATGTATCGGCA
Organism: Ecliptopera silaceata; assembly: GCA_932527185.1. Classification (NCBI taxonomy): domain Eukaryota; kingdom Metazoa; phylum Arthropoda; class Insecta; order Lepidoptera; family Geometridae; genus Ecliptopera; species Ecliptopera silaceata. Next base: position 9,225,601 of record OW052211.1, read on the forward strand.
AGAATTGAGTCAGCTGATCTAACACTGCTGTGGTGTCGACATGTTTTTGCACTATTACAGTGGAGGGCACGGGTTACGCGAAAGCGTTCATTCTTTTCGGACGTGATGTAAAACGTACAGATAACAGATTCTCTTTTGAAATATCTCGTTGTTTTGAAGCTTTACGAAGTTGCCGAGCTGATTAAGCTCGCACTGTTGCTTTGCTCCATTTCCATTAACATTTACCGTCAGAATTAGATAACTTCTAATTTAGATGTTTCAGGTAAAATATGTAATTATGAGCATTTCCCAAATTATGTACAAAGTTACGCTTAATGTATGTTATGTAATTATAATAACTTTACTGTTTATTTGTTGTATTGAAAATTGTAGTCTACGTAATTATATTAGGTTTTATTAAATTTTCTAACATACTCATAGACGTAATTAAAAGATCAACGCTAGATTAAATTAAAGTGACGTCTCTGAATGTGGTAATAGTGTATATAGGTATTCAAAAGATACCAAACTGATATCTATTTTTAAAACAATAGATACTTACATAGGAATGAAAAAAGGAATAACATGAATATCTCATAATAACTACTTAGTTATGAAATACACAAATTATCTGAAATATATGAGTCAAGCAGAAGCAAATCGACATTATCCCTACAAAGGACCCGACTTACCAGAGTCTCATAATACCGAAGAGCTTAATCCTAAGATCTTTGATGAATTTAGTTATGAAGGAGGCGTCGGATCATGTTCTCGAATTAGACATGTTATCATGTTGTTTGGAAGTATGACAGCCTGGTGTATAGTTTAGTTTCTTACATAAATTAAGTTAAACTTTGCATCGTTAAATCGTGAATTCTAAGAACTAGCACATAAGTACGAGAACACTACAATATGGAAATGTTTTAAAAAGTCTATGTCTAAAGGCGTCTTACTACAGAATAAAAGAAAAATAGTACCTATGAAGACAGTAGAATTTTTGGTAAAAATAAAACAGTTAGTTTCTTTCTCTCATTTCCCTCCCAACTATAAAATAAATACAGCTTTTCCGTACATAACATTAAAACGTTATGGTAACGACGTAGTTTGCTGAAATTATTCCACGAAATTATACGGAAAAGCGCGATGCAGCGGGAATGGAGACCATTAGTAGTTGCGACTAATTACCTATACGTGACCTCCTCTTACCGGCTGGTTGCCTGGTTACTTTTTAATATTTCAGGATTTTTTCGGCTGGTTGCCTGGTAAGTTTTAATATTTTGGATTTTTTTTTAGCTCAACGAGTTTAAAAATAAACATTGGAGTGGCACCCGTTATTCACCGTCCATTTACCTTAGTCACATTTCAAATACAGCTGAACCGAATTAGATAGGAAAGTCGTTTTTAAATATTTTTCGACTTCAACACAAAGAAAGTCGCTAAACATCCAGCTCAACAAAGATTATTATCATCATTCTATTTCAGTGATCGTTCAATTACCGCTGAGACCAGTTGTGTAACTCGCGGTCGCGCGTACCAACAGCCAAAAGTGCAAACGCATCATAACAAAGCCGTCGCAAACGGCCGAACGACGATGACCTCAATAGTCATCAGTTCTTAAGAAATGTGCGAGCTCAACAAATTATAGTGTTAAGGCGACGCTAGTACGTGCCTCAGCTATGGCTACTCCTACTAAACTACCGCATACAATAACCTTGACCACGGAAACTGAACACAGTCTATATGCACACTTTAAGGAAACAAAAATTCTTTACCTAGAGGAAAAACAAGAGAGAGAAAAATTACTTCAAATTGTTAATAACCTGATGAAACAGAATGAAAGCTTGCAACAGCAACTCAAAAATGCACTAGCCAATAACTCGGTGTCGCAAACAAACACAATAATGGAAACTTCCTCCGCTGGCGCTGAATACGCCACGGACGAAGAAGAACTGGCCAAAGAAACGGAGTGGATTAGAACCAAAGCTAGAAAAAAACGTAAATTGAACACCTCACCAACAGTCTCTCCAAAAGAAGTAAACAAACCTGAAACAGAAAAAACCAAAAGAGTTCCCCCTCCACCACCAATTGTAGTGGACGGGGTTAGTGACTATCAGAAATTTTATGACTTTTTGTCTGAAAACCAGCCAGCAGATACCTTCAACATTAAAATGATGACCGGTAACTGTGTTAAAATCAACACTTGTAACGACGAGTCGTATAGGTGTATCACAAAAACTTTAACTGATAACGATTGCCTTTGGCACTCTTATGAGAATAAGCAAGACAGACCAATACGAGTGATGGTAAAAAAATTACCATTCTCCTGCAAACCAGAGAGGATAGTAGAAGACCTTACAGCTAAAGGTTACAAGATCGAAGAAGCGGTAAACAAACTGAGTTGGAAAAGTAAAGAGCCACTCAATATGTTTATGCTCACTTTTAATAACAAAGAGGAAATCAAGAATGTATATAATATAAAATATATACTAGGGTGTTTGGTAGAAATCCAACCACTGAGATCGACTAAACTAATTCCCCAGTGTAAAAGATGCCAGGCCTATGGGCATACACACAAATATTGCTCAAAGGAGCCAAGGTGCGTCAAATGCACGGGAAAACACCTTACCATAGACTGCAAAAAATCAGCAGAGGAGAAGCCAAAATGTGTTCATTGTGGAGAAGCACATCCAGCTAACTACAGAGGCTGTATGATAGCTAAAGAAATGCAGAAGCTAAGGAACAAGTCAGTGAAAAAGCCATCAGTTGGACAGCAACAGCGGGTTGCGAGACTGGTAAGTGATAAATCACCTCTTATCAACCAGTATAATAAAACTTCAAGGCCTATCAGCGTCATCAACAAAAACGTAACCTATGCTCAAGCGGCTGCACGAAGCTCTGTCGCTACCCCATGCAACGATCGGCCAAATCAGCACTCTGATATAAATAAACTAGATGAGATCCTCAAACTTATGACTTCATTCGATGCACGTCTGAAAAAAATTGAAAATAGCACTAAATCTGCTATACCTAAGGCCAAGCAATGATTAACACAATTAAAATAATGGCTTGGAACTGCAATGGACTACAAAAACACCAACACGAGTTGCAAGTAGTCCTTGAGATAGAAAATGTAGATGTGTGTCTTATATCGGAAACGCATTTCACTAAGCAATCGCACATAAAATTAAAAGGTTATACAATCTACCATGCTCTGCACCCAGACAATAAAGGAAGAGGTGGCAGCGCGATTATAATAAAAAACAACATCAAACACTATGAACAAAGTAAAAGTGAAGAGCCAGATATCCAATCTGTTTCGATTCAAATTAACACCAAGCGATTCCCCCTAACGATAGCGGCCATCTATTGCCCACCAAGATCCACAATCCGGAAACAAACGTACATAGACCTCCTGCTGTCGTTTGGAGAACGGTTTATATTAGGAGGTGACTTCAATGCCAAAAATACGTATTGGGGCTCCAGATTGACAAATACGAAAGGTAAAGAGCTATTGAAAGCTGTTAAAGAAGTTAATAGTGATGTAATATCAACGAGATCACCAACTTACTGGCCTACAGATCCGCTCAAAATACCTGACCTTATTGATTTTTTTATATATAAAAACATAGCGTCCGAGTATCTTCATACAGAACAGAGCTATGACTTGAGTTCTGACCACTCTGCTATATATTTAGAAATTAGAGAACAACCTATACAAAAAGAAAACTCTGTAACGCTTGTAAATAAGCGCACAGATTGGGAGAGTTTTGAGATAGATTTAAACCATAGTATAAACTTAAGAGTCCCGCTCAACACTCCAGAGCAGCTCAACATAGAAATCGATTTATTTAATAAAATCATACAAAAAACTGCGTGGAAAAATACTCCCGTTATACAAAAAAAGCCCAGCAAACACTGCTACCCACAAGACATACAATTAATACATGAAAAAAGGAAACAGAGAAACCATTGGCATCAAACTAGATCCCCCCAGGATAAAACAAAGTTGAACAACCTCACTAAACAGCTAAAACGACGAATTCAGAGCTTCACTGATACTTCAACAAATATATACCTTCAAAATCTTTCTAATGACCGTCATGCTGACTACTCGCTTTGGAAAGCTACTAAAAACATGAAACGCCCAAATACCCAGATTCCACCAATAAAAATTGGTCCCGGTAATTGGGCTGTCACTGATGAACAGAAAGCCGCTACATTTGCGCAGCATCTAGAAAATATATTTCAACCAAATGAAACCGAAATCAGTAATGTAATTCATACAGACGAGACTTGTGATAGTGAGTTATCTGTAAAACTTGTCTCACCCCGCGAAGTAGCAAGTGAGATAAAACATCACATCAACCCTAAAAAATCTCCGGGATTCGATCTTATATCAGGAGAGATACTTCACCATCTTCCGAGGAAGGCTTTAGTTAAACTAACAACTCTCATCAATGCTGCACTAAGATTAAGATATGTGCCAGATTTATGGAAAGTAGCAGAAGTGATAATGATACCCAAACCAGGAAAACCCCCACAAGAAGCGTCTTCTTACAGACCAATTTCCCTACTGCCGATCATGTCTAAACTATTTGAAAAGTTATTCCTTAAAAGGTTGAAACCGATACTAGAAGCAAAAAACCTTATCCCGGAACACCAATTTGGCTTTCGAAAAAACCATTCCACTATTGACCAAGTCCATAGAATTACAAATGTAATAGAAAAAACGTTAGAAGAAAAAAACGTCTGTTCCACTGTTTTTCTAGATGTGGCACAGGCGTTTGATAAAGTCTGGCATGAAGGTCTTATGATAAAATTACGAAAAATGTTACCTACAAAATTTGGTGACATTCTAGAATCATATTTATCTAATAGAGCTTTTAGAATAAGGCATGGAAATGTCTACTCAGACATAAAAGAGATTGAAGCTGGAGTACCTCAGGGAAGTGTATTAGGCCCGGTCCTGTACCTAATATACACCTGTGATATCCCTACACTCGAAAACAACACCCTCGCAACCTTTGCTGATGACACTGCTATAATGGCAGTGGGTAGCACTCATTCAGAAGCCGCAGAAAAGCTACAGATAGCAGTTAACAAAATCTATGACTGGACAATACAGTGGAGAATCAAATTGAATGAATCGAAATCAGTTCACGTCAATTTTTCTAATAAAAAAGAGGATTACCAACCAATTTTTATCAACGACAAGCTCATTCCGTATGAAAATACTGCAAAATACCTGGGCATGACACTTGACGCGAAGCTACGCTGGAAAGCTCACGTTAAGAAGAAAAAAGATGAATTAGAGCTAAGATACAAAAGAATGTATTGGTTACTTGGTAAAAATTCCCCTGTAACAATACGCAATAAAATCCTTTTATACAAACAAGTCCTCATGCCAGTATGGACCTATGGGATACAGCTCTGGGGCTGTACCAGCAAAAGCAATATTCAAATAATCCAACGATTCCAGAACAAAGTTCTAAGAGGAATAGTGAATGCCCCTTGGTACATAAGAAATGACGATCTCCATCGGGACTTGAATATTGAGTTCGTTGATAAAGTTATACAAAAAATCGCAGAAGCACACGAACTGAGGCTTCACCACCACGTCAACGTTGAGGCCATCCAGCTCCTCGACAATACGGATCTAATAAGAAGGCTCAAAAGAAAAAAACCTTTTGAGCTAGTGTAGTGTAGTGATAGTGTTAAACAAAGAACTAAAGAACACAATAACAAAGTGACTTCCAATTTATTAGAGACAATAAGAAATATGTGTTAATGGACACTTTCTTAGTATTAGATACGCTAGCAAATTAAGTCAATAAAAAATTACTTATTAGCCCTTGTTGTGGCTAGATTGTAATTATATTAGGGTACGTAATTAGGAACTAATAAATGTGCACTAGTTATTAAAAAAAAAAAAAAAAAAAAAAAAATCATTCTATTAATAGAACAAACAAAAAGGATGTAGATTTGCTCCTTTCAGTTTCACAAAACAAATCCTAGGTATAAGAAGATGGCGCCGAACGAACTATTTCTTCACAAAAAGAAAGTAAATTAAATCTAAATCACCAGGCAAACAGAAGGCATTGTGACATAAATGCAAGAGGTTCCGTGGAGCTGAAGCCGTCAAATAATAGAGAGAGCCGCAAACAAAGACCTAAATCACGAGCGCTGCTTCAGAAGTGTTTAACGAGTTTCCAAGTCTATAGCCAGCGGTGTGCGATGAGCGACGCGATAAACAGAGCGTTTTATTACATATCAAATTTATTATGCCAGTATTCGACGCAAACCTGTTTTGATTAACGTTTTCGACCCACGAATATTACAACCTAAAAATAAATGTTCACATCACTAACCTAACCTTTGTTTTTTCATGTTTGTTTAAAAATATATTGATAGCGTCTTTAATTTCGATATCTAGTCTTGAAAGAAAAAGAAAAGACTCGGTAATGTGTAGTAACTGTATCAAATTAAATGTGGAAAGAGTTAAATATTAATGTGGTTTAAACCCCTGAAACGCTCATCGCTACGCTAATACGTAGTTGTGGCCTATCGCTTATGAGTTACGGAAACCAGGTCATCGTAGCACCTTCCGAAGTTGATAAATATTCTAGTGCTTCGTTCTGCGTCGGTGGAAGGCTCTAGTGGCTCTATTAAGAGCAGTCTCTCGTAAGTATGACTTATTTGATCAAATAGAGATGAAACAAGCAGATTGCTAATCTGATGTAACCAAGTGTTCTTAGGTCGTAGCCTGTTTGGCAATATTACGCTCACCCTTCGAATTCAAAACATTAAGTATGAGCAATTACTTTGGTAGATACCGCTAACATTCTAGCTAACATTCCAAGAATAACTGCTTGGCGACAGAAATATGATAGCAGTAAACGCTTTTTCGAGCATACTACCAAACTATCTAATTAAATGAGCCTCGTTTAATGTGATTGATTATTTTAATGAGCATGTGATACCCGTTACGTTATAAGATAAGCCAAAGGACATACATAATGTCGTACACGCGAAACATCGACCCTTCTGGGAAGTCGGGCAGAAACTTCAAAGAGCATTCTATTCTATATTTCCTACGTATACGGTATAACGGAAAGCAATAAGTTTTACTACCAGGAGCTCAGCCGGAGTAATCATACGGAAAACCATCAAATAGCATTTTTATCCGGCACGCCTGATGCTTCCTGTGTTATTCTGTCTTCCTGGTACAAAACATTTATTTTGCTAACGGAGAAATTACAATAAATATACATGCAGCGTACAAAAAAAACGGTTGTTACCTGTTAATTAAAAGATTTTTTGAAGTGAAAACTTCTTTAGCGGCGCTGGGTGGGTAAAAACTTTCAAACTCGCGTCAGGGTCACGTGACGTCGAAAAAGCGTAAGATCTTATTTAATTTTTATACATTGCTCGTAAAACAAGAGACGACAAAAGAACACACTTGCGGTCACGCGACGTATGACTCAAACAATTAAATAGTGTTGTGGCGACATGACGTGACGATGACGTGGCGACATGACGTGACGTGACGATGACGACGAAGCCAACGAAGACACAGACACATTCGCGCTTGCGCGAATGTGACACAACGACATGACACAATCACAATGACACAGACACATTCGCGCTTGCGCGAATGTGGACGTGACGATGACGTGGCGACATGACGTGACGTGACGATGACGACGAAGCCAACGAAGACACAGACACATTCGCGCTTGCGCGAATGTGTCTGTGTCTTCGTTGTCTTCGTCGTTGTGTCACATTCGCGCTTGCGCGAATGTGACACAATGACATGACACAATCACGACTGTGGTTATATTTTTGAAGTGAAAACTTAAAAGTGAAAACACAACGTTAATATTGAAGTTTTCACTTCTGCCGGCACTCCCGGAGTGCTAGCTTTTTTTTTTAATACATACTATTGCATGAAATCCTGTGAGTTAACATCTGACTAATCAGGGTTTATGCAAAAGCTTAACTTTTGAACTTATGCAATCATCGTGAGATTTTAGTTTGGAGTGAACTAAAACTAAGCTTACGTAATTTATATTTCCATAATGGGGCGTCTAAACGGGCTATATTTTACGGCAATTTGTGGCTGCAATACTGTGGCCGGCAACATTGCTACCGATACCAGCCACACTATGCAATATTTTAAGGATGGCCCGGCATTATAGCCACATATTTTTTGATATGTCAAAATGTTTTTATGTGTAGCCAGCGTGTGGCCGAACGATCGCCTCGCAATCGAAAATACTGCAATATATCTGGGCCATATTGCAACATGTTGCCTGCAATTGATTGCTCAGTCATAAAATGTTTTATTGATGGCTGGGCAATGTTTGCCAATAATTGCAGCCACAAATTGCCGTAAAATATTGCCCGTTTAGACGTCCCATTATGACACTACCCTAGCCGTCACTATTCTAGTTTATTTAACTCCCTCTACTATTTGATAATACAAGAATCAGAAATTTATACATACACTCGAGAGCAATGAATCCGGGTCACTTAAAGAATGTTAAAAATCTCGGAAACTAAAAATGATAGGTTAATGCAATAAATTGTATTTAATAGACAATGTAATACTCCTTAAATGAAAGTAAAAAAAATATGAGTCACCATACATTTTATTAACACAAAATTACATAAAGAAAAAAACTGCTGATCTCTCCTTAAAACAAAAATAGGAAACATGAAATTTTTGAACTTTATTACGATTTTCTTGAATTTTAATACTTCGTATTGCCTCCTCGTGCTTCCATTACTGCGTTTACGCGGTTTGGCATGCTGTACACCAAGTTCCTTATACGATTTTGGGGAATATTCTCCCATTCCTCTGTGAGAGCAATTTTGAGCTCACGAAGCGTGATTGGGGGAGGGTTTCGTTGTTTTACGCATCTGCCTAACTCGTCCCAAGCATGCTCGATCGGGTTGATATCCGGGCTGCGCGCTGGCCACTCCATACGAGTAATGTTCATCTCTTGAAGGTAGTCATTCACAATTCTACCTGTATGAGGTCGGGCATTGTCATGCATAAATATAGCATCCTCACCTAAATTGACCATAAATGGACCAACGTGATCATTGAAGATTTCTTCCACATATCTTACGCTAGTTAAAGAGCCGTTTTCTATGATCACCAGCTCTGTGCGACTTTCAGAAGAAATTCCGGCCCACACAAGTACAGACCCACCACCGTAGGCTACTTTTTCTTCGATGCATGCTTGCTTGAATCTTTCCCCTGGTCTTCGATACACTCTGTGTCTTCCATCGTGCTTGTAGAGCATAAATTTTGATTCGTCGGAGATCATAACTTTTGACCAATCTTCAATACTCCAATTTACGTGGCTCTGGGCATATCTTAGTCTCGAAATACGATGCCCACGCTCCAGTTTAGGGCCGTTTGCAGGTCTAAGGGGTTTTAAGTTAGATTCAGCAAGCCGACGTCTTACTGTCCATGCACTTGGGTTACTTCCTCCGAGGCGTCGAAACTGATTGGTGAGTTCAGTTCCTGTGAGAAAGCGATTTCGAAGCATGGTGTTCACCAAGTATCGGTCTTCTCGTGCTGTGGTACACCTGGTTCTGCCCGTTCCTGGTCTGCGTAGGTTAGAACCAGTTTCTTCGTAACGTCGGAGAACTCTTTGTACTGTTGACAGCGACACACCGACAGTCCTGGCTGTATCGCGCTGACTCCGGCCGGTTTCCAGCATTGTAAGTATTCTGGTGCATTCTTCAGGCGTAAGCGACATAATTTCAGCTTGAATAATGAATATAGAGCACTATCAACATGGTTTATGTACCCACATAAATGACAGATTACAAACAAAAGCAAAACCAAATGCTGTAATTTCGTAGTTCCATCTTCGAAAGTGGCCCTTTTTCAAATTTGATTTTTTTATGATATAACTTTACAATAACTAAGAAGTTTTAATACCTTCATTTAAGGAGTATTACATTGTCTATTAAATACAATTTATTGCATTAACCTAGCATTTTTAGTTTCCGAGATTTTTAGGATTCTTTAAGTGACCCGGATTCATTGCTCTCGAGTGTATTTAAAATATCTCTCGTTTCAGACCTCTTAGTCCCGCCCACTGTAATGTACCGTGATGTCACAACCCATTGTCCACTTGGACCCACTTTCTGTTTATGATTTGGGTTGAAAAGGGACACTTTGTACGACTAATTTAATGACAGTATATTTTCAAAACTCTTCAATATACAAGTGAATTATATTATTATTACACTATTTACACCCAAATCGACAAAAAACTATCCAAATATGAACCAAAAACAGTACATTATTGAACTAAACATCGAAAAAAATACGTATACGAGTACATTCCCACATGAATAAAAGAAGCATAAGTACCCCAATAACATTAGGTCGGGTGAAGGTGAACGGACGGAATCGCAAACAAAATCTCGCCAAATGGGACAAAGGTGCGGAATAACAGAGAGCCAACTAGCTTTAGCCGGCGACTTTCGCACGCGAGCTTCTCACGTGCAATTAGATAATATGTGTGATAAAAAGCTTGCATGTATTCAAAAGCTTGAAAATACCTGACAACGCTTCTAAGGTATAAATTATAATAAATTAACAACTCTAATAATTTTGAGATTAATGAGATCTTGAAAAAAAGTTTAAAAAATCTATTTATAAGCTACGATGATTAACTAAACGGCGAATATCTAACGATAGACGCATAAAAGGTAAAAACACTTTTACAATGGAAATTATCATGGAATATTCAATGAAAATTTGGGACCTTATTGGGACATCTTTTGTCTTAAAAATTTGACCTAGTGTTAAATTTCTACAAATTCTCCGAAAGTGACATCGAATTTATGTGCTTCAAAAATTACGTGAAAGGCCATGCAGCGCGGTGTAGCAAGCAAAGTACCAGGACATTAGAAGCGAACAAGAGACGATTGCAGGCTCCCCGTTCCTCACAATGGCGTCAAATCGCACTCACTAGGGGAATTAGTCGGGGTCCGTGCCGACCACTTTGTTGCAATTTGTGGCTATTCGGTTACACTCTTGCAAGTTATGCTCCCCTGGGAGAATCTGAAAGTTTATTGATCGCGAAACGGGAACAAACGTATGAAATAGTTAAGATTTCATCAATCAAAAACATTTAAGGCATCATTCACTTCCATATTACCCGGTGCCTTTTCGTAAAAGGTTGTCACTAAAAATATTTTCACATAAAAAGCACTCAATTTTCAACCAAGTTGTCCGAAATTACTGACGAATTCGTAGTGTTCTTGTGCTCGCAACCAAGGTCCGATTTGAATACGGTTTTCACTATTGAAAAGCCTAAAACTATCTGCATACTGTCAAAATTAGCGCGTTTCAATGAATACGAGAAGGTGCATGTCTGCTGGCCACACACCATCCTTCCTATCGTCCAATCGGCATGACGCTACTGATTGGATCAGTTAGAATTGACCGTGTGTGGGAGTGGATTGGCATGACAGTTAGAATGGATAGCAATTGGCAGTTCAATTCTTTTGGCTTGATCACATCGATTGGATACTGCCGATTGGACCGTGTGTGGCTGTGAGCGATTGGCAGTTCAGTTCGTAAGAAGGGCTTTGAAATTGAAAAAAGTAAAAATGCAGATCGACTAAACAAGGGGAGTTAGTACCAGAAAAATCCAAAATCCCCCCTTTTCGTCCCCCCTCTTTGGGTAATCGCTTCCAACTTTTTTTCCAGCAGTCCGATTGAGCTCAAATTAAAAAGCATTGTTATTTGTGCAATTTTCTATCCGAATCCGTCGAAAAATTTTTCAAAATCCGTCATGAATCACGCTGTCAAAAGCAAAAAGCCATAATCGTCGTCAAGCCTGCAGTGTCATGCCGATTGGACGATAGATTGGATCGTGTGTGGTGTATATGGACGTACTGCAGATTGGATCCAGCCTGCAGTGTCATGCCGATTGGACGATAGGAAGGATCGTCTGTGGCCACTATAACGCAGAGCAGAAGCGGTACAACTCTGCGCGAGCAACTTTAGTATTTTGCATAAATATTAAAAACTTTTAAAACGGCCTACGAAATGAGTCGCCAAAAACACAGACCAATTTCGACGGCTTCCATTTTTCCAACTTCATAACTTGAAATTCCGGTAATTTATTATGCTAAATAATAACGATTGCCTTTTTCGGCGGAAAAAAGGACGAGAAAAGATTTCGGAATTACAAAGTTTGGGGGATAATAAAACTTGTACCCCAGGGTGGTATCTGTCAATTATTGCTACTAATTGGTAGACATTTTGCCGCCAACTTGGGATTAAATTGTTTTGATTGTGTTTTTATTTTATTATGCCAGTATTTTATAGGGCAAGCTTATATGGTCAGAAATATAAGTTGATATCTATCTTTTTCATCATAAATTTGGAAAGATTTACCCGCTAGGTGATAAGGCTATCGGGGACTTACAGACTAGTGATGAATGGATACTTCGATTTTAACGTACCCAAAAAAAACATTGAATGTGTAAGTAGGTCACTCGATCCGATACTAACTTTAATTTTTGTAACAAAATGTCTCCATAATTATTATTTTTTCTAAAAATTTACATTACAGCAAACTACATTCAACGATTAAAAATAAATACTTAACTCATTTTCTATTTAAACGAGGGTCGCAATAGGACTAATAATCACGATTTGTACTTGAAAACTTTATAATCAAGACACGTCACTACGAAATCCGGTTAACAAAGGTGTTTAATTAAAGGTTCGACCCAATACAAGTTGGGGCTTAGTAGGCGAGTTATAAAGTCTTATGTGACAACCCTAGTGTGGTATACCGAAACCACTAACAATATCGTTAGACTAATTTCTGATGGAACAATGTATGTCAAACAAATTGTTAGGTGGCATTGTTTTTGAATCTGATTGACAATAATAGCACATTCTTATCAAGACAAGAGTTAGTAATCACTAATCAGGTTCAACGAAATAGTAGTAATATCAAAGATACATTATTGACAACCCTATTTAAATAAGTACTATGATTGAATTAACTAATCAAACATTGTACCAATTCCGAAATCATTTTTTTGCGAGTCGTGCATATGAATAATCCGTCGTTTACATTGAACAACAAAACGAACTGGTAAATAAAATTTTATTAAAACGATTCGTGTTATTGAATGAAGTCATATTGACTGAATGGGTTTGATGAACGCCCAAATTAAAAATTGGCTTTGGATACAAGATCATAAAGTTGAACTTTAAATGGTTCTTGAAAATTGTATGATAAAAAAGTACTGAGTTTTTTCAATTACAAAACGAAAGGATTACAGTAAAACTTCTTGCGTGCTACCAGGCTACCATAACACTATAAGAGTATGCCAAGACGTTACGAGTCTAACGGCCGGTTTCTAGAAACCCAAATCACGATTGATCCGAGTTTGACACATAGTAATTGTTTGATTTTTTCGTTGATCATCGTTCGAGAAACCGGCCGTAAGTCGGTCTAAGCCAAATCTCATTAGAAACTTTCAAACAATAGATTTATGGTGACATTTCTTGGTGAGTACCAGGCGATCATAACTGTAGTGGAGCTCAGTGAAGACTTTGAAATTATAAAATTGCAGGAAACATGTCAGCTGCATAGGGCACAACGACGCCCTTACAACTTAGGGACGAATAGGGCGGGGCATAGAAAAGGACAGAGCTATAAAAAGTTACTCTTTTTCTTTTTGAAAAGGGTCCCACTACATTATTCATCCGGTTGTAAATGCAAATGGCGCGGCCATAACTGTACACGTAATCAAGAAACTTTATTGTTTTTGTCGGGAACTGTTTTCCCACTGAATTGTCAAAGGACTTCGAGTTAAATGGGCTGTCAAAACATTCGAGGGCTATTTGGTTAGCTCATAAACGTATCACTTTGTAACATTGCAATACCTACTTTATAAACGGTTTGACAAGTATGTAGTAGTTACTATTACTAGGTATGATTGTAACCATTTTGTATTTATTTAGCTGAACTTGGTATTTAAGTAATGTAATTGGTTTATCTGTATCGATTATAATAAATAAATATCGATGTTATTTTGGTAGATTCGATATTATTAAGATCTACTGAAAAATTTGACCTTAAACTAAATTTATCCTTTAAAATAAGTAAAATACTCTACTTATTTTATATTTCAGGAACAAATAAATGCAAAAAGAGAATAATGAAACTCGTCGATAATGAAGCGTAATGTGTTTACATTGGACCGAAAGGCAATCGGGACTTCGTAATGGAATGAACCGAATTCTGTTGATTTACTTTATTTACAATCGAAATGTTATCGACTTTTTTATTTTGTACATAAGTCTGTTTGTATATTTCTTAACATTCATTTTAAAATAGATAGAAATAATATCGAAACTCATAAAATGGATTAAAATAGAAACTATGACTACGTAGAAACAAAACGGAATGAAACAAAAACCATATGTTACGGGTTGAATATAAATTCCGACTAAGAAAAAAATGGGATTAAAGAATAACCACACTACTGAAATCGGTAATGTTGAGTTTACCAAATAGTATCTACCTTAATTAAAAATAACAGTTTATCTATTATTTGATTACATGTAATAAAAATTGTGCTAAAACATTTTTAAAACTAAGACAATTTTGAACAGACCAAAAAAACTAAAAATTGTGTCTTTCGACTCTTCTTTCACTCCAATCCACCACAACAAAGAAAAAGGGTATCACTCCACCAGGCTCGCAGCAATAAGAGAAGCTAGCAGACGCTATACAATATTGATGCAGCGACCGGTGACCGAGGGCGACTGGGGACCCCAATGGAATACAAATATATGGATACGGCATAAAATATGATCAAGTATTTCGTGAATCATGTTCAATCATTTTCACTTTCGATGATGATAAATGAATATTCAGTGTCATTGTACACAGCGCCATCTAGCCCCAAACTAAGCAAAGTTTTTACTATAAGAACCAGATTGCTGATTCGATGCAAAAAATGTCACTCTTAGTAGACGACTCAGCCAATCGAGCCTGTTCAATCATATAGTTTCTTCAGCTTCTTCATACAGCTTCATAGGACTACTTGGACATAGTAGAAAAATCAATCTGTATGCCACATCCATGAAATTCAACTCGTCTTCGAAGAGAGGGA
The DNA here is from genome assembly GCA_932527185.1 of Ecliptopera silaceata. Taxonomy (NCBI): domain Eukaryota; kingdom Metazoa; phylum Arthropoda; class Insecta; order Lepidoptera; family Geometridae; genus Ecliptopera; species Ecliptopera silaceata. The sequence continues at coordinate 9,240,760 of OW052211.1, forward strand.
GGGGTGCATCAACGATTCTGACACAAAGCAAAGGTGCACTGTATTATCCTCCACACCATCTATAATTTATGATGCCCTGGTGTTTGGGTTGGCATGAATATTTTAAAGGTCGGTCGTGTCCGGTTGACCTCATTTGACTCTGAATTTAATTTTACTTTCGTTAGTAGTTGGACACTGTAGGTACTTCTGTTGTAAATATAGTAAACAAATAAATTTACAAAATAACAAATATGTACGTTAAAGCTACCCGCTAAGATCTCCAGTTAAAAAAATCTCCCCAGATAAAAAGATTCGGTAACAAGCAAAAACCAATTGAAAATAGAAGTCTTTTACAACCAATACGACTGCTAGTTTGCATTTCCTTAAATTAAAACCCACAGCCGAGTTATGTTTGTCGCGCAGTATAACTTTTAAAGGTTACACTCGCCGCTTACGAATAATAGAATGCTAAGAATACATTTTAAAAGTAGTACCACACCTTTTACACGACTTGAATAGTAACTCCTTTGTGATCATATCAGTGTGCAAAACAAATTAACTCATTCTTGGTAAACTTCCCATCAGATCTTTTAGAAAATTATGATCGTCGAGATAGTCCTATGAGGCACTTACAAACATTTTGGCACATACGATAGTTTGCGTAAATTGGGCTATACATTTTTTGGTTAAGACGGAAAGAGACACAATTTTCGTTCTATAAAATATTTTTTTAATTTGTTTATCATTAAATAAAGTATTACGTGCAAACCTGTCCATGCGTTTACAATAAACAAGCGACGACGAACAAAGCAGACCGAATGCATTGTTGCGCGTGGGCGAACGCAATATCTGCTTACAATACACCTGAATACCTGGGCGGTTATGATAACCTGGTATAGTCAAAGTCAAGTCAAAAATTACTTTATTCAGTAAAATCACAAGGATCATTTAGAATCGTCTTACATACTAGGTGATTCTAGGTGCCAGTTCCACGCGACCAGAGCCTAGAAGAACGGGCAAGAAACTTACGGCCTGGTTCCTACCGTTTTTTTATATGATCCTTCTTACAAAGAATTACAATTAAACTAAATTAAGTACTGAAGTTTCAGTGCGGTGTCAATTTAACTTAGTAATGATACACTAATGAGTTTAAAAAAAAGAAGTATAATAAAGCTATACGTAAATCAAAAAGACAGCACACGCTTCGCTTCAGATACAAATATACTACAAAGTACATAAGCAAGGCAAGAGAACATTACTAACATCACAAATCGACAAAGTTGCTGTTGACGGGTGGAGCGACATCAGGCCATGCAGTTTTGTCATTAATATAGCTGTCTAAGGTATAATACGCCTTTTTTATAAGATTATTTTTAATGTATGTTTTAAATTTTCTAACTGAGAGTTTTGTTGCATTTTCGGGGAGTTTATTATAAAAACGCACGGCACCCCCCACAAACGACCCACTCACCCTCCAAAGCCGGAACCCAGGGACGCACAATTTATATTTGCCTCTAGTGTTCACACCATGAACCTCACACTTTTTCAAAAAGCTATCTTTATTTTTATGAGTGTACAATAAGACTTCATAAATATATTGTGAAATTACTGTTAGAATACCAATCTCCCCAAACCGCTCCCTCAACGAATCCCGCGGTTTCATTTTATAAATGGCACGTATAGCCCTTTTTTGCAAAACAAATATAGTTTGTATATCATCTGCTTTACCCCAGAGAAGTATACCATATGACATCACACTATGGAAGTAACTGAAATAAACCAACCTAGCTGTCGTTTCATCAGTGAGCCATCTTATCGTACGAACAGCATAAGCAGCTGAGCTCAGCCTACCAGCAAGCGTTCCAATATGTGGAGCCCATTGCAATTTCGAATCAATATTTAGGCCTAAGAAGACAGTAGAATAACGATCTACATCTCTACATTGGTAATCCTTTAGTTCACCTTGCATAATATTTTTTTTTATGATTTTCGTTGCCAGTTATCATCGTTGTTTGTGAATTATGTACAAAAAGTAAACAAACTTTGTCGAATTATCGTTCTACCTGGGTGTTTATGTAAACCTGGTAGAGTGACCTTTTTCGAGGGCAGGCCTTAAGGATAACCGAATATACTCAACTATCAAAAAAGTCAATATAAAATTATTGTTTTAGGACTTTTTAATTTACTTAAAGCATATTAATCAAATTTAATGTTATTTCCATGATACGCTTACGTACCTAATCTTTGCAGATTTTTGAAATGTAAAAACCACAGCATAATGTAGCGCAAAATCTTGTGCTTTTAACCCCTCATTAGCTCGAGATAATCCCTCGCCGTCAAGGTTCAGTGCTCTATGCTCGGAAACAAACGACAAATCTCGATAGGTTAAGTAACATATTCGACATTAAAAAAAACTACCAATGAGACGATGGCAATTTGAAACTCGCATTTATTAGTCATTGAGGAGTTTTTTCAAGCGACGCGACGTTTCTTTAAAAAAAAAAAAAGTTTTTACGAGGATAATTCTATTTTAAACTCCGAACTTCAGTTAGTCGTATCTACGCTATCTTGATTAGTTTATTTTAGTAATATTGCTTTTACTGTTCTCGAGTTAACAAAATGTTATGTCGAATGTTTCTGTCGGATACTACCGGGCCCGGTGGCACGTCCGCAAGTGGTTAGCTTTTGCTTCTGACAGTTGAAAAGTGCAGTAATGACTACTCTTAATTTATTATTTACATCCGTGCGGCGGTCGGCTACTAGGAAAGCAGAGCATTGAGAGAAACGTGCTTGTCACTCTTATATGAAATGGTGATAATAACGTCTAAAAAAATCGGTCCATCCATTATCCATCAATCGGTGGCTTTGATATCCATCGAGTGCCAGCATTTGTTTAGAAGTTCGAAACCCGGTCAGCTTTTACAAGCTTTTAAAAAAATTGATGTTTGTTCGACAAATTCTATAGACCTTTTGAGCCTTTCAGCCGCTGAAAGCCGCTATGTCAAACAAGCCTCGCTTTGAAAATACCTACCTACTGTGTTATGTGCTCCTAGTGGGCTAGTGGTTTGGGTATTTCAACGGCACCGTAAACAAGTAATTCTATCGAATCCATTACTACTTTCAGAATAGCACTTAAAGCTAGCCTTTCATAATAGAAGATGATTGAAGTCAAAAGATTTACTGTGTATGAAAAGATTTACTTTGTATGAAAAGATTTACATTTGAGTTAACCTAATAGGCTTTCATCAGAGTGTTGAACTAACCGATGGCCTATGACAATGAATTACTTGACTGAGCACGTCCGCTGAAGACGTGCCTGTAATGCATTGCACTTTACTTATAATCCTGAGACATAAAAGTGTTACTTCTCATATATCTGCACATCTCACATATCAAACTTATTTGCTGCACAAATAGTTACGGTAGTAGTAATTTCCCGGACTACTACTGTTGAACAAACTTGTAAACTGTACGCTAGACGTAAACCTAACCTTTCTATTCCTCAGACTTCAGGCCAACAAGAAGCTCAAACGACACAATGGCACCGCATCCGGTTCCGGCAGAGCCGTCCGGATTCCGGACACCAATACCGGCTGCCGGACGGACGCATTTTATTCAACCTTTTACAAACTACTACCTACTGCGGTAGGGTTTATCTTGGTTCCTAGTGAAATTATTTAATTGTTTAAAGTATTTTTTTTACAGAAAAAAAAACCTACATCGATCTCGTAATTACCTATTCTTAAAAATACTTCAAAAACTTCGGGTCAGAATTGTTACAATTTAAATCAGACCACATAAGAAGCACCAGCTTTCGAAAGAATAAAATGTAAAGTAGAGGAAACAAACAATTCAATGAGGGACTTCCTAAGACGGTTTGCATATTCTACGAACATGTCTTTAAGATATTATATCAGGTAGACAAAGCTGCCATCCCATTGGCTAACACTTTTACATGACCAATGGGATTAGAGATTACAACCAATGACAAAGCTCGATATCAGATGTGACGAAAAGCCAATTTTGCTAAAGTTATTTACGCGAGGCAAAAAGGCATACATTATATTAGAAAGTATAAATTATGTTAGAAAAAACTTGAAATATTAAATGCTTGCTCCAACTCACCCCACCAAGGCTGTGCCAGTAGGGTAAATATATACAAATCGTACAAGGGATTCATAATACTGCAATATTCAATTCTCGACAATAGAACGAACACTCATCGATCCGAACAATGACTAGACATTCGACAACATTGTTCGTTATTGACTGACTCTACAATGCTTCCTAACGCTTTATGCCAGCCTGGTAGTCTGCTCTTCTTTGTCGATATAACCAGAAACAGCACTGACTGACAGCTACTACGAGTATCCTGTTTAGGCTTCTGAACATATAATAAAGCCTAATTATTAGAATAATCGCGTTATAGGTCCTGTGTGAATGATTTTTTCATCATAATTTGATAGTATGATGTAATAAGAAAGTAAATTCCACTAAATGTGGTCAGTAGACTTGACATCAACTCCTAAAATAGATAGATAGATAGAATTATTGCACTTTTAAAGTAGTGTACAGGCGAACTTAATGCTAAACATAACATTCTCTACCAGCTAACCTCAAAACAATAGAGACAGGTAAAAGAAGACGGCGCACTGACGATCCTTTCATTGAAAAAAAAAATGTTCATTAGCTTTCTTTTACTCAGGCCAGAACCTCACATCTGCCTTCTGCCCATCTGCCCAGTGCTACGTACCTGTAACAAACAACACTCCATTAGTTTCCATCATTCAAATGTCGGAAGGCAGCGCGATTTGCCAGCACTTTGCGAAAAACGAGTATTTCCCAAAGCTCAAAATTTACTGCCTGCAACAACTTTATATTACTAGATGTGTTATCTACAAACTATGAATTGAAAAAGAAAAGCAAGGTGATTGCCTGAGTTTTACATTGTGGTAGCAGCGTCGCGAAACACGTCTTCGTTTTTTTTGTCGCGTCTAGTTATAAAATGTCGCTGGTGGAAACCAGGCAGGCAGCCAACTGGGATCGAACCCGCACCCTGGAGGGTAGCCAAGTGCACCCGTGCGGGATCTGATTTTTATTATTGGATGGGCATTTCCTATGCAAGATAAATCGAGTTGAGTTATCTATCTATCCTATTCTCATAAATAAACGGCGTAACATCTATGCAACCCATAACTTATCATTTTTATAGAGTTGGCATCGTGTCAAAGCGGCAATCTCTGCGCTTAGGTCTATTGACCAATAAACAAAACGCCCAACTGTCGTTGTACCTACATCCTAAACTGAAACATAGAATACAAAGCTTCTTTACCCAAAAAGTTGTTTGAAACAGTTTCAAAATAGCTTTGTATATTTTATGTGTAAGTATTTTTATTTATCTCAAGTTATTACTAAAAACGCAGAGCTCACGGTGTTTGCTATAATAATTTCATAAAGTGTTTAATATGATCATGTTGGTAGGCGCAAACTGGTAATCAATAACCATTACTTTTGACATTTATTCTACGTAATAACTTCACCAGCAAAATGATATTGAATGCAACACAAAGCTCATTAATACGTATGTTTGTCCTGTTCGATTGGATTCCATTACAATTTTCCAAGTGGGAATTTTGTGCCAAATAAATCATTATTGAAACTTTTGGGTTATTCGAGCTTTTTATCGAGGTTAGTGCAAATGAAGTTGATAATTGGCGGACAAATAAAAAATGGCTAAGAACGGACTTACTGTAACAAAATGAATCACATATCATGTCAATATACAGAATGTTAGTGTGACTCCAAAGTACTCGTATTGGCCGCACTGAAGGATGTACTCAGTGGTTATTACTTAAGATTTGGTAGGCAATCTGGTTGCTAAATATTGTTATAAAATATAACATTTCAACCAATTGCAAAAATTTTATCGAAAATTTCAATTTTTTTCATTTAAACGGACAACGATCTAAGTCTAAACCCCGAGCTCGCCTTTTCATAATTAAAATTACCCCGGTTGAAAATGGCCGCGGACGTCGTAGAAATCACATAGGTTGAATGCAAATACCTGATTATTACGTTAAACGAGTGCCACAGGCTGTAATGAATGCTGCATCGCATAGAGCGCCATCTCTACATAGTACGATATAGTAACAAATATTAGCATTTTAAATGACGCTCCCGTCTTTTAAATGAATAATAATGTGAATCTTCACAAGCTACTTGCATATTCATACTTTTTATGCACTTTAAAGCATCAGTTTCAGGGTTCTGAAGCAAAGAGCGTGTGCGGAACGTTTTTGGTATGTTTTATAGATTATGTTTTAAATTATGGAGAAAGAACATCACCAATCCCTAGCATTATTTTAATGATAAAATTTTATAGGATAGCGTTTCGTAGATATTCTATCTTAAGATCGTTCGCTGCTCTCGAATATTCTGTTTCGTCTTGTCTAAACTATTTATCTTGCCAAATGGCACTCTTTAAACCGCCGAACACGCTCCAGAAAATTAGCAAATAAAACCCAATCTACCAGGAGACAATAAAACCGCAGAATTGTGCGCGAGAACCCAATAAGCCCACATTCACGTACGCAGAGTCTCTCATGTTAATTTAATTTGGCTGCGTAGTTAGAACCGCTTTAATATTGGGCCAATCACCTTCTCGCCGCGTAGATCTCCTGGTACAAATTATCCGCTGTCACCGTGGAATTGCCATGTAATTGATATTATTATTGCTACTTTGACGTGTTCATACGAGGACTTGCCTTATAAATATTGCATGAGCAGCCTCGGTAAACACGATCAGACGTCGACGGGGATTAAGATGTATGACAGATTTGATTTATCTCAAAGCGGGGTTTGAATTCCCGCTTCGTTCTATGCGGATTTCATATTTTATTTTTATTCAGATCAGATTTATGATTGCGTTTTATGCATACCCAATAATTCGGGGTAACGTGCGAGCAATACCTATTGAGTTGAGACATTTCAAAAGTAATTATTATTCATATAAAATAGAGATGGGTAAGAACTTAGAACAAATGAAAATAATATTGCAATGCCAGTCTGGTACAATGTAAGAGTTCTTTATAATGACAACCTTTTCACTGAAAGTAAGTTTTGATCTTCGATCATTTTTCCGAAAGTTACAAAATATAACGGCTACCACCTGTTTATTTGGAACGTGAAAGATCTCGTTCCGAGTCCACATGAAGGCTGACAAAGGTGAATGACGCGAACAAGTTCAGCTCAAAGCACCTGACGCTTTAACTTTCAAAACACTTCTAAAGCAGATTAAACGAAAGTTCGGACAAGTCCGGACGTCCCGGACGTCGCATCAGGGACTAGGTACTTAATGAGCCTGGACTTTTAATTAAGGTTGAGCTAAACATTAATAAAGTTTAATCAGAAGAATCTTCTGACGCCGACTGCAGACTTCTGATTTTATGAAGTTGTGGAAACTCTGAATGGAGATCAAAAAGTTACATTTGTTGGATGTATTTGGCCTTCCGAAGTTTAATATGACGCTTGAGTGTTTATTTATTGAAACTGTGCCACTAATTAACTTCCAAGTTGAATTCATTTACGAAATAACCTACTAAGTGGAAACACTGTAGTTATTTCATTTTATTTGAGTGACTTTTATAACGTTCTTAGCACTCCCTAGTCTAGTGTATAGTCAAACTTAACTGAGGCTTAAAGACGCTACTAATCCAATTCATATTTGTATTTTTTTTGTCCAATACACTTATTTTTATCTTATCTATCACTAAGATGAAATATGTAGTCCACTTTCATTTAAAATTCGGTCATGTTCATAATTATCGTAGCTAAAGTGGATACGATAAAATATTACCTTTTTCTAAGTTACAACACAGTTAATTTTCTTCTACCCGTAATATCCAGTGTTGCCACAAATAAACTACAAAAGCTGCCATATCTAACCGTTTTATTTTTATTTGTATTCGGCCGCGGTACGGTGCGCATGACAGGCCTATCAGAGCATCGGAGTTATTATCAGGTAGAGAAAAACTATTGAATTTTTGAATCGGAAAAATGTTTATTTATTTATTTATTTATTTATTTATTGCACACATGGTATTAGTAATAGCTCAGGTGTTATATATTGCTAATTGTACAATCATGTACCCTGTTAGGGCGCAGCAATTTTGTTATTTGCAATATTTTAATTTTAATACAAAAAAATAATAATAATCGGATAAGATGTCAAAGTAGCAAATCAAATAAGTAAATATACAGTCCAAAATAAATCTATCAATGTCAAAAAAATAAATTGATTCTATATAATGTCAAAGAACCGCTAGAGGGCGCAGTAACGTAAACATTGGTTCTAACGATTTCTAAAGATTTTTTTCAATAATTAAAGAAACACAAAGTGATTGTTCGAGTGAACTGTGTAATAAGACACTAGAATACGAGTTGCAAGTGTGATAACGTTTGCATAGATAGAACAAGCAGTTTAGTGAAGTTATAAAGCAAATAACGATCAGCTGATTTTTGTTGAAGTGAGTGACATTCGAATACAAAATAAGTGACTACAAACAAAGATAAGTGACTGATACCACTAGTGCAGAACTGTGAGCAATAAAAGAACAATTAATTTTCGTAATTAACATTTTCGTGCAGTGAATATAACCTGCAAATAATTGAGCCGTATCATCGCCGTTCAATGATACATATTATTGTCATAAGCGCCATCTGTTGTCAAGTGACTACACCTTATAGAAAACAACCAGGGAACACGTCCGACAACGCCATCTATTGCCGAATAGAAAATATAACAGAAACTGTACGTGTGTAGAGCCCTAGAGAAATTTGTAGAGCAAGCCCACGGTGATATCGATTAACTCGAGAGAGTCATAGAGCTAATATTAAAAATGACTGCAAATATTGAAAAACTCTTGCACGAAATGAGACTTCAAATCAGAAGCGACAATAACATTATTGCCGTCGAGCAAGAAGAAAGAATAACAACAAATATAAATAAGAATATTGATGAGAAATTTAAGCATATTCACAGAGATATCGAAGAACTAAAACAAACTAATAAAGAACAAGAGAAAAGACTGGCATTAGTCGAAAAACAAGTTAGAATAAAAAATTTGATTTTTTTCGGAGTTGAAGAAGGTGAAAAATCATACGAAGACCTGGAAAACAAGCTTGTGGACACCATTAATAAAATGGGTATAAAATGTGACAAAACTAATGTGGAGATGGTTAGAAGAATGGGACAACTAAGTCATGGCAAAATAAGACCAATAAATACAACGTTAACCACTTATGGCATGAAACTATCCATTCTTAAAAACAAAAAGAACCTACAAAACACAGGTGTTTACATTAAAGAAGATTTTCCACCCCAAGTCTTGGAAACCAGAAGACAACTTCAGGAACAAGTAAAGAAAGAGAGAGAGGAGGGGCGAATTGCGTACCTTAGATATGATAAAATTGTTATCAAGGATCCTAGCCTAGTCATGCAGGGTGTCAACTCGAAAAAGAGAGAACTGGAAATCACTCCTCCGCGAGAGGCTGTAAAAATACCGGAAAACTATAATACACTACCGAATGTCCAAAAAGCGAAGAAAAACAAAATGTCAAAAGATAACCAGAGCTCTATAACAAATTTCATCCAAAAATCAAAGGAACCAACAACATCTAGACCCCCGGCCTTTTTCAATATCACCACGGAAAACACCAATCAATAGCAACTAACAGAGCCTCCTTACACTGCCGCCATTAACTCTACGAAAACAAAAAAATATGAAGAAACAAAGAAACATTCTCCCTCAGAACGGCCGGTCACCGCGAGGGCAGTAGACCATAACCCTCCAGAAAGTAAAATAAATAGAAACAAGATATATATTGCGACGTTTAACGTTAGATCATTAGCAAACGAATTTAGAATAACAGAATTAGAATACGCTTTATCGCCGATTAAATGGGATATAATAGGCATAAGCGAAGTAAGACGACAACAGCATACAATTGAAGATAGAGAGGAATACCGACTCTACCTATATGGACAAACCAAAGGAAGAAATGGCATTGGGTTTCTTGTGAAAAAATGTAGCTACATAAAGGTGGAGGATTTCATAGTTATTACAGATAGAGCTGCGCTTATCATCGCTTCTTTATACGGAGAAAAGTACACTATTGCACAAGTATACGCACCTACTTCAAGTTCAAATGATCAAGAAATAGAAGATTTCTATGAATCATTAGAACAGTTAATGAAAATGAGCACGACGAACTTGATTCTACTTGGAGACATGAATGCACAAATAGGCCACCCTAGAGACGGAGAAAATCGGGTAATGGGAAAATATGGGTATGGTAAAAGAAATCATAGAGGAGAAATGTTCATAAATTTTTGCCTGAAAAACAACCTCAAGATTACAAATACTATGTTCAAAAAATCACAAAATCTAAGATGGACATGGCTGTCACCAGATAGTAAAACCAAAAACGAGATAGATTACATAGCAACAAACAAGTCACATCTCGTCGAGAATTGTAGTGTGCTATGTAACCTGAAACATTCGAGTGATCATCGTCTAGTAAGAGCAACTCTAAGTATCCACGGCAAAAAAAGTAGAGCTAAATTCACCACAAACACAAAAAACCATTTAATGGACAATGAAAAATATATTAATGAACTCTCCAAATATGATCTAATAAACACAACATGCAAATCGGTACAAGAATACTACAACGAAATAGAAAATGTGATAATACAAAGTTCTAACCAAGCTAAATCAAGTATGAAAACACTTAAACAACAAAATATAATAACAGAAGAACTTATAGAACTTATAGAATTACGACATACTTTGAAAAATAAAACAAATAAATCTAAATTGGAAAAATATAAGCTCAGTAAGATATACAAAAATATAAACAGAAAAATGAAAACAAATACGAAAAAGTACAGAATAGACATAATAGAAAAACATTTAGAAAAATCAGGTGCAATTAAAAAAGCTTATAAATTCCTAACTAAATCGAAACAAGTGTTGACGCACCTTCAAAACAATTCTGGGATATCTGTAACTAACAGAAAAGACTTGATGAAGATAGCTACTGACTTTTATGCCAACTTGTATATGAATGTTCTGAGTACGTCGCCTAATCTGCCTTTAAGTGTTTTAAATAATGATCCAGTACCCATCATCAACAGAAATGAAGTTGAACGTTCAATCGACCTATTAAAAACAGAAAAGAGCCCAGGACCAGATAGAATAACAAATGAAATGATAAAGATAGGAAAAGAAAATATAATACCACCTCTAACGAACTTATTTAATCTTGTTATGGAAACCAAGGAAATCCCGAAACAATGGACTTGCTCCAACATAGTATTACTCTACAAAAAAGGAAACCCAAAAATGATAACGAACTATAGGCCTATTAGCCTTACATCTTGTGTATACAAAGTGTTCTCTGCTACTCTGTTAAGACGCATTGGTAAAATCTTAGATGAAAACCAGCCGGTTGAACAAGCTGGTTTTATGCGTACATTTTCCACCATAGATCACATATACACCTTAAAAACAATTATAGAAAAGTATAAAGAGTACGATATAGCTCTATACTTGTGCTACGTAGATTACAGTAAAGCTTTTGACTCTATTACTCACGAATCTGTATGGGAAGCTCTATCACAACAAGGCGTTAATAGAGAATATATTGATATAATTAAGGAAATTTATACCAACAGTACATCCAGAATAGTGCTAGAACAACCAGGCCCAAGCTTCAATATCGGACGAGGAGTTAAACAAGGGGATCCTCTTTCTGCAAAACTTTTTATAGCAGTACTAGAACAAGTTTTCAGGTGCCTAGAATGGAAAAATAAGGGTATAAAAATACACGGAAAATTCTTGTCACACCTCAGATTTGCGGATGACATCGTAATAATGTCAGAAAACCCAAATGATCTACAATTCATGATACAATCATTGTGTGAAGAGAGTAGAAAAGTGGGATTAGAGATCAACAGGGAAAAAACTAAACTAATGACAAACAGAGATGAAGTACCAATGACTCTACTATCTGCAAATCTAGAATATGTGAATGAGTATGTGTATCTAGGACACCAAATTTCATTCCAAGCTTGCACGAAACAGGAAATAGAACGAAGAACTAAAAGCACCTGGAACAAATACTGGTCAATGAAAGAAGTTTTCAAAAACAAACTGCCTATAAAATTGAAAACGAAGGCCATGGAAACCTGCTTACTTCCCTGTCTCACATACGCATGCCAAACATGGGCTGTCACCGAACAAAGTCTACAACGACTCCGTATTTGCCAGAGAGGAATAGAAAGAAGCTTCCTAGGTCTAAAACTGAGAAATAAAATCAAGAACTCAGAAATAAGAAGAACAACCAAGGCCATAGATGTTGTTAAAAAAGTAAAATCACTAAAATGGAAATGGGCGGGACACATCCAAAGAATGGAAAACGACAGGTGGTCAAAAAGAGTAATGAACTGGGACATAATACACAAAAAAAGAAAGAAAGGAAGACCTGTTAAAAGATGGGATGATGATATCACCAAAGTGGCAGGTAACTTATGGTGCAGAGCCGCACAAGATAGAGACCAATGGAAAAAACTGGAGGAGGCTTTTACCGCTGATCGCGGTCTGTGTACATAGTTTATAAGTTTTACTAGTGTTACACACTTACCTAGCATTAATTATTTTACTTATATTTAGTACATATTTACATTTTATATAGTGTGCATGGAAATAAAGGCTTTTTTATTTATTTTTATTTATAATGTCAAAACTTAAAATAAATTATACTAAACTAATTATTATCATTAACACATTTATTAGTCAAGAATTCATGAACGGAGTAATAGCATTTTGATACAAGGAATTTACGGAGTTGATTGCGAAAAGAATATTCATTTTCTTGGTTCTTGATAAAAGTGGGTATTTTATTAAATATTTCTATTAGTCGGGTGTAGGGGCTATTGTCAAATGTTTTTAAAGTGGTTTGGGGCCTAATCAACATATCTTTGTTTCGTCTATTGTAGTTTCCGTCATTTTCAAATTTGGATTTAAATAAGTATCTGTATTTTCTTACGAATATCGTCATTTGCATAATATAGATACAAGGTAATGTTAATATGTATTAGTTAATGTTACTTATTACTTCTATTTTCGACCTAGATAAATTGAATTTCACTATAAAGTATGTATTTTTTGTAAAACAAAGTTCATGTTTTGTAATTACTTAATATTAAGTAGAGTATTATTTTGACTGTACATAGCATGGTGGTTAGAATGGCGGAAAGTCGATACTGAAAACCCAAAACTGTTTCTTTTGTAACAATATGAGATACATAAGTCTACCTACAGTGAAAGCTGCTATGATAATGATAAAAAAAACATTAAATAATGCGTATACTTACGGTCTATCTTATAAAAAGTTAGCGCTGACTTGATGTCTTGATTACCATACGTAATGGTGACATACTGTCAACGCTAACTTTTTATAAGATAGGGGGATAGTCTGTAACAGTATTTGGAGGCAGAACTATTTTACTAGCAATTTTTGTAATGTATCTCTAGAAATGTTAAAGGGTTCAAAAGCGTTCTTTCTATAAAGTAGGTCAACATCATGAATGCTTCTCAAAGTAAATTATTTCATCTGTACTTAGGATACTTAAGCATTTTGTGTTCGTGTGTACATCTTGGCGTTAAATGTTGTTTTTCGTGCCGAAAGTACGTATTTTCTAAGTAAATTCGGCTCCAGGGTGCTCGGATTTGCGTCGCGCTATGAATTATACACGTGCGTGTCGCGGGAATATTATTCAAACTTAGAACGAGGAATCCCGTGGGTGTGTGACGTGTACATGAGTTTCTCATACTCGTACATGTATGAACGCACACATATATTGTTCTATTATTATGTCTCTAAAAAATGAAACATGAATTGTCTTCTGACAGTTTCTTATGTAACTTTGCCTGTTAGCTTAGTACCATAACTTAGACCACAAAATTGAACCAGCACTAAAAAAAACAAACTTGAGGCATGTGTTTAGTAACTAAGAGAATTTAGAGATCGTAACGTTGTCGAGAGGGTAAGGTCCTCGCGATGACGTCACACGACGCCGAGACGTCGGGCGCCTTCGTTCAGAAAACCTTACAATACACGTCAGTTCTAAGCTAACTTCAGTGTATCTACCATGAGATGTCACAGTAAAATCGCCTAACTTTACTACAGTAGTTACGTCAATATTAGTATGACGAATTTTAGTACCCAACTATCCGCTAGAGGCGCTGTACAAATCTTCATACATTTTTTTAACTACAGACGCTAGCGAGTATAGTAAATATAGTATAGTAAAAACTCATGGTAGACCTACATATTAAATAACCTTTCATAACGGACTAAGAAACAAAAGAACTTCTATTTACTATAACATTGTGTATAGGTGGTCGTGTTTTAAAAGAATCTAAACTTGTGTCTATGCGGTTGTGTCTATTCTATATATTGTATGCACACAAGAACTGAATATTTAAAATTAGAATCGAAATCTCAAACACTGATTGTGTGCGACTGATTAGCGGCGCAAAACTGACCCTCATTGTAGAATACTAAAACGCTACGATTTCGATTATATTCACGTTCTCCCAGCATCATTTTAAAACTTCGTTTGCACGCAAATGCAAACATTTCTCTCTCATTGGTAAATAAACCCGTATCTCTTGCGTCAGTCGGTAATGAAGTCGCAAGTTGCACACAGAAGCTCGACATACACTACATCTGTCTAGGTAGTCTACTAGATCCTAGATCAAAGCAAATAATTACAAATTCGATTAAGCGCTGATTATGTCGCTGTGCGCGTGATAGCTCAATCCTGCCTTCAAGCGTTGCACGGCTTTAGTTAATTTAATACCTTCTTCCGTCTCCTGTCAGCCTGGTAGATATGCGTTCGCGGGTGACGTGGCTTATTCATCACCGTTGTGGTGAATAAAATTCATTAGTGTAGAGTGAAAGTAGTCACATCATTTTATCAGGAAATATGTTTATTTGCACAAATAAAAGTAGATAGGCTTTACATTGACAAGTCAACGTAAACGCGGATTCGTTTGAAAATCCAATATCAAGCTCCAGCGGTCAAATCCTCAATTCTAAACTTCAAGGTTCACAAAATTCGCCTCAAATCGATAATTCCAATATAAAATGTAGGTCTATTTCGTGACAGATTGTCCAAGAGATCGAGATTCGGTGCACGTCCCGACCGCATAGCATCGATCGCTACCAGGCTAGCAGAATAACTTGGCAGGTAAACAGAACTAAAAAGTTTTGAACAAGTTAATCTCCGGGATATAGCGATAAAATGTAAAGATATTGAGCCAAAGTTTGATAAACTACGTCACTGTAGCGCTCCCTGTCTGATCGGTTAGCAGCGTAGAGGATCTATTTGCTGTATTTTAAAAAATATTCGTAACTCCCAACTCTATCTTTTCCTCTGAAAGGGCGATAAGGTTTTACGACGCGTAACTTTTATCAACAACACTTGAAAACTCAGCTCTATTATGATTGTAAGGAAAATTTCATTTGAGTGGCGACATTCTCGATACATTCGATTGTCCCGGGCCGAAACAGTTCAGCGACGACCCACTGAACAAAAGGCTATTCAATAAAACCTAACACATAAACCCCGGAGGGCGATAAAAGATTCCGTATTCTTCCGTAGCGGCCAATTTCCGAAAAATACACTGAGTTTTTCGAGTGCGCCATAGAGTACAGCAGCTAACTAGAGACGCTCTTATTATTTTGCATAGACATAATTCCAAAATAAATGCATTAAACATAAACTATTATTTTCTCTTCTCATCTTTCTTTTTTCCTGTGATTTAATATTAGAGTCCGACCGAAACTGGTTTTCCGGCCGAAACCGAAACCGAAACCGAAATTCGGCCGTGGCTTCACTTTCGGCCGAAACCGAAACCGAAACCGAAACTCACGTGGTCAAGTATAAAATTCCCTAAAATACAAAAAATGGTCCCCCAACAAAAAAAAAATCCATCGGAGTTGCTTAATACGTTTGAAAGGACTTTTATTGGCCTACATTTTACTATAATTACAAAAAAAAATCCATCCCAAAGATATTCAGAAAAAATCTTTTAATTTAACATCGTATTTTTCAGAATTCTGAAGAGGACAAAAATGGGTTTAGTTGGCATTAAAAGAGCTTAATTTGATTCTTACATTGATTAAAAAAGAATCGAGATATATCTGAAAAATTGTATTTTTTTACAATACTACATGATTTTCAGGAATAAATCAACTTCTACAGATTGAATTAGTATTAATTTAAACGCAACCAATCACATGCATTTTTGTGGGACATCGGAGTTCGGGGCAATACGACGTGTAACTGTGTATTCTGAATTTTACTTTAAAACAATTAAAAAACTAACTGTAATAAAACCATAATATTCATGGACATTTCACACATGACACTCAGGTCCCAAGCTAAGCAGGGCTTGTACTGTGGGAGCAGGGTTGCTGGTTAAATACTTATAGTACATATTTTTTTGTAAATAGATACTTACATAGTAACACCCAGTGATAAACAAAAATATTAGTTCTGAGTCGTATTTACAAAAAAATATGTATGGTAGTATTCTGTCAGCAATCTGGTTAGCATGGTACAGGCTTGGCTTGGTTTGGGACTAGGGTGTGGTGTGTGAATTGTCCATGAACATTCATTTATTTATTATTTATAATTAATCTTTAAATAAGTTTACCTATACAACGTAATTTAGCAAATTAAACACTATACATTTTTCAATTACTATCTCTTATGTGACTTGACTTTATTCTTCAACAAGTTGTTACAAGAAGAGGCGATCCCGAATGAGTGGTGCAGCAGCTCAATGGTGCCCATTTTCAAAAACAAGGGTGATGTACAAGACTGTAACAACTACCGAGGAATAAAGCTTATGTCACATAGCATGAAAGTTTGGGAAAAGGTTATTGATCGGAGAATGAGAGATGAATGCTTGATTAGTCAAAACCAATTTGGTTTTATGCCAGGACGGGGGACAACGGACGCAATATTTGCACTACGCCAGCTGTGCGAAAAATACCGACGTGCGCATAAGAACCTGCACCTGGTCTTCATTGACCTCGAAAAAGCGTACGATCGTGTCCCCCGGAAAGTCCTATGGTGGGCTTTGAAAGAAAAAGGAGTGCCAGGGAAGTATGTAAGGCTTGTGAATGCGATGTATGCAGGAGCACGAACAAACGTCAGGTCCGAAGCCGGAATCACCGACGAGTTCAATGTGGCTGTAGGTCTGCACCAGGGATCGGCTTTAAGCCCCTATTTGTTCCTCCTGGTAATGGATGCTTTGACATCGGACATACAGGAGGAGGCACCCTGGTGCATGTTGTTCGCCGACGACATAGTTCTTGTCGGAGAGGAAGCCGCCGAGGTACAAAGTAGGCTGGGAAAATGGCAAGAGAAATTGGAGAGAGTAGGCCTCAAGATCAGCCGCACGAAAACCGAACATCTGTTTTGCGATTTTAGTGGCTCCTCCAATTTCTTTCCAATTGCCTTAGACGGTGTAACCCTACCAGTCTGCTCCGACTTTAAGTACCTTGGCTCGCTCCTCCAAAATGACGGCAATATTGACCGAGATGTAAGTAATAGAATGAATGCGGGATGGATGAAGTGGCGACAGGTCTCGGGGACAATATGCGACCCGCGAATGCCCCTTAAGCTCAAGGGGAAAATTTACAAGACGGCCATCAGACCTGTCACCATGTATGGATCAGAATGTTGGGCAACAAAGAAGACGGATGAAAGAAGAGTGCATGCGACGGAGATGCGAATGTTAAGATGGATGTGTGGAGTGACGAAGCTAGATAGGATAAGAAACGAGTATATCAGAGGAAGTTTGAAAGTGGCGCCTGTTATTGAAAAAGTGAGGAGTGCAAGATTAGCGTGGTATGGACATGTTATGAGGAGGGATGAAAATCATATTACGAAGAAAGTTATGAATGTGAGCGTGGCTGGGTATGCGAATAGAGGAAGGCCGAAAAAAAAGTGGTTGGATTGTGTGAAAGAGGATATGAATGTGAAAGGAGTGGACTCGGATTTGACGAATGATAGGAGTGAGTGGAAGAAAAAGACATGTTGTGCCGACCCCACTTAACGTGGGATAAGGGCAGGGGAATGATGATGATGATGATGATATCTCTTATGTGACTTGATTTGTTTATAACAACAAAACAAAGTTACTGTTACTCAATATTTATATATGTATAAGATATAATGAACTATAAATCATTCAAGTACAGAAACGAAACAAAATGTGACATGAAATCATTTCCACCTAAACAAAGCCTCTAAAGAATGTTTGCGTCGGGCGATAAGTGCGATAACGCACTAAGTTTTGATGCTACAGAGCTATCTGAACGGCGCACGACAATTCCTGAACAGGGTCACCACCGTCCGCCAAAGCGTTGCCGCGAGAAACGAAGTTAGTCAAGCGTGCACGACAACTTCCGAAATAAGTTTCGGTTTCGGCAAAAGTTTCGGCCGATTTTGGCCGAAACCGAAACTAAAGCCGAAACTTGAATTTTGGCCGAATTTCGGCCGAAACCGAAACCGAAACCGAAATTTCGGTCGGACACTATTTAATATTGATTTATATATGTCGATATTAGGTTTTGATATTCATTGTAAATAACTATACCTTCGCCTCTACTGTAGGATCGCATCATACTTTATGGTGTGTGTGAAAGAGACAACAACAAAATAATCTTGGAAGTTTTTTAATTATCGCATCCGGGAGAGAGAGAAAGGGACACGCGGTCGGCTGGCTCGGTCTCCTGTAAAATGATTCAAGCTCCCATTGTTCGCCATAGTTCCGTTCGAAATGAAAATCAAAGCTCTTCGTTAATTATGGCAGCCTGGTAAGCGATAAGTGCAATGGTGCAATATGGCGTCAAGTTTATCTTGATGTCTCTTTCTGTAGTAAACCTTTGATGTAATAAATGTTATCAATAAAAGGGATACGAAAACATGTTTTTCTCTGTGTTGTTTGTTCTTTCTTCGATTAATAAACCAGTCTAGTTAACAATGAGATCAGTCACATAACGTTTATCTAAATGTATTTTGAGGTCAGACAGTATAAATAAATATTTAAATTTAATAATATTGAGGATAGCAGAATATTTCGCAAGTTATACAATAACACCTTTGATCGTACTTTCATTGCCACAGAGTTCCAGTAATTAAACTAAAACGGTCCCGAGGAGCCACTCAATTATTTTGAAGTGACGTAAAGGCTCAAGTTTTCGGCCGACTCAAGAATTTTATTGACAGGGTGGGCAAAGTTACGCCTACACATTTAGAAGTGTTACCAGGAGACCATAAAGGTCATAGAGTTTGCGTCCTTATGGCGCGGTGTACAGCAGTTTTTTTATACTTTTATACATATTTTATATCATATATGTTTAGCAGTCGAATTCAACACGTTGATATGATAACGGTACAGACATATATTTTAATGGTGTTGTAATATGGTATTAAAACATAAGTTTGGTCGTCATCAAAAATAGCAAAACAAACATTATTTAAATTAATTACGATTTATTTACTAACAAGCACGGTTGCACAAACTAATTACACGAATTACTATAGAACATACAAAACGCATCGCACGCAAAAAACAAAAATACATGAAAATAATGATAAATGCCTTATAGTTTTGGCATCACCGCACCAGAGCAACATAAACACCAAAGAGATGAATAGAACCTCTTAGCAAACTTGTTACTGGAAGTCGTTATCGATTAAGCGGACAGAAAGCAGCTTTGAGCTGGAAAAGCTTGTGGTAAATAAATAGCAGAGAAGCGAAGCAGGATTGATATCCTCGGTTCAAAGTGATAAAGGGGTAAGTCAGACGATCAAGTATGCTTGAACGTATTTATAAATTATCAATATCTAACTACAGGTACCGAGCAACTAATTCAAACTGCAATTATAATATCAAATCAAATCATTCTTTGTGAATTGAATATGAAATCCTGTCAAACAAACAACAGAAACCAACCAGCAAATGTTTCGAACTGCAATTACGTCTAAAATCCTTCAAACCCGAGGTAAGTGCTGCATTCAAGCAAACATAGTTACGAACCATAGCAAAACTATTTGATTCTGTACATATTTCATTAATGGATACCTCATTTCAGAATTGCAAACCAATGATAACAGGTAAATAAAACACAAGATGATGAAAAACTTCTTCATGCATTCGAGGGTTGAATCAAACATAACAATAATGATCCGCTAATCAGTTGGACGGAGTCAAGTAAACCTTGACCGAGTAAACAGGCCCTTATCCCGTCCCTGAGCCAGATAGATTTCCAAGTATCTCTAGATCCAGATTCATTCGAATAGCGAATTAGAAACTTTATCTTTAGTAAGTATTTATTACAGCAAAAAGTTTAGTTGTTTCGATGTTTGTGACTTAATCAGGCAGCTAAACCGATTTGGAAGTAACTTGAAGATTTTTCTTCAAGTTATTAAAATTATTTCTGGGCGTCTAGTCGAAGCGACGCGTGACCCGAGGGCTGGTGAGTATCTGGCCCAGCGTATCAGCATTGCTATTCAGCGCGGCAATGCAGCCAGTGTCTTGGGTACGCTTCCGATTGGTACTGATTTGGATCAGTTGAACAATCTATAGATCGTTTGCAACGGTCTGTAGATAGCTCAACTGTTTCTTATGTATTTTATATGACAATGTACATTTTGTAAATACTGTATAGTCGTAAGTTATTAAATTGTAAGATGAAAAATGCTAGGGATGAGTGACAAGGAGCCCGATTTAGATAAGTGAAATCATAACCAATGTTATCGTTCAAGCTCTATGCTCAAAAATCAACAGGATCAAGGTAAAAGAAAATCCGGGATGGAAAGAAAGTCGCGGGCGGATGCCACTGGTCTATAAACCCTGACCAACAATAAAATAAAATAAATATTCGATGCAAACAAATCTGGGCCGACCTCGATAAATTCAGCATTTTTACAACTGGCCCACGGCTTGGCCCTTGCTTAACGGCCCACGTCGGTTATGCTAATAAAATGTTCCCTCGCTGTTCACGTGTGCTGTGACGATTCCACTCATAGATTAAGTATTTGAGTAACTCACATAGCTTACTGAGTGCTAAAAGTGGTTTGCAAAAATATTTGTGAGTCTTTTACAAATTACCTAGTCATTAATTAAAATAAATTTCGCTTTTATCTAAAAATCTTAAAGAAGTAATGAGACGTTCAAAATTAGAACAATTTTTTTTTCATATAAGTTGGCCGTGGCTGCGCTTGCTTGACTTGGCTGCTTTCAAATAAGCGTAACAGCATCTCCCAGTTACACGTAGCTGAACATATTCCCTGCGGGAAAGGTAAGGGAACCTCACAGTAATGTAACAACAGAATTGTTTTGTTTATCGAAACAATAATAATTTACATTACGGTTCGATAGGCGCTTTTTTAAGGGTTGGTGAAGCTATAAGTATACTATTATATTCGCCCATAAATAAAAATGATTCGCTTTGCCTTAAGTACAGATCAAATTTAAGGATCATTTAGAGTAATTTAAAGATGAGAGACATTACGTGAATATGACACCATAATACACTCTGAAACGCCATAATAATGTTCACATTACGTCACAGGTTATTAAATAAACACATAATTAAAGCCTACATGACGTTATGACCGCCACAATGGCTTAGGGGAGCACATTTGTCACTTTTAGACCCCAAAATGGCTGCCATAAGATTTACGGTGAAACCGACCGGTCGGCGAAACCAACCGAACGGAATATGAAATCTTCCATTATTATCATCGTAAAATACAGAGGAATAATATGTTGGAGTTGACAAGGAATTGTCTGCTACGTGTTCAAGCTCAGCTAATCCAGCCGTCGTAAGCCGTTTCTAAGTGGGAGTCAGGATTTAGGTTGAAAGCTCATCCCTCACAACAGCGGTGCTCTAATGGATCCTGTCACGTTCAGTAATGCAAGCTTGCTGCGGTTGGGTGCGCTGTGCGCCTCACTAGTGCCAGGGTGGTATGGCTTTTGAGCAGCTTGGTCACAACGGTTTATCATGCACTAGGGACGCCGGTCGGGAACCCCGTCGAGCTAGCCGAGCAGGCCTTTACGGGCTTGAACTTGCCATTCTCGAGTGAACGGTCTGCGACGTGACCGTGATTGAATGATGCCTCACGGTGGTATAATACATAGATGTTGCTTGATCCGAAAGGTGTGGAAAGTTACTTTTGTGGTTGTCTTGTCCAACATTCGATAAGGCCTCCCATTTTATTGAGCGTTTTTATCTAGCTAGAATGACCAGTCGCACCCTTGGTTTGTCTCGCCATTTGGCACACTAATCACGGGACGATTTACAAACCCACCTATTGTGCAATATCGGAGAGTGTTAGGTTCTTCTATAATAGTAATATAATCTGTGACCCTGCTTAAAGACGCCGGAAAATCTCTGACAAAAAAATTTGCTTGTTCAGCACTGCTGGTAGAAAAGTGCCAGATCGACAAATCATTCGGCAAATTCACTTTTGCAGAAATTCATTTTGCACAGTTTCAGTTCGCAATTAAGGAATGTCGGGTTTTGCTTTAGTTGAAATTGAACGGTCTCAAGTTTGAGACTCGCTGCGAAATGCAGCTTAAAACTGCAGATGGCGGTTTGTATTTCTAGTAATTAATTGAAACTCGTTCAAAGAAAAACACGACAGTAATATTTTTATGATG
Source organism: Ecliptopera silaceata (assembly GCA_932527185.1). NCBI lineage: Eukaryota > Metazoa > Arthropoda > Insecta > Lepidoptera > Geometridae > Ecliptopera > Ecliptopera silaceata. Next base: position 9,263,556 of record OW052211.1, read on the forward strand.
ACAGACAGACAAATATTAAGACAATAATACTTTGGCACTGTTTGTATTCCCCATCTCAAAGTCTTTAATGAGTAAGATAACGAATAAGAAGAATAAAATAAACGTTGTTTTCTACACCGTGTGTGACTGATTATAATAACAAATCACAAAAATATTATCTTATTAGAAGAATTAAATGTATTTAGTTTTTCCGAATGTTATTCAGATATATAAATATATACCGAGAGATATTCCCTCAGATCCTTTAATCCTCCGCAATCCTCTTTGGGGAATCCCAACCATTTTCTTTTTAATAGAATTGAATACTTTGACAGTTACACTATGAGTATGTACAGAAATGGAATAAGACTTTAATACGCCTAAGTTTCTTAGCCTCCGTAATACTAAATTAGGTACGCGCTTCAGAATGTAAGCTGATGCTGTGCAGAATTATATGAAGCACGATTCAGTGATAAAGCTTTAAAACTCAAACGCGTACGGTGTATTGAAATAATAAGATGCCAATCTTAAAAAATATTATAAAATATTATTTTCAGTTCTAGGAAAAAATATCTTCCATGGAATTGTTAGATAAACGCCTACAGTGCTCTGGGTTCCTGGTAAATCGTTCCACGCTCGTGTAGTAATCCAATGATTTATTCTGCTAGGTTAAGTATCTACAGCGCAAGAAATGTCGTAGGCGGAAACTATGCGATATCTATTTATTATTATTTAGTAAAAATACTCTCGCAAGTTCTAGTGGCCTGGTACATTCACAGAAACTGCAAACACATTTTCTAAAGGCGAGTTTACATAGGACTGGTTGGGTTAAATTAAGCAGAAGGTCGGAACAAAAACACGAATTTGATTAGCATTTTAGCCAATTCTAGCGAGTGGGGAATACTGATGAGTAGGTAGTAGTTTCTAGAGCTTATACTCCACTTCTAAACAACATTTAGGAAAATGCGCTTTATATAAAAAGCTTTAAGAATAAAAACTTCATTTGAAGTGTTTTCAAAATGACGTTCTTATTTGCTTCGCTACTTTTGGCATGTCATTCAGAGAGTTTTTGCAGGATAAAATACCAACCATCAACCAACCCGGTTGATTAGTATTTTCGTAGCACAGAATATTTGAACCAGATTTTGCATCAAAGTGTAACTTCTGCACAACAAACTACTATTTATTCTGCCCTGTAAGAGGCCAGTGTGACTGCAGCCGAAGACTTCATTTGCATATAGTGAAGTTAGATGTGTTTGAATAGCAGTTATTTTGTTAGCACCGCCTAGCCTAGCGCCTTTACCTAAATAGTATTTTGCGATAACATCAAGAATTCACTGATCTCCGCTGCTTGATGTTTTCCTTCACCATTTAAGATTAATACCTACTAGGTGGTGGTTTTTTCCCGGGCGAGGTTTTTCACAAGAAGTTTTCTACTAAAACTATTGTTTGTTTTCTCATGATGATTATAAAAACGTTTGGGACAAATTTTATGATAGTAAGGCAAGGTTACTACGGCATAATGTCCCGTTATGTTTGTAATTAAAGTACCCACCACATTTATGTATTAGTAGGTTAGTAACCATCTCCCTATTGCAAACATTTTATAAGTAGGTTACGTCTACTGCGTTGTTAACATCAACTGTTTATAAAGTTACTCGTTATAAACTCATACAAAAGCCGCATAGAATTATTCTAACACATAAACAAAGTTTTATGAAACAAACATACATTATTACAAAGTATGTTGAACTTTAAGGTGTGTTCTGACCGGCCTAGCGGGCTGTAATGTAGCTACTGCTACATTTTTACACAAAAATGTAAATGCGTTATTCGCTTTATGATCTATTTCTAAGATAACTATTTTTCTCTGATTCTCAATCCGACTGTACTTATTACAATTTTTTTAGTATGTGTGTTTTCACGTTATAACTTTTTTCTTAGTGGGCCGATTTTCGCGTCGTTTTTATGAACAATATTTATACTATCTAAGAGTTTTTGATCATTTTTAATAATGCTTATATTACTTATTGAATCTCAATGTCGATGTAGAATGAAGTCGATTTTCATTTTCTTTACATATATCGAATCCATTCAGAGTTTTAGTCAGTCTAAATTTAGCAGATGTGAAAAATTATTTATTTATAAAATGTTGCATTACGGCTTATACAATCGGTCACCTTTATACGGAAAATACATGCGACATTTTTGCCGGAATCTAGATGAAACTAGTTTATAAAACTGTTCAGTCGAATGTTTCTGGTTGTTTGCAAACAATGTATTAGGAGTTTATAGTTCGACAGGAGTTGAAATGTATAGGTACCGTAAAGTTCGCAATAAAGATATTATGGACTAAATCATCATTGTTTCAGATTTATTTACTAACACACAGTGTTATTTTTTACTTCCATATTTAGAATACTTTTAAGATTCGACATGTCTCAGTAAAAATCAATTCCACATAATTATATAGCATAAATAAATGTACGTGTAATGAAACTATCCCTGTTCACTATTGTTCGGTTTACATCCGTGTTCATGTTCCGACCTCACAATGCAGAATTTATTATCTTGAATCCGACTTACCACATTCAGAGCCGCAAAACTCATTTAATTTGAATAGAGAGTTTTAGCCTTTTGTGTCCGCGCTGCCGACTTGTTGCCTTTGTTACTCTTTTGGTTGTTGAGCGCCTGGTACAATGCATCCACATACAACGAAATAAGGTTTCAGGATTATGTGGATTTTGATGTAACGAAATTTTTCCGGGCACAGCTGGTTAGCAAACAAAACACGACACAAATCAACATGCTGTATTTTCGGCGGATTAATCTCAAAAACATACATTTTTGTGGACTGTGACAAAAACATAATTTAGGCTAAAAAAACCTTTCCTACCTGAATGCAGAAAGTTTTCGGTGCTTTGATGATTCATACAAAAAGTTACGCCCAAGTTTGTCTACAAATAAATTACAACATTGTAAAAACGTACCTTACAAATAATTTGTTAAGCGTTGAAACGAACGAATGGACACAAATGTTAATCCGTTTTTTTTATAAAAATCTGTTATTTATCCATCATGCATGACACATTATCGTAAAACCGTTTACGCCAAAGGCGACAGGCGTGAAAATTTCAAAAAAGTTCCTACATCTCTCACACTTTATCTAATTTGCTAGACGTTGATACCCTCGACGTCGTCTCGAACGCATGCGACGACCCCCGCGGGAATCGAATTTGGGACCTCGGGACCTCGAAGCCCAAATTGATTTACCACCCAGGGTACCAAGATATCATGAAATGTAAGAGGTTCCGTGTAATCTCACGTTGTTATGAAGGAAATGTGTCAGGTGGAAATGTTGCATCATGCTCACGTGGTTCCGATCGCCAATTTTATTTAATGGAATGAGAAAATAGAATGGAACATGCGTAAGCTTACAGAAAAATACGTTCTTTGATTAGCTAACTTGTCGTGCGAGTGTGAGGATACATTTTCATTTTTAAATAGTTATGAATTCGTGTTGCAAAATTTTAAATGATACATTAATCGCAGTAATTTTGTAGCCTTTCAGTGTAGTACGATCCTAAAGATTAACGGGCCGGTTTCCGGAAACCCAAATCACGATTGATCCGAGTTTGACACATAGTAATTATCAGATTTTTTCGTTGATCATCGTTCGAGAAACCGGCCGTATGTTATAGGCAAAGATTTCCTACAATCAAGCTGATTTCCTAAAGACTAGGTTCAGACGGCTCTATAATTCAGTTCTATTGTTAAGTAGTGACGTGTCTATGGAGCATATATTGTTTATTTTTTAACTTTCCCAATTAAACCAAAAAGGCTTACTTTGATCTTTAAAATTACAGATCATCTGTGCCTCATCGAGTCGAGATGAATCAAAATGAATTTTCGGAATTTCGTTTTGATTTATCTCGACGAGACGGACCACGACCGTAATCATTTGAATATCTACCAGGACCGCAGAGCTCGCAAAGAGATCTAATTTCACGCGAGTTAATCTGCGCGCCAACCGAATGTACAAATACAAACACATCAAAGGTAAACAGGAATAAACGAAACACGGCAGAAATGTAACGCCTTCATTAGCGTCACAATAATTGGACAGTTTCAGTGGTCTTATGTCAAAGGCAGTATAACTGGATTATGAAATAGCTGGGTAAAATTGTTTTTATGAAAATTGTTTCATACCATGGTACACTACGAGCGTGGTTTCGATGTAATGATAAGCTTCATCTTCCGATTCAAAGAGAAATACAAAGAAGCTAATAATCCAAATGTTCATCGTTTAAGACACTCCAGTCCGCTGTACATCATGTAAATACCAATTAATTTGTTCAGTACAATAAGCCAGTAAGCCAGTCGATCACGCACCACAACTCAATTGATTGGCATTCAGTAAACAATGCGATCAGCGCCATTACAAATATTGGAGGAGAGGTATCAAATATCTAAACCATTGCGGTCTGAGTCTATATACATCGGCGACCACTGGATTTCGAGGCGAGTAGTGATCGGCTGCGGGACTAGACTGGACTAGGGCCGTAGTGTCGGATACGCGTAGCTTCAGCAACTTTAGTGGAAATAATCTCATCTTAAATGTTTAAATTCAACACTTAAGGGAATAGTAACCCCTTACAATGATTAGCAGACGATGCCATGCATCTGTTATCATTTACTTCGTAAACATTGCTATTATTTAGCGATGATCAAGGCCACCATCAACTTCATTTGATATTATTCTGACTATTTATGTACGTACAAAAAAATATGTATACATATATGTATGTATTCTGTCAGCCATCTAGTTGCCATAGCTTTGCTTAGTTTGGGACTATAACGCGATGTGTCATCTGTCCATGAATATTTATTTATATTTATTATAAACTATCAGGTGATCCAAAACAAGTTTTAAATATATCATGTCTCCAAGTTATCTGTAAGTACAAACTGTGACCGGAATAGCACGGTCATTTAACCTAGTACTTTCTTCGAGTAAAAACCCTTGCATTGAACACCTCCAAGTTAACCTTTTGGCAGTATAAACAGCGGCGCGGCGCGTGGCCACGGTCGATTGCCTGTGAAATCGCCGGCCCGATTCTACGTGACAGTTATATGCTGATAGATGTCGCTTTGTACCCATACCCACATCGAAGGCCCGTGAATAATGGGACGTTTTAGCCCTCAATTTGTTTGTCTACTTTAAGATCGATAGCGGGTTTCGTTAAAGATGGATGGTACGTGTGAAGATATAAATAAGAAGTACCGAGATAAGAAGTAACGAATGGCAAAAATACGGTTGAAAACCACTCTTTGCATTTGTATCATTGTCCGTCTTATGCCCTTTGTTGGTGGAAAACGAACGCGTGGAATAGCAAGAACAGAGAGAGACCTACAGTGGGTAACATCAGGCTATGATGATGATGATGATGATGGGTATCGAATTACGACACACAGCTAGGAGTTGCGACCAACTGAACTGTGAAACCTGTCACATCAAAACATGCTCAACAACTTTTAGGCAGATTGATATGATTACCTAAAATCTGTCAGGTATACCATTCATTTCTGAGAAATATTATTCCCAATTTGATTAGATTTTATTCGCTTTCAATTGTAAGGGGGCAAGTCAAACAAGATTACCGATCCACTTATTCTAAATGTATCCCTGTCGAGTCTAGGGTCGGGAAACCAGTCGGCGGCAGGACAGTCGCAACCACAAGTCCGTTGCTCAAAGCCAGCGTTCCAGCATCTCGCCGCCGACCGCAGAAATCTCTCGTTTTGTTCAACAACCCTACGGTTGTTTTCACATTGCCACCGACACGATACTAATACGATAACTTTGATGATTGACAGGCGTCACAGCTCAGTTGGTAGTAGCTCAGCCTTCCATACTGTGGGTCGTAGATTCGATTCCCACCTAGATCAAATGTTTGTGTAATGAACATTTATTTATTTATTTATTTATTTAATTTAATTAGTACGGCCTTAGCCAATTACACTAATCAACACAAGTATAAAACAACATATATGAATTAAAAATTAAAATAGCAATAGTATAAACAATTAAAAATTAAAAAACACATTATACAATGGGAAAGGAAAAGATAAAATAATAATAATAGAAAATAGAGTTATTTGACAACATAAATATTTGATCTGTATCTGGGTGTTACTATTTATTTTATGTATGTAATTACAAAAAAAAAGTACTTATATCTAGTTCCCATAATACAAGCTTCGCTTAGTTTGGGACTAGAGTGTGATGTGTGAAATGTCCAAAGAAGCATATTTATTTATTTTTATTTAACTAAAGGGTGTTTGTCTCAATTAATCGACCGAGCGAGCAAAGCGTCTCATTTTCGAGATTGGTCAAAAATGCTTTTGTCTTTCTGTTTGTTAAAAAATGCGACATGTAGGCATTTTTCAACCAATATTAACAAAAATTACTACTAGTAATAGACGCATACCCATTTAGTATAATATTAGAAGCTAATATTACAGATAGAATAGGTACATAATCGTCAATCTTAGTTACCTGGTGTTCATGTTCGAGCAACTGACATGTCTGACATACCGTGTAACTGTCGGCTGGTGTGCAAACGTATACGTTAACTACATATTTAAATTCTATGTTTCTGTTGTTCAAGAGTTGGACTGCGAATAGTTTGATCTCAATTTAAATGAAATGACCTATTCGAGGTTGATGGGGGATGCCGCAGGATTCGTTCATTTAGAAAACTATGTTGATTTAGTTTTATGTTGAAATTTTAACGAAATTAAATAAAATAGACTTACAAAGACAAACCAGGGACCAGGCTTATGCTGATCCCTATCAATCGACTGACAATATGTTAATACCACGGGCAATAAAATGATGATTTCATTTAACTGTTTCTGTTCTAACCATCTTAAAATCCTAACAAAATTGTCTTGCTATTAAATCGTCCGCAGATAAAGCAAGACAATAGCTGCCCTTGGCTGGTCGGTGAACGAAACAATGGCGGTTAAATCTGCAAATGAAAGGATGACGAATGTTCTCGTGTAATGAACGGACTAATGTAAGAAAGCATAAGCTAAGTAGGTCATCCACTCCTTTATTAGATGAATATTTAACCGGGAGGATACTCGCGAGAATAATGTTCTTGCCCGTTTGTAATGTCAACAATAAACTAGAAGTTGAAATAGGAACTTATCAGTAGATGACTTAAGAATATGGAAAAACAACGTGCAATAAAACAGTACCCTTGTCAAGAGCAATCAAATCAATTTGACCAAAACCTTGGTGTGGGCGCAAATAATAACATGCCAGAGCCACACGCACAAATTTAATTTATAACGCTGTCGTGATGAAAATTGTCCTCGGGTGTGGGAGGGGAATGCTCTTGATTAAAATCCAGAAAAAAGATGCAAAACATACAGTGATTAAAATAACGGCACAAGATTAAAATGAAAATAGGCTACACAACACCGAACCCTGGAAAAGGTATTTTTCAACGACCGTGCAGACACTGCTCTAAAATTTGGCCACGTGGAACTGGCGTCTAGAACCGAATTATGTATTATTGTGATATGAAATGGTTTTTAGTGCGTTTGTAAATAAGAAACGCGGAAGTTGCGGGAGAGGGTCGGTAAGTAGACTACACAGGGGTCAGTTCCCGAATACCCTTTTCCAAGCGCATGATAAAGTGATTCTATGATGCAGGATTTCAGGATCACAGTCGATGGAAACTTAATCCTTTAAAACAATTTTGATTAAAATCAGATCCCGTACCCGACTTAAATTGAATAATACCTTACGCAATTAACCACTGGCTTACATTAAATCTGCTAAGCTTTCCCGAATCTGGTGAAAATTAAATTCCTGACAGCGCGACAGGTTAATAAGCAAAGCGGGATGGAAAGATTTGGTGGGAACCGGGATAGCGGTCGGGCGTGGGTGTGTTAACAGGAAATGTACCAGGCCAGCAGAATCATGTAAGAAGATATAATCACAGTACAGTCTCTAAACATAACGTCTCTTTACATTGAGCCGAAAAGGTAAAAAGTAGGACCATTTCGTCACTATTTTTAACTATTTTACAGGATGTGTTTTTAAATAATAAACATAACAATCTGAGAATCTGAAATTTAAACCGGAAAATAACACAATAAATTCTTAAATATCATCTGTAAAACTTATATGATATGTAACAGATCTAATTTTCTTTATAATATCTATGAATTTTTCTAATTTATCATTATAACAAATCCTTCTAAATCTAAAGCTAACTTCGTAAATGCGCGCACGCAATTTAAAATATACAGCGTCAGGTTCGTTCGGTTGGCAACATGACGTGTGAGGGGAGCGGGGGCACGCTAACGGCTCTAACGGTCGTGCGACTCGTGCGTGGCAGGCGATTCTAAACTGCGATCGAGCACACACGTACTCCGCTGTGCGACACCTTTTAACTATAAAACTAATTTTTACCTATTACATACATATCAAATTAAAATCTGTGCAGTTTAAAACCCCAAATTGGGGTTCTTGGTTCCGGCCCACCACTGCCCGACGTTATTACTCGGACAAAGAACTACCTTGGCCTTCAAGCTGCAGAAGAACCGGACTGCTACACCTTGGGCTGTTCTACAGCCGAACGCGTCTCCCTTTCCTTGCTAAGGCCAGTGGCTTACTATACCTACCGTAGCATAGCGTGACTCGGAAACGAATAGGCCCCCCCTGAACTCTCTCAGTGTTACTTACGTCCTGTCTACTTTATACCTAATAAATTGTCATTAATTAATCACTGTGTTTTATCTACCACTATCTACTATAAGTTAAATCTTAGCTAAAAGGTTACATTGGCGCCCAATAATACAGGCTTTAATTCGTTTCCGAATTGCGTTATTTTACTTTTTTTGCATTTAGTGGGTTTTCTTTGGTGTTGGCTTAAAATCTTAGTTTTTAAGTCTGATTACTGCTATATTTGACTTATGTGTGGCTTATTATTATGGTATTTTTATTTTAAATAGATTTTGCGCTTGCTTAATTTTGTATACTTTTAAATTTACAACACTACATAATATCTGCCATATAAAAGCTAAATAGTTATTTAAATCGTTTGTGGTGCGTTATTTATTTAGATTTTCTACCTTGTTTTATTATATAAGCTATCTATTGCAACACACACCTGATATGGCGTACGCTATTAAATATCTCTCTTTACAAAAAACTGAACTTGAGTACGAGGTTGAGCTTCGCGGTGGTGCGTGTGGGTCTGTCCAGGATCTGCGTAAACGCGTCTCCCTTTCCTTGCTAAGGCCAGTGGCTTACTATACCTATTCGTTTCCGAGTCACGCTATGCTACGGTAGGTATAGTAAGCCACTGGCCTTAGCAAGGAAAGGGAGACGCGTTCGGCTGTAGAACAGCCCAAGGTGTAGCAGTCCGGTTCTTCTGCAGCTTGAAGGCCAAGGTAGTTCTTTGTCCGAGTAATAACGTCGGGCAGTGGTGGGCCGGAACCAAGAACCCCAATTTGGGGTTTTAAACTGCACAGATTTTAATTTGATATGTATGTAATAGGTAAAAATTAGTTTTATAGTTAAAAGGTGTCGCACAGCGGAGTACGTGTGTGCTCGATCGCAGTTTAGAATCGCCTGCCACGCACGAGTCGCACGACCGTTAGAGCCGTTGGCGTGCCCCCGCTCCCCTCACACGTCATGTTGCCAACCGAACGAACCTGACGCTGTATATTTTAAATTGCGTGCGCGCATTTACGAAGTTAGCTTTAGATTTAGAAGGATTTGTTATAATGATAAATTAGAAAAATTAATAGATATTATAAAGAAAATTAGATCTGTTACAGATACTAAGATCGCTAGTTTGAAATTGCTTTTACATCTATCTCGCGTTCTTTTGTTACGCGGAAACCATTCCTAACCAAATGAAATGCGTAGGTACATCTTCTGATGCATTATACAAGCCTGGTACTTTTATTGCATATTTTACCCTGGCCATTGTTAAATACTTCGTTACATTGATATGGTCGATTCAACGCCCACTTAGATAGAACTCGAGGTTCATTAATCTTTTCAACGCGTGGCTTTTGTTATTGCTTACGCCCCTCTAGCAGGGGTTGCTAAAGTGCGAATACATCTCTTACAAAATTCTGTGGTCCTGCTATATTTATTGCATATTCTACATCATAGTAGGGTTACTATCATCTAGGTTTTACAATAACTTCTATAGTCTTCTAGACTCTTCAATATTCAGTTGGTGATTGGCGAACTCGTCTCCTGGCGTATTCTTTGTTCCTAGTATATGTATTTGGAAACCTATTGTTATATTCACCTTGTTTGAGTCACATCCACCACGACTTTACAACATTCATTTAATTTTATAGAGTGTAAAGATAATAAGAAAACAAAGCTTCTTATAACCTAGTAGGTATAATCGTATTTATAACTTATTTCTATTGCTATGAATACTAGTTTGCATTGTTTGTAGTATTCTCACTTATTATTAAAAAAAAAGAAAAAATCATTAAATATTTATTTGCGAGTAAAGATTGACAAAGTAAGATTAATATTCCTACTCTTTGACACAGCGATAGCTGGCTAAATGGATGGCTAAATACATTTGAAAAAGAAAACTAAATACCTACACGCAGACGAAGCGAGTTACAAACAGCCAATTTGAGATATTGTGAAAAAACATACGGAAGTTAACGCCTATGTAAGGGTGTGCCATAATGCGAATGCATCTCTCGATAGTTTCTGTGACCCTGGTATATTTATTGCGTATTTTACACATCCTATTGTTACTGTTCAGTCAACGATAGCAATTTGTTAATCTCTTCAGCTAGGGGATGTTTGAATAGGGTGTTTTTGTTGAATTTGGCGATCCCTTGGGTCGTACCCAGAAATGGTTGGTCACCACCCTCTTTTGACAAATCGCGAATACATCTCCTGATTCTCTATAACGTCCTGGTAAGTTTATTGCATATTTTTGACTTGCCAAATCATCCTTTGTCCAAGTTAAAAGAACAGCTTACCTGGAAAGAAAAAGAATTTGGGATTATAAAGTGTTCATGAAAATACTTATGAGGAAAAGTACGTAGGTACGGAGCTAAAACTATATTTATTTAAAAGTGTAAAATATGAAGTATTTATTCGAAGTGAATTCCTGTAAAAATAGCAGATATTCTACATGCTGCAAAACATAAAACGAAAAGGTTGTTCATTTTCCACTTTCAAAACTAGAGTGAATTTCTCCAACAGTATTTTTCAGCGCAGCAAACACCAGGTTAGCAGGGAATTTCAAACAAGGTACCAGGGTACCAGTCACGTAAGAGTACCGCATTGCGAAACTGACGTACCGACTTTTTAGACGCTCTGACGCATACCTACCGCTGGAGAATTTATGTGTTTACACTTTCCACGAAGCTGTACAACTAGTCCGAGCTTAAGCTCAGTTTATTCAGCTAAAGGAAAACACAGACAGATATCATATTTCAGTGAAAAACAATGCTATACTTGAACAAAAACAGCAACATTAACACATCAAAGTCCTCATCTAAATTAATTCTTGTTTAGGAGTCCCACGGCGCGCGGACCCGCCTAATATAAATAGGCTCAATTCCAATGTTAATGAAAAACAACGACCTGCAAAAACGGTGACTCATTAAAAGATGAATCATTATCATCATTAGCATAACGCCAAGGCGGAGAAACTAATGAAATAAAATCGTAAACAAAAGAGAAACTAAACAAAAATGAATTGGCGATTTTACCGACAGTCATTTATTTACTGAAACTTTATTACTGTGGTGTTTATTCGCAAAGTTTGCGATAAATGTCAATGTCAATCTAATACAACGTTTAGAGGAGATTTTAATAAAGTATGCGCCCATGGAACTGAGCCAGACAGATCCACAAAGGACATCTGTCTGGCTCAGTTCCATGGGCGCGACCACTTTAATATGAGAATTTGAAGGTGGGAGACGCGCATGATATAAGGTGTCACATTTATTACGAAAATTTTAGATTTTTCTTAAACAAAGTCTATCTTAAATCGAACAGTGCAAATATTTTTCTGCCCGGTTACTTTTGCTATCAGAACTACGTACCTTCAAAATTAAATGTACTATAAAAAATATTCTAAATTAAATTGAATACGAAATATAATATTATCTTTATTTAAAATGATATCAGTAATATATTGAGTTGCTTCGCTTCACCATGCTCTTAAATATCTGTCAAATGTTTTCCACCAGAAGCATAATTCACAGGCTTACAGAACTGTGCAGGATTAGTGCCTGATCGCTTTGCACAGAACAGAACTATTAGAAGCCAACAGGCATGGGAAATAAATACGCCAGTTGATAGAAATAGACAGCTGCCGCCGAGGAAATTGTTTCTTATTCCAGCCAGGGCCGCATCGAGGCTGCGTCATTCTTACAAAAGCTATTATTTCAAGTCAAAATAAATTTGACAATGTAAAAATTATCAACTGATCACACAACAAATAATATCGGGTATTTTATTTACAAAACAATCATTAGGGAGAATAAATATAATAGATTAGATTTGGCCTTGTTACGATCATTTTTAAATGTAATCTAGTGAAGAAAGTGCTTTATCACACTTTTTTATTATATCAAGTTGCATTTTAATTGAACAACATTTTTGACGTCCATTGGTTAGATATGAGATAATTTATGGAACGCGAGCCTTCATTTTATTTACTCCAGACGGTGCATAAAACTACTTAACGGTCTCAATAAGATGGTGCCTTAGCTAAGATGATTTTTGGTACAAGTATGTTTACTCAGCACAATAAAAATGGTGGTCATTACATAAGCACAACCTATTTATATAAATAAAAGGATTGTTCCTAGAACCGGGCCCGACATTACGTCTCGGCGACGGATGGAAGCCGCGGGCAGATCGCTTCCGCAAATACGTCTGCAGACTAACAAAGTTTTGTAAAGAAAACTGTCTACCATTTTGAAACTTTACTGACGGAGTTTCGTATTTCTTGAGACATTCTTTTTTGCAAATATTGTTTTTAGCCATTTAAAGTATTTAATACATATTTAGCATAGTTGTGCTGAATGCTTATAAACGCTACGATTGGACAGTTGCCCTTAGAAACATATCATCATAGGATAGTAATACAAGTAGTATTAGTCGTACAATAAAGTAGTAGTAAAATTCAGAATGCGGAACCTTTCATTTGCATACTCGACACGCTCTTGTTAGCTTATTTTTACTCGACATGCATTTACATTTCCGCAGCGAACAAAAGGAAATAACAAAACATCAAATCTGGAAAAATACCGTCGTTCTGTATTGTTTATAAATATAAGAATAAAGCAAAACACAACGTTTGTAATCGTTTCTGGCAGGGAAACATATTTGTTTATAAAAATTTCAAAAGAAACACCAGGAGCGCATAGCCAACGAGGCGTTCTTAGAAAACCAATTACAAAACTGCAAGGAGCCAACAGACGTATTTGCGGAAGCGATCTGCCCGCGGCTTCCATCCGTCGCCGAGACGTAATGTCGGGCCCGGTTCTAGGAACAATCCTTTTATTTATATAAATAGGTTGTGCTTATGTAATGACCACCATTTTTATTGTGCTGAGTAAACATACTTGTACCAAAAATCATCTTAGCTAAGGCACCATCTTATTGAGACCGTTAAGTAGTTTTATGCACCGTCTGGAGTAAATAAAATGAAGGCTCGCGTTCCATAAATTATCTCATATCTAACCAATGGACGTCAAAAATGTTGTTCAATTAAAATGCAACTTGATATAATAAAAAAGTGTGATAAAGCACTTTCTTCACTAGATTACATTTAAAAATGATCGTAACAAGGCCAAATCTAATCTATTATATTTATTCTCCCTAATAAACCAAAACTCAGCATCTGTTGTGAAAAAACAAACTCGGTTAGAGCCGACTGCGGAACCAAAAACAAGAAAATAGAATCGAGTTTTCACAAATTCCCAGTTAACTGGCATATTGTCGGGACGCTGGAATTATTCACACACGCGACACGACAACTTAGATGAGTTCCCGATGTAAGCGGCAAGCTGGATAATTGGGAGCCGGGCGCGATTGTGTTGCTTTGATTCGCTTCTATCCATCCCCTCGTGTTTATGGGAGCCTGCTAGTATGTACGCATCTGTTTCGATATTGATTTGACACATAAACGTTTTAGATGCACGCTACGTGAGCCTGACAGCAAACAAGTACGTGACAGCGCAGTATGAAGTCATATTGATACGCGCTACGTGCTCATGTCACACTTTCAGTAAGTATGCGGTGTAGGGAATGATAGAAGTATGCGCCAAAAGTGAGATCAACCGTCAACTCTTCATCTTGGGACCACGAGGAAAAAACCCAAAATTCTACAGGAGATACTTTCTCTCAAAGAAAATTAGAAAAGTTTACAAGTTATCGAGTGGGCCAAAGTGGGCCGAAATGCGTCGAGATTCGGCTCGTTTATCGGTTTAATAATGACACTAATCTACAATCTCTGCGGGTATTTCACTGTTGAAAATTCCAGCTGTCTAAATAGCTTGGAACTTTTGTGTTTAAAAACGGAATGAGGCTTCATTCCACGCCATCTCCTCCACGTAAAGCGTGCGAAGTCGCCGGCGTTCGTATATTATCGGGATGATTCGGAAATACCGTCTCAATTTCGACAAAGAGGAGCGAAATACTAATTACGTCCGTTTAATTTCCGGTTCGGGCCGAACCCCGGTTTTAAGTATCGTTTTTTGAATTTAAAACAATAATAGGGCTGTATAAAATAAAGTGATCATGTTAGCTGCAGGAGAAACAGCTGGGTTGGTAGTATTTGTCTTGATCACATGCAGATGCAAAAAAACTACTTAAGAAATTGGACAAATAAAAATATCTTCCTAAAATCTCTCCGCATTGTCTCCGTATTATTTATTTATAACTCTAGAAACCGCACGCTGACAGAACATACCCGCACGTCTGAGGATTCTCCATAGCTGAAATACTTTTCGCTTCAAGTGACTACGACAAAAAAGGTATTTTTCATTGCAAAGTCCGACACGGATTTATCCTCTATTGTGCAGAGCGAACCAGTTGTCCCCATTGTCCTGTGACATCGGGGACAAATTAAATTAGCATGAAAAGAAGTAGGCTTAATGAGGTTGTGTATTTTATATAGCGGAAAGCGGGACCCGACGCGGTTGTTTTATTAGCTGGAGAACTACCCCGCACTCAGCCTGACAAGAGATACTTCACTCCTTTGTTGTTTATGCGAGCCTAGTAACGGAATATTTAAATTAATTCTGTTCACTGCAACGACTTTGTTCGATTTTAAAATCAGAGCTCATTTTGGTTGGACGCTGAATAAAGGATATCTTTCTTTGTGTTGAAAGCCACGCCATATTATATATTCAATTATGTTTACCTATAATTTTATATCAATGTGAGTAAATCAATGAAGTGGAAATAACACATGTCTTTTGTGTTTATGAACATCTGATACACTGACAAGACAAGCCATTGAGCAGATCGGAAAGATTTTGGAACAATTTCAATGTTACATAAACATTGCAATTCAACTTGTTTGCCTGCCGCTGCCTGCCACTCTCCTAACTGAATTCAGCTACACAATACGATTCTGACTACAGAAGCAAACCACTCACAATACGATACGAAGCGCACTGTTTTTCATTCAATTTCATATCAAAGACTGAACTTCTGGTACAATTGAAGTATCATATAGTTGTATAGACACAAAGGACAGACGAACGGACGATGTAATTATGCATAAGGAGCCCCGACGAAGTGAGATTAATGGACTCACAGTCCGTACTATAAGGGTATGGTGCACTAGACACTAGACTCGTCACACACAGAATTTGCATAGTGTAGAATAATTACGGTATTAGATTGTACTTTAGCGGACAAGGAAATTACAAATTGTGTTTTAGAGTTCTGTTCTGTATTCAAATAATAGTAATTAATTAATAATAGAATAATTGATTTTTTTTCCAATAGAGAGGGTCTTTGGTTGGGTTTGAAAGCTATTTCATACTTGAGACCGATGTGACAAACATGGTCAAAGAAATACTTGATGAATATAGTTATACAATAGTTTTAATATAGTTGATACTAAAGAATCAAGTCCTTAAAAGCATTTGAATACGAGGATAGCAAATAACATGTTTTCATATTACGTTCAGTGTGCACACGTCCTTAAAGGTTTGAAGTGTGGAGAGGAGCCCTCGCGGTCAGGCCCTGATGGATATTGCGTGTAGCGGGCGTGGCTACCTACCCACGAGTCCTGCGCTCCTGGTATCACACTCAGCTGACTTGCCACCAAAGGTCATGTACATTACATCTAAGCCAAACTTTAGATGCTCTGCGTGACTAAAATGATTAATTACTACGTAGAAACTGGAAATACGCCGATACAAAATTATGATTATTAGTCATTAATACGTATTGTACGCCTCCACAATAAACTTATAAACCAATAAACTTTTACGTATTGTACGCCTCCACAATTGATGAACCAGACCCGGTGCCAGGGGATCCAAGAGCTCCAATCACTCAAACCCACGACGAAAGTAGAATACCACCAATTTTAGCCAAGGAAATAGAATGGGCTCTCAACCAAATGAAAAATGATAAAGCACCAGGAGAGGACGAAGTTACGGTGGAACTTTTAAGAGCCGGTGGACAACCATGTTTGGATTTGCTTCTCACACTTTTTAATAAAATTATATCAGGTGGTCACATGCCCAATACATGGAAAAATGCTGTTGTTACAATTCTTCATAAAAAGGGAGATAACTCAAAGCTAACTAACTACAGACCAATTAGCCTCCTTTCTCAAACTTATAAATTATTTGCAAAAATTTTATGTAACAGGTTGACACGCCAACTTGATGATTTCCAGCCAATCGAGCAGGCAGGTTTTCGAAGAGGATATTCTACGATTGACCATATACACGCGGTAAAACAGCTGATGGAGAAATGTAACGAATACAACAGGCCCCTATGCTTTGCGTTCGTAGATTACGAGAAAGCATTTGACAGTGTAGAACATTGGGCTGTGTTTCATTCTCTCCATCGCTGCCAGATCAATACACAATACGTGGATATTCTTAAGAACTTATATGAGTCAGCTACCATGCAAGTCCGATTACATGAACTCACCAAATCAATACCTCTGAAAAGAGGAGTACGACAGGGAGATACCTTATCACCCAAGCTGTTTACTGCAGTCTTGGAGGACATTATAAAACTGTTAGACTGGGACAATAGAGGAATCAACATTAATGGTATTTTCCTGTCACATCTTCGCTTTGCAGACGACCTAATTTTGTTTAGCGAAAACATACAAGACCTCCACTCTATGTTAGAAGAACTCTACCATGCTTCTCTTAATGTAGGCTTGAAGATGAACATGTCCAAGACTAAGATTATGTCTAACGTCTCTGACGCCTCATTAGCTAATATTAATATTGGTGGTGAGACGTTGGAGGCAGTGGATCACTATGTTTATCTTGGACACTGTTTAACTTTCGGCAGAGAGCATAGGACCAAAGAGATAGCTAGACGAATACAATTGGGTTGGGCAGCATTCAACAAGTTGGAAGATGTACTAAAGGCCCGAAAAATGCCCCAATGCCTGAAGACCAAGCTATTTAACCAATGTGTCTTGCCCACCATGACATACGGTGCCGAAACATGGACGCTCACACAGGAAACTGTTTACAAAATGAGAGTCGCACAACGAGCGATGGAGCGTGCCATGCTCGGTATCTCTCTGATAGATCGAGTACGAAATACGGAAATCCGGCGAAGGACCAAAGTGGTGGATATCGGGGACCGTATAGCGAAACTCAAATGGAGCTGGGCAGGACACTTGGCAAGATTTGCTGATGGCAGGTGGAGTAAGGCCTTGACAGAATGGTGGCCTAGAGGATATACAAGAGGCCTTGGCAGACCAACAGCCAGATGGATGGACGATATCGTTGCCGTACAGGGTAGGACCTGGATGCAAAAGGCCCAATTAAGAAAAGAGTGGCGTTTGAGGGAGGAGGCTTATACCCAGCAGTGGGCTAGTACGGGCTGCCGATGATGATGATGATGACGTATTATTATTAATTAGTATTATAAGAACAGTATCGATTTCCAGTTATCTAGGACTCGACCATGCCAATAGTAAAGCGACGGTAATTTAATCGATAAGATTGCAATTTTAATTTAGAACGTTTTATTTTTATATTAGAAAATATGAATTTTTATTTTTTTTAATTGAACAATAAAGTAAAACCACATGTAAATAAAATACGCGCATTGCTCGTATTCCCGAAAATTGTCGAAACCTCTCGAATAGCCAAATGCAGGAATCGTGTCCAATAATGGAAAGCGGGGAATCCGATAGTCGTCTATTATCCCCGTAATCCCTGTAATAGAGGGGAGGAATAAGGGGGAATATGGGGGGATTAAAGCTGCAAGTTGCAGTGTCAGCATTATGCGCGGTGGCTGCCAAATCGCAACGATTAGTGTAAATGTCCCTGTTTTAGTTCGGGCTTAAGTGGGGGAAATGGGCTTTTGATAATTTTGCAGTATGCTTGTGTCGCAGATTAAAAATAAAGCTTTTCATTCATGGTCGGTAAGCTCAGCTCTCAAACTTCTTTCGAAAACTTCTGAAATCGGACGTTATTTGATATAATTTGCATGTTAGAATGTATTTTATATTTTATTTTATCAAGCCAAACCCTTTAGTATGTCTATACTTTCCAGCTCATAGCAATGATTCTGCGGTTATTGCTTTTACCTGCAGAATTGCCCTATTCCTCCTGTTCACCATTTGAAACAGATTATATACTCCTCGTATGATGTGCAAGTGTTACTGATGTTTTCCCTCACCGTTTGTAGAATATCTAAAACAGCCCACATAATGATGTTACAATTAAAATTCTCACACGACGATCGCATTACGTATTCATATTCCGGACCGTCCATTTGCAAGGGAATGAGGGAGTAATGCAATGAGGCTGGCATGGCATAGCGGTGGCCGGTTACACTTTAACACAAAGTTTGCGAGCTTTTTCTGTTTGTCCACTTACCTGAACCTGAACTCTTACGCAACTCGCACGATTACGTTAATGATTTTAGTATCAATAAATATCTTATCTTACTGTTTGTGGTTAGGCACAATTGCGTATAAGTTAATAAATATAAAAATTAACTGTTTTTAATAAACTTCTGATTGTACTTCGCTTTTTTTCGTGACTAATAAAATAAGGGCATTTTATACGGATACCGTATAAAATGCCCTTATTTATACTTTAGTAGTTACTGCGGCAACGATGGATGTTCAGGAGGTTCACGTCTACTGAGAACGAGTTTTGTGATATTGTACTGAGTTCAATGTCACAAAGAAGAAGAAGCAAAAATGTGTTAAATCGGTGAAACCACAAAGAGATGTAGTGAAAGAGTGTAGACCATCAAGTAGCAAGTTACCTAGTTTCTACAACTCGACAACTCTCATATAAGAATAGGAACAAACCTAGTCTTAACTTTCCTGATATTCATTTAGTTTCGTAATCATTCATCTCAGGCACCTACTTAGCGAGAATCTACTTTTGCCGAAACTTTTATGATTAAAACGTATCATACCTACACAATAGATACGAAATATTGCAAGCGCTTCGTGAGTTGTACGAACAAATGTTATTAAAATAATAATAATAGAATAGAACACGTTTATTTACACCATATAACATACAATTACAGACAAATTATATCAAAATAGATGTGTAAAAAGGTTACCAATCAATAAGAATGTTTATACAGTTTTATTATAATAAAAACAAGCTGATTTGAACGGGCATTTTACTGTTATATACTAAGGAGCTTAATTCAACAGCTTAATTCAATTTTATGGAATAAATGCAATTTAAGTTTGAAGTTTGATATAAGGTAATAATTATTTTTAAGTATTCGTCCAAGGAATTATTATCACGTGATTATTTTTACGGCCAAGCTCGATCAAGGCTTCTATAGTCACCAGTAAGTAGCTAAGTAACACTGTAATTGTCTTTCCTTTAACAACATCCTTAGTTTGAAGGCAAAACAATACAATACTATGTTCCATTTAAAAAAACAGTAAATTGAAGATACAAGCCGTCTGAGCGATAGCCGAAAGCACTCAGTACACTCAGTATATATACATATTTTTGTATCTAATAATAAATCGTGGATTTTTTGAGGGTAGAGTCTAGTTCGAGAGTTTCGTAGAGTTGGTAAATACCCATTACCTAGCAAGACAGATTACCCTTTGGGAATAGTAATAGTAGGTGTGTGTCGCACCGCCAACAGTATTTTTCCTCCGGTACAGCGGCCGTCAACTCTGCGATTGATTTACGCGCAGTCCCCGGGTCCCAGGCAGGGGTTTGCACCAATTCAATTATACAGAAAACTCCGAGTTTACGTAATCAATACTGAAGTATTTATAGCGTTTTTGTAATAAAATGTTACCATATTGAGTGAGAACACTTTGTTAAAATGCCAGAGCACTTTTTGTCGACATGTTACTGATAATAAATGTTCATATATATGAACGCCATTTCTTTCAAAGTATCTATCTACGAGTAGGTATCCTTATCTATCGCAAGACTTTGTAAAGATTGAGTTGTAGACCCAAATTAACACATCAGCTTGTCAAATAGATCCGAACTCCGAAGCAGTGTATCCGGCATGACACCGCATCTCCATGATGAGTCGTTAGCGCCGCGTGACGTCACCGGTGACGCCATGCATATTCAGTGTTCAGCCACGCGTCACCGCTCTGGGAGCATGTCTTGAGCTAGATGCCTAACGAGCTTTGATTAACTTAACATTAGCTACATGACTAGCGTTGCTAAAAAAACATGTTACTCCCAAAATCAACACCCACACAGAATAAGCCAGTACCGGTTTATTAGTGGTCATTGGCTGTTCCGCGGCTTAAGTCACTGTTATTGCTGACAAACCATTTGAATCACATTCCTGTGTTTCTCGCGAATGTTACGTAAAGTGATTGATATTTGGATGGATTCGTTTACTATACAGAAACTGGTAAACTGGCGGTCTAATAGCAGCTCCAAAGTTGCCGCTAACGAGTGTATCGTCACAACAGGCGCTCTAGCAGAGGGCTCTCGGTGTCTCCGCGAATCAACAGGCAAGAGTCTTAGCAGCAGTTCAGACGCTATTCGTTAGCGAACTTATCCATAGATCCCATTAGATAAGATGATGCATTCTACAAATAGTGGACTTTGTAGAATGGCACGTTTCGTGTGAAATATCAAACGACAGCTCGTTTCACTATGACGTACCTATATTTTAAAATGAAATAATTTTGGCACGTGACTCTTGTAGTGGTTGTGACAGGCTGCTTTCCTTCGCTGACCATTCAAAGTCAGAAGAGAATACAAAACTGGGTTTCTACTGTTACTGAACAATTCGGGCTATAGAATTTTATTTTTTTACCAATTTAGACGCTTTAATGATAATTCCATTCCAGATCAGGTGCGGTCGGTAGTCATTACGCTAGATTACCATAAATAATGGGAGCATATTTAAACAGTATTGGAATGTGAAACCAAACAACACAAATACAATACAACATCGAGATAATCTGATCAACGCATTTCAAAATTAATCTGCATTTAGCGGACGGTTATTTAATTCGCAATATTTGCGAGGCTTCAATATTTAATCTCCAAATTGGACAAACATAACCTTTCGTCTTAAATGAATCACCCTTAATCACTTAAAAAGTAAATTGAGCTTTATTCTGCTGGATTACGTTACGTTATAGGTTGATTGAATTGAAAAACGGTGCCGTAGACGTCTCACGAAAGGGTAAGGAGCCGTTTCGATAAGTCTCAACTGTGACTTTGACAATGACGAAATAAAATTCATTGGCTTAGGATACATTTATACCTACTACTATTTTTTTTATTATTAAATCAAGCAAATAACCCATGACGTTTAAAATATATCGTTCCTTGAATCTTACGTCAGCCCTCATTCAGTGATCGAACAAAAATAGACCTTATTCCAGCAACAGAAAACAATTGAAGGAGTACCTAATAAGCCCGTTAGAGCTGCCCGAAGAACACATTGCTCGAACACGAGTATTTCATAATCAAAGCCACCTGCGTTTTAGTGGAATTACTTGTGTACCATTTATAAACACATGGCTTCTTATGATTTCTGCTTACCTGGTACAGAATAATAACAGTTCAAGGTACAAAATACAAGATCCAACTAGAACTAATTACACGTAGTTAAATTGAGTTAGACGTTTTAATCGAAAAATACTATTAACTCTGTACCAGGACCACAGAACCAGAGGTGTAGTGTAGCACAATGAATGAGGGGAATCAATTTAGGAACTATAACAGGACATAGATGATATTCGCCAGATGGGTGATTACGGTGATAGAATAGATGACGTCACAGGACGCGAACGGATAGCCCTCTAGAATTACAGGTGAACACGTTGATATTAGATCTGGCCGTGTAAAATATTGAATGCTAACAAAACGTGGGCAAACTTGGAGTGGCTCGTGTGAATGTTGTCCTGTTTCTCCTAGATATTTTAAGAAGTAAGCTATAAATATTTTGTATGTTTGTTGTACAAATATTTATAAACGAACGAGAAATGAGAGTAGCAGGTTTTTTTTATATTTGGTTAATCTGTTGTGACATAAAAGTACATCTTACAAAGACCTGCCCTGTAAATCACTGAACTACGTCCGTCACTCTAAGGCGTATGTAGATAGGTACGTCGTATGTGTAACAGGAATCTACCACTAGCAATCACCCCTCGTACGGAGATGCACTGTGTAGGTTTATGAGAGCCGATGGAACTGTCCGACGTCCGTCCAGCCTGCAGAGATTAATCATCTCTATCGAAGTGATTGTGAAATCGGAAACTACAGCCTCCGGCCGGAGCGTCAACAATCGGATGTTAATTCTACATGAAAATTCAAAGCTTAGCACAAATTCCGGCTCTGTTCCTCGAAATTGTTCGCTTCAATTAGAACTCATCTTGTTCATATTTGTTCTGTGCTCGAAACTGGGGGAAGGTTCATTTGGGAATGACAGGTAAGGGAACCAAGAAAATGATGAGGTAGTACAGTTGAAATACCAAAGGGAGACAATGTCACATTTTAATTACAAACGTACTTGTATGTTGGCATAGAACGAAATTATTATATATTTGGTATCGAATGCTTTTGGTCAATATAATATAAAAGAAAGAGTTTCTCCTACGTTTATTTTGTAATGGAAAAGATAACTTCTAGATATATCGCCGAGAAAACATATTACACCACCCGATCAGATACCAGGACAGCCAAGTCTTGCAGGAGATTTAGAGTACGTAAATTACCCGCAACGGTACGCCATCCCTCATCAAAAAACCCTCGTCATGGAATAAATAACATTGAGTAGATACTGCTGACCGCCTGTGGTAAATATGATACTTTACTTAGTTTATGTCGCCCTGCTGACTTTATGAGAGTAAGGTTAAAATCTCTGCAGACCAAGCAAGTGATTCTAAACTTTACGATACACTATCGTAAACATGAAAGAGGTTATTGGAAATAGATATAAATCCTAAATAGATAATTATGGCAGAATTGGATATAGATAAAAATACTGACATAATTTAGGATAAAACCAATAAAACTTCAGCGCACTAACAACCAGAAACTTGTGAAAGAAGTTGCCATAACTCGTCAGGAAAAAGGGTTGGCATACTTTTTTTACATAATGTTGGCCACACACCATCCTTCCTATCGTCCAATCGGCATGACGCTACTGATTGGATCAGTTAGAATTGACCGTGTGTGGGAGAGTGGATTGGCATGACAGTTAGAATGGATGGCAATTGGCAGTTCAATTCTTTTGGCTTGATCACATCGATTGGATACTGCCGATTGGACCGTGTGTGGCTGTGGGCGATTGGCAGTTCAGTTCGTAAGAAGGGCTTTGAAATTGAAAAAAGTAAAAATGCAGATCGACTAAACAAGGGGGGTTAGTACCAGAAAAATCCGAAATCCCCCTTTTTCGACCCCCCTCTTTGGGTAATCGCTTCCAACTTTTTTTCTAGCAGTCCGATTGAGCTCAAATTAAAAAGCATTGTTATTTGTGCAATTTTCTATCCGAATCCGTCGAAATTTTTTTCAAAATCCGACATGAATCACGCTGTCAAAAGCAAAAAGCCATAATTGTCGTCAAGCCTGCAGTGTCATGCCGATTGGACGATAGATTGGACGATAGATTGGATAGTGTGGTGTATATGGACGTACGAAACCAATATTCATCTCAGAAAATCTAACCAATAAGATGAAACGGGTTTTCTTTCTTGCTCGTGACTTCGCAAAGGTGCACCAATATCGCTTTTGCTGGGTTTCCAATGGAAGTGTTTTCCTCCGCAAGAAAGAAGGAGCACCCCTTGTGAGAGTCACTTGTGAGTCCGACCTCTCTAAATGCGAAGTTGAAAAGTGACTAGCGGCTTCGACGGCTCTCATTTTGTATTTTTTATTTGCTAAGCTATTTTTATTTGAAACACTTTCATATTTGTTATGTACATCTCACACTCAACATAATCACACAATTTACAATACACTCATCCTCTTAAAAACTCACCCTCAGAATGTTACTCACGCTAGGTTCTTTTCCCACTCATGGACGGCTTGCTGTCCTACAACTGTCATTTTACTTTTGCTCCCCCGAACATTTTTATATACTGTAAACACTATTGTTTCCAATGTAAAATCCTACTCCAGTGTTGATGGGCCTGTGCTACATTTGATTTTTCACAATGGATGATTTCCAATTTATCTCTAACGATATTGATAACATCGCTTTATCTGATGTTATAACATGCTCTCCAGAAAATTGTAATAAACACGGAAAAATAAAATCATTTAACATCTTTCATACAAACATACGCAGCCTTAATCGCAATTTTAATGAACTTCGTATTTTATTAAGTAGAATTAATGTGCAACTGGACGTCATCATCTTATCCGAATGTTGGCTAAGCAAGTGTCCATCAATTCCATCACTAAGTGGTTATAACTCATTTTCCTCATCATTTAGTAGTCAGAATGAGGGAGTGGTTACGTTTGTAAAATCAGGTTTAATGTATACCATTGAAACTCCATCATTTAAAGATGGAAATTGCCTTTTGCTGAAATTTTCAGATAAACTAGCCGTGATCGCGCTATACCGTTCTCCTTCATTCAAAAACTTAGATGGTTTTATTGATAGTCTCAATTCTACCCTGTGTCTCCTTAATAATTTTAAAACTGTCACCGTCATAGGTGATATAAACATTAATATAACCCCCGACTGTACCGACCCAAATTCTGATGCATATCTTAATATGACTACATCTCACGGTCTCCTACCTGCGTATACCATACCCACCAGAGAAAATAGCTGTTTGGATCACGTGCTGCTAAAAACAAAACAATGTACCTCTACTATCATACTTGACTCCCCCATAACAGACCACGCACCTATTCTACTAAGCTGTGATCTAGTAGCTCCTATGCTTAAGAGTGTTCGTACAATTTTACGTATGGACATAAAAAGTATTCTACTTGATCTTGAAACCGCTGACTTCACACTTGTTCTACAATCTTATGACCCAAATAAAGCAGCAAATACCCTTGTGAAAATTGTATCCTCTGTAATTGATAAGCACACACATCTAACTAAAATTCCAAGCAATAAAAGAACATTAAAACCCTGGATCACTTCCGGCCTTCTCAAATGCATCCGTCATAGAGATAAACTATATAAAAAACAGAAAAAAGAGCCTGACAACATAATTTTAACAATTTCCTATAAACGTTATAGGAATTTTTGCAACAACCTTTTAAAAAAAATCAAAAATGAATACGAACGTAATGAGATTGAGAAGGCAGGGAAAAACCCTAAAGCTATCTGGAAGGCTATAAGAGAAATTGGTAACTTTAAACAAATAACTTCCTCATCTTCTAACCTTTTAAGACTGTCTGAATCTCCGTCATCCTCTGTTGATACAGTTAATTATTACTTCGCCAACGTAGGTAAAACATTAGCCTCTAAAATCCTGTCTCACAACTCCTTCAACACGCCCCAAACCAGCACTTCTTTTCACCTATCGCCGCACCAACCCTTTTCTGACTCTATGGCATTATTTAGCGTGGAAAATGTCGAAATTGAAGCTATTATCCTTAGTTTAAAAGATAAGTCTGCAGTAGGTTGGGATGGCATACCCACCTCTGTAGTCAAATCTGCTAGGCATGTTTTAATACCCGTCTTGGGCTTTCTATTTAATCTTTCTTTACAGTCTGGTATTTTTCCTGAAGCATTCAAAAAAGCATTGGTCCATCCTATTTATAAAAGCGGGGACAGAGATGATGTAACAAATTATAGGCCAATATCAGTATTGTCCGTATTTTCTAAAATATTTGAAAAAATTTTAAACAAGAGACTCCTAAATTTTCTTAATATTAATAGCACTCTTTCTAATAACCAATATGGTTTCCGACGAGGTATATCCACAGAAGACGCTGTTTTAGACGTCACCAACACAATTGTTCAAAATTTAGATAAAAAGCGAAAAACTATTGGCGTATTTCTAGACCTTTCTAAAGCATTCGACACCGTCTCTGTCCCAAAACTCCTAGACAAACTTGAAGCAGTTGGCATAAGAGGTTTATCTTTGGACATTTTCAAAAGCTACCTTATGAACCGAACCCAACGTGTAGTGGTTGATAGCAATATAAGCAAAGATGAAGACATTACTTTTGGTGTTCCCCAAGGAAGTGTGCTTGGACCAACTTTATTCCTTATTTATATTAATCAAATGTGTCAATTAAACATTCCTGGTTGTAAAATAGTTACTTATGCTGATGACACGGTCTTACTTATCACTGGGAAAGATTGGCATGCAACTTTTAGCCACGCCGAATTAGCATTGTCTACTGTTGTAAACTGGCTTGCAGAAAATTTCCTCACACTAAATATAAGTAAGACCAAATACATGACCTTCTCTACTAATGCCGTAAGCCAACCTTCCTTTTCTTATGACCTTTATGCCCATACCTGTAACCCAGTGCTGTTTGAACATCGTGTATGTGACTGTAGACCGTTAGAACGAACTTCACATATTAAGTATCTTGGCGTTACTATGGACAGATTCATGTCTTGGTCTCATCAAATCAATTCGGCGGTCTCACGTACGAGAAAATTAATTTACGTTTTTAAAAACCTTCGCCATGCCTTAGACGAGAACAAACTTAAGATGGTCTACTATTCATTGGCTCAGTCACTACTGTCGTACTGTGTGACAGCTTGGGGTGGTTCTTTCAAGACTCATTTTATGAGGTTAGAGAGAGCTCAAAGAGCTGTGCTGAAAGTGATGTCACGAAAACCTTTCCGCTTCCCCTCTTCTGATCTCTACGCGCACTGTGATGTCCTCACAGTGCGTCAACTATTCATCTTCCACACAATCCTACGCAAACATTCTGAAATGACTTATGATCCTACTCTTAGTAATAAACGTAGATCGGATAAAGTTTGCAATACTGAACCTAGAAGAACGGCAGTCGCAAGCCGACATTACCTATACATTAGCTCAATGTTGTACAATAGAGCAAATAAAATCATTGAAATTTACCCTCTCACTTACCATAAATGTAAAATCAAATTAATGACCTGGCTAAAATCTCTTTCCTACAGTGACACCGAAGAACTTCTGAGAGTAATTGAGTAACACCACACTCACACTACTTCACACACACACCCCACACAACTTCCCCCCCACACACACACACCCTAACCCCCTCACACACAAACCCCCTTACCCCCCCCCCCCCCACACACACACACACACCCTCACCATTACACCCTCTACCATACACATAATCACTTATACACCACACACATTCACCTAACATCCACACACCTTACACTTACATACATACATACACCCTAACATACATACATACACCCACACGGAGGGTTTCTCCTCTATAACCAGACTCTCAAGAGACTGGCGTACCAGGAGAATCCCTCCCGCACACATTCCACTTGCATCATACGTCCTCACACCGTCATACACTCCCTTACATGCTCATTTAAATAAGTTTAATTTACTTTCACTTTTATCTTGTCTTTTTGCTTTGTCTTAACATATCTTGTTGGAACACTATTTATATAGCATAAGGAGGTGGGCGTTGGTCGCTACGACACAGTTTTCACGAACTACTGTAGCTATCATCGTACCTCATTTGTTCTTGCCACACTGTAATTCTGTTCCGAAATAAATGTTTTTGTATTTGTATTTGTACTGCAGATTGGATCCAGCCTGCAGTGTCATGCCGATTGGACGATAGGAAGGATCGTCTGTGGCTACTATAAGCAATACGAATCTGATCTGTGTTGAGTAAACTCGTTATTTCTCGGTTATATTAATCTCAGTTTTACAAAATGGTAACAAGTAACGTGGACCGTTACTACTTCTAGTAATTTAAATTCATGTTCCTGCTACGTAACTATTTTAAAAGTTAATACCAAACTTCTGCAAAGTTGCACTAAAATAATGCTGAAGCGTCTAACGTCCACGTCACTCGCAGGCCGACACGCTGATAGATGGCGGTGCCGTCCATTTGTGAAGGATGACGGGATTAATGTTAAGCTTTGACTCCTATTTGCACCGGAAAATAATCACGACTAACTGAGTACATTTTCCGTAAGACTGGCCAGTGTTACAGTAAGTTTACAACAAGGGGCTATCCACATTATCTAAAACAACACAGATCACTTCTCCTTTATCTCATTAGACAGAACATTAACATCAGAAACCTATAAACAAAATGGCTTCTCGGCGTTGTTACGAGTTCTGTAATGTTGTTCCGATACAATCCGAACCAAACAAATGAAGCTCAATCGGTTTGCAAGGATTTAGAGCCGCGCAGACGTGCTTCTACAAATCTCTGTAGTTTCTGCCGTTCTGGTATGTGCAATGTTATTGGAGCTAGTTTCATTGCGATGTAAGTGTTTATTCTATAATTGGCTATAAATCATAGTGAAGTCAATTTCCATGTGATATGAGGCACAAAGATCGGAATAGCAAGTGTTTACGCTTCTGGAAATCTTAACACCCGCAGCTGAGCAATATGAAAAGTTTTATTTATCATAAAGCTTATCTATAATATTCCTTATATATAATATTTTTATGAACAAGGATAGAAAAATAAGCTTATAGAAAAGCTCCAATTCCCACACAATAGTTCAGTAGCAGCCCACGTATACTGTCTGAACACATCAATTTTCCGCGCTCAGTCGCGTGCTTCCTTTGACAGGCATCAAATCTTTCAATAAGCAGGCGACAAAAGAAAATAGGAACAACATCAAGGTACAGGCAGAGATGTAGCGATTAGAAGAAGATTAGAAGAAGATTGAATTTGTTATAATGTCTCCATACATATTGCTTTCATATTGTCTCGCAAACAAATAGCATTAGGTAAGTACGTAAAGAAATATTTTTTTTATTTGGATCTTGCCTAAATTAGCATCATCCGCATCGTTATCTGTGGTCTAAATAGCATTTAGCTTCGATTCTCGCATCTTGCTCACGAAGCAGGTTTGCTGGTCGTCAGGCCGCCTTGGTCGGCTGGGCATGGCACCGCCGCAGTGGCACCCCGCCCCGCCGCCGCTCACGACAAGACAAACAGCGGAGCCGCCGGCACTCCGCCCGTCGACAACTTTCTTTGTCGTAATGGAAAATGTTTGACGCATGCTCCAACTTGTTTACAAAACACACATTTATAAAGTTACTTTAGTCCTGATTTGTTTTCCCCCTCTTACTCAATTTTTTTTCTTGATATAGAACACCATTGTGCAATAAATTATTTATGGAAATACTGTATATTTTTTATTTTCAGGTATCTACTCTATATAACGTAAGTATAGGAAATGACGGCGTGAGCTGCCAACTGCCACCAACACTAACTCAATTTACTCGTGAATAAATGAACTTTGAACTTTGTCCATGTAAAGCCAACAGCTATGGTGTTATGTTTAATTCTCTAGGAAGTAGTAAGTTAAGCTACCAGTACGTTTCTCTCTAAGCTATGAGCGTTTTCACTTTTCTTACCTTATTCTAGTATTAATTTGTTAAATTGTATAATTAATTGTATTAGTGTCCAATTTATTTTATATAATAATAACATATTATACAAAATAAATTAGTCACTAATATGTATGGAGTACCTCTATCTTTAATTATTGTAATTGGCATACTTAGCCGTTTTGATTAAAGTAAATAAGTAAATAAATATCCCGTTTTTAAAGAAAACTACTTTCAACGACGTTCGGATTATTCACAGACGAAATCATAGTTCCAACAACCGGGAAGTATCCGACAAACGGTTTGGATATAACAAAACGAAATTAATTTGCACGCAATATCCATTGAAATTCCAAAAATATATATTTTCCATTGTGTTCAGATTGTGGGCATGTTGTAGAGCGCGAGTGAAACAATGCACATAACTCGACATCCCGCTCTGTGACGGCGCGTGTTCGCAACAAACACTACGTACCAGGAATCCAGACGTGACAGGAGCGTTGGTTTACTTCTATTGAGTAAAAGTCCCAAACTAGTTATGCCTACGTTTTAGCGGTATAACTCTTACAGGCAAGAACATCTCACGAGAAGACGAGAAAACGAAAAACGGCAGGATATCTGTAGCGGTATGTAGTTCAATATCACAGAATATTTTCAGAGAGAGTTCTAACAATATCCAAAGGTGCCTAAAGATATACGAATACGATAAATAAAGATTTGAAGGTCACGTAAAGCCACAGTCGACAAGGAAAGTCCAATTATTCTTAATAAAAAATCCAACTGTTCTTTGCAGCCTATGTATTTGAAACTGACAAAAAAATTCGCGCGAAGTTTTTAATTAATGATTTCACGGTCCAGCTGTATTTGCGAAACTGTTTCGGACCTGTGGATCGACAGCCTTTGTACCGAGTTAGCTGATTGGGAACAATGTCGGCTATATTGCAGCGTTCCTATTCATTTGATGCCGAGTACAGTCCTCCGCGAGAAAGTGCCCTTCAATCATACCAAAAAATATATATTCAAATCAAATATTTTTTTATTCAATAAACTCACGCGGATCATTTAGAATCGTCTTACATACTAGGCGATTCTAGGTGCCAGTTCCACGCGACCAGAGCCTAAAAGAACGGGCAAGAAACTTGGCTACCACAGAACCATATAGCTTAGTCAGTATTTTCTCAATTTATATAGTTTTCGAAATAAAATCATTGTTATTAATGCTCTAATCTCATACTATTAAGAAAGATGAAAACTTTTCATCTACATGCTATCTGCGCGCTTTGGTAAGCTGTTGCTGAGAACTGATAACTGTGACGTCACTGTTGACCACTGCTTCATGCCATGTAATGTTAGTGACTGTACCACTCACTCACGTTGCATGCCACTCTGGCAGTTACACGAGTAGTCAAATTGCAGGTATGTACTATGTTTTGGGTCATGTATCGAATTCCTTTGAGCAATTTGTTGCGAAATGCAATTTAATTTATAATCAAAAAGTAATAAATATTTTCATATTTTTTTGGGAAATAACTTGTCTAAAGAAATGTATATTGTATATTGATTGTCATCTATTGTTTATCGAAGGTTCTTACAACCCGACCACAAGTCACAAAAGCCTAAGTATTATAAAGTTCTCTCAAACGGGTATATGAACAACTTAGAAGCCTTTAAGATACAGAAACGGGAGTCCACTCTACACCCATATCATAGGAAGGTGTAGGAGTTGGTTATTTCCCACGCGTTACAAAACTCATTTACAATACCATAATAATATCTATCACTGATTTTCAAGTATAAAGAACCATCGGAAGGGGAAGAGGAAGCTGATTTATTGTTTCGCGTATTCAAACCTTCCGCTTTCCCATAAAGTATCGAACCTCTACCCCAAACTGACGTCACAGATGGGATATTGATGACGCCGCGGGTTTCCCACGCATTCGCCATAACATTATGAAAGTCATTAATACTTGTTCACTTTAAGAAGTCATAATAGACGATGAATTGGTGTGAAAAATTGCTCAAAGTATGCGGTCGATATCTGGGTTACCAGGGCAACATGCGTGTGGGAGGAGTTTCAACTTTCGAGTTTTCTATATTGCAAATTCGCATCGCGTTTGACATTTTTCTCATTTAAAACAGCTTCATAGAACTTAACATCTCGACGGTGATCAATGGCATCACTATATCCAATACAAATTATATCTATAAGTAAATATATCTTGATATTTTGTCTGTCAACCCTAAGATTGTCTTCCTCCTAATTAACCGATGTCAATTAAAGAGAAGCGAAAGGTAACTGTGTGTCAAACACAGAAGACAATCACGTCGCCACAGATCATAAAGACTGTGTCTATGTACGAGTGTAGAACTACTAAGGATGTCAAATATAACAAAAATCTTTATTGTACTTATTTGCATGAATATGAAATTACAAGCAAAGTAGGAAGTCAGTAAATATTTGCTGAAAACAACAAGCTTAACCAAAGTAACAAGCAAAGATAGTAAACAGTAAAGATTCTCAAAATCCATCACAAAAATTCGAGTAGCACTTACCTACTTGCAGAACAAAAGCACACTTTTTCAATTTGGCTCAAAGGCCTGATACAATCAAACTTCTTTTCCCCTTCAATAAAACTAAGCGCCTTTGTATCCTGATATCCTGGTAGCCCTGAAAAGGCAGTAGCGAATGTCAATTACTGAAAGTTTCGCAATACCGGTGTGAGCGCGAGTCGATAATGAAAACTTACCACCGCTCCAACGTTATTAGTTCCTGGTACGTGCTCATAAGTTAATAACGGAAAGCAGTACGTAATAAATATAAATAAAACTAATGAAATTGGCTGACTTATTACGAAACAAATTAAATATTCATATCAACCATCAACGAACAAGCTTCAAGCAACTCTAAATAACCACTTGACATTTGAAAAAATATTATAACTAAGTTGAAGAATTATTTTGAAAGACCTAAGCCATATAAAAGTAAATACAAACTTGAACTGTGTAGTCAGGTGTAACTAACTGTCAGGATAATAATATCAACTTTGACAGACATAATTACGGACCTGAGCTGAGTTGTAGGAGTACGTGCGCAGTGAACGAAAAATAGCCCAAATGAAAGTATATAAAAATACATTCATAAATAAATATTAATGAGACAAATATTGGGTATCAACGCAGCTGTTTGTCCACGTCGTGTCAAATAACTAGAAATGACTTTGACCCTTGCGAATAACAGGCACGTGACCCTCTTAAAATTTTATTTTACGGCCAACGAGTGAAGAAAATAAAGAAATATGTTTTATTCACTGGGTTTTACCTAAATAAAAACGTAGACATTCAAATTTTATATGGTCTCTGCTGTATTATGTAACTTGTGACTGCTGCCTATACCTACTGGTTACAGTGCCGCAGTACGTTTGAGTAATTTAGTACTTATTTAGAACTAAGGTAACATTTTGTGGACTTGAGCTGATTACTCGAACATAGATTGTTCTTATTTTCAAATCTAATGAAATTATGTATAATTATTCAAAAGATTATACTGAAACAGACAGTATTATCACAATAAAACCAAAATAATAAACTTTCCAGCCATTAACAATACAAATAAATAAAATCTCATTAAAGGAAAACGAGCCAACATTAGGCTCCGTACACACGATCCATCTCGCTGACCGCATTACGCCACCTCGTGACGGATGACGTCATCCCGGAACGTGACAGAGAGGAAAAAATCCTGACTTTCCCGTCACGTGGGAAAACTTATTCTCCGGTGTAATAACAGACGAAGCCAATCTCCGTTAACTTTGAAAAATGAAGCACATGTTTACGGGAAAGTATTATTTAGTGGGTTTTTACTCGCAGCGGGATTTCAGTTTAATGTCTAATGATCCTAATTCGTCGTTCATATCAACGTTACTCTAAAAAGATAATTTGATAAGGAGGATGTTTAATATTGCGTTGGTAGTAACATAGCTTTAAACAGGAGATTTAAACTTTTTTGATAGCTAAAAAAAAAGCAATACAACCGATTTGATGAGGAATAAACTACAGGAAAGTGTTCATTATTATAATTTATTGTTTAATTAATTAACAAAGCATCACTCAAGGCTTTCCGGAAATTCAATTATGACAGGATCTGCCAAAGCTTGACATAATAGAGTTTCAATCTGGCAGCCCGCGCCGCGTCTCTAGGGAGCCTAACAAAATGGCTGCCCGGCGGCCAAATAACGGATAGCCGCCAAGATTCAATTTGCAGTGCACTTCTGCTCTCCTGGTGCTGCGACGGTTAAAACTTGCCAAATTGGACAATTCGCGTGTACCCGAACCACTAAACAAAATAAAAGTGTGTTACGTCGGTATCTAGTCTCGTTGCTTTTATTTGAAAAACAAACAAATATAATATGTATATATGATTAGTTTAGTCGGTACAACCACAACACTTAACAGGACTATTATCTAAACCTATATCAGTTAGAAGATGACTAAATATCTTTCCGAGCATATTCCACCTTACTAGTTTCACTATCTTTCAAGTTTATTCGGCTTTAACCAATGGAAATACCATTTATATTTCAAAGTCTTGTAGTCGGTACAACCACAACACTTAACAGGACTATTATCTAAACCTATATCAGTTAGAAGATGACTAAATATCTTTCCGAGCATATTCCACCTTACTAGTTTCACTATCTTTCAAGTTTATTCGGCTTTAACCAATGGAAATACCATTTATATTTCAAAGTCTTGCACTAAAGTTGACTGTCGGTTAGTCAACCAAGTCGTGCATTACTACACCAAATAGTCGTACAACTAAACCATGTCTTTGACGTTTGGAGCCCAATAATGTTCTGTTGGATTCCAATTTCCCAGTGGAATTCACGTCCACAAGCATTTAGTCAGCCGAGGTATACTAGAGCCTCTCGAACTATTTTACAACGATGAGAACAAATAAATCTTATCAATGTAGAACTTACATTGTGAACGTTTAGTAACGTGGGGTATTTTTTAGAGAAATTTATTTCTCATGCCATTTTTAAATGTTTCTTTATTCAGAACCAGAGTCTTACCAAGCTAAGTATGCTTGTGCATTAATTGGTAACAAGAAATTTTGCATTATTTAAATCCGCCATGCGCTAAATGCTGCATGTAAAGATGGAAGATTTTATAAATGAAATTAAAATTAATTAAAAATCTACCAAAAAAACACATCTTCCGCAGTAGATCTTGAAGACCCTTCCTATGAAACAATCTACGATATTAACTTGCACGTTCGTGCTAAAATGATCCATGTGTGCTTTGTAATAAAGACTCATTTCGTAAGTTGGTGCGAGCAATATTTCATTTTGCGATTTAATTCGAATTGAGGGTATATTGCAACCCGATTTTAATTGGTTTCAACGCTTTCTTGAAAGTAATATCGCTGGTAAATGGAAGTTTTATTAAGTTTTTGGCCGACTGCCTGTGGGAAGTAATTGATGCTCGTTTTAGGTTTTGAAGTACATAATCTTTTGGCTTCTGTAACAATTCGAAGGTGAACAAAGGTCAAATATGTTGGAAATCATGAAATTGAAGCAGATACGTCAGTCGACTGGTGACTAGTTCAAAATTACAACTATTTACGTTAATTGTTGCTATACACCAAGATTAATATATGTAACGTAATGAGTATATTATTCCCTTGTGATACCCATAGATACAATAATAGAGTTTTGTTTAGCTTTGTAAATGTCAGTAAAAGAAAATCATAAAATAATCCACTTTCTGCTGGAGTAGGGGTTTGAGGAAACTCCGGTAAAAACCCGGGGAAATGGCAATCTTCATGTTATTGTACGCTTCCAGTAAAATATGGTTTAATTTTGTGAAAACCTTGAAATTAAGGTCGGGATTGGTTTGCTGGGATGTGGGTTTTTACATTCACAACATCCGCCTCCGCACTACAATTAGCAACATGTCATTACATTGCAATTTTCAATGTTTTCTATGTATTACATATATTATAAGGTATTTTGAAACACAAAACGATTATTTGCTGGCTAGAAATCTCCCGTTTCCTCTCTTTTTTTAATATCTATTGATTTTTTCCAAGCTTAATTCGTCCTCATTGCTCATTAAAAAGCAAGCGGATTAGATTCCAATCGCTTAAAAAGGTCACATAAAATAAATAAAGCACATCCAGCTTGACTCGGTCAGGTCGGACAGGTCGGTCCACCATGAGATCCATAGCTAATTACATTTTCAAATTCGAGAGCAGTGTTTAACCCCACGGCGGCCGGCGCCGGGTCCACGAGGCCTGCAAACAATCGGCCCACTTATTCCCGTCTCGGCTCGAGGGCCCTGGAGCCCACTCGGGGTCAGTTAGCAAACACCCCTCGAGATGGATGTAGAAATGGAGCGGTTTTTGAGTATGGTTTTGGTTTAACAGGGCTAAACGTCTTCATTGAGAGTACTGCGTGGAAAGTTTAAGCAATATGTATTGATGAGGGTTTATTAGACCCTAGAATACCTAGGAAAACCTGTGATATTTCAGTTAAAAATTTAGTTAACAGATTGGCTGACCTTAATTGGTTTTTAACAAATGCACTATCACTATGAATTCTAAATAATTTATTTCGTTTATTACCCGATAAATTTCGTGCATTAACATAAAATATGCTGATACATTTTGATAACTAATGATTTCAATGTAAATTCGAGATAGACATTTTATATTTTGACAAATAGTAATTTATATTTTTCGATTACAATCTGTTCGGTAGAGATAAAACTATAGAAGCAATCAGACATGTTTCTAAGAGGTGTAGGCAGAGATTACGGATCTCCTATGTACTATCGTGAATGCCTGATACATTTTTAATGTTTAAAAAAAAAACAAAAAATATTCTAAACTTACATCGGGCTTAGTGATAACATGGTTATGGGGTATAAGGTACAGTACCGGGTTCCAAATGTGTATTGTCAGTGGATATTTACCTGAAACAATAAAATATATTTTATAAGTACTATTTGGGCACTGAATATTATCCTCAATAACATAAAATGCTATTATAACGTTTGTTATTCCGATCTGTTACCATTCCAAAACAGCAAGCAAAGATGCACAGATTGGAAACCGATTTTCAAAATAAATTGAACGAACAGTAATAATGGCTCCAATCGGAGTTCCACGCGACGAGAAAAATTCTAATTATACGTACAAGTGGCCGTTGTGGCGTTCAATACGCAATCAAACCGTCGCCTGCAGGGTTCCGTCCTTTCAAGTTGCGGCTATGTAATTTGATTAGGAACCGACCAAATTATTATTTTCGTAGCGTGTACGGTATAGCGCACCCGATATTCTTCAGTAGCCGTTGTAAAACGTTTTCAACCAATAGTTTAATAAGTTACGTTTAAGCGGAACTACAGTATGTCAAATATGGTGAGTGAGATGTTTAGTGATACTGCCTATAATTATGATGGTAAGCTCGTTCAAAGAAGACGTACCCTGTATGCATTGCTAATAACTCTGAGACACAAAAGTATTCCCATACTTCTCAAACCGACAATGCATATGTTTTAGCTAATATAGGTGAAGTAGCAGTTTCTTTAAGGACAAGATTTTTTACAAGGAGACTAATGAGTCACTATTACTCGAATGTTATAAATTTTGTCAATAACATACATTTACTTTACTTACTACGGGGTGTCCAAACGTGCGGCAGTACACAGGGCTGTCCTTAATGACCATGTATACTGGATATTATAATATCCGCTTAGCGCCGGCTCAATGACCTTAAGCTCTCAGAACCCGCTCGGGTGCAGCGGCTCCAAGAGACCCTGTGAAAGGAAACCGAAGTCCCAGAACAGAGAGAAACTTACTCAAAGGACTCCTTACTGCACTAATTATATAAAGTTTCCGCTTGAGTTTGATGTAGTATAAATACATTTTAAGTTTTAAGTAAGTAAGTAAATATATGTATTGTAAATCTAAAAAAAAAACTGTATTTTTAA
Organism: Ecliptopera silaceata; assembly: GCA_932527185.1. Lineage (NCBI taxonomy): Eukaryota > Metazoa > Arthropoda > Insecta > Lepidoptera > Geometridae > Ecliptopera > Ecliptopera silaceata. The sequence goes on from OW052211.1 coordinate 9,301,721, forward strand.
TATTTTATATTTATATCAGCAATACATGTAGTCCATAAGTTTAACTTAGTTTGAAACTAGCCTACTGTAACTCATTGAGCTTGTGGTGTACAATAAAGTATTTATCTATATAAACAGAATACTCTTCTGAAAGAGTACGTCGTTTAGAATCGCGACTTCAAATGATAGGACGAGAATAACAGCTGACGCGATTCGCTACATGGTATATGTTGATAGAGCCACACTCAAAGCAATTGGAGATGTTAGTTCAGCGTCACAATAGGCCATACATAAAGATCAGGCCATCATACACTTAGCGGGAAGGGTTCGCGCCGGAAATGGAAAGAAAACACCGGAAGCCGGCCGAGTAAGCTTTAATGGAGGGTCCTTTGTCTCGCTCTAATGCTACAGGGGTCAGTATTGAGGCATCTCTATTATTTGCACGTTTTCGTCATTTTGTTCAGGAGGGTCCGAGTTTATGCAACACGTCAGATTCGATGTCATTGACCCGGAGGGGTTAACTGTTAAATGTGATCATCGCAGTAGCGGATCGGTGGTACAATGCGCGGTGACGGTGCAATGCTCAGCACTCGAGCTGGCGTGACGCACGGTGTAACTAGAATACAACGTTACGCAGTAAATATCGTGCTTGCTACCTTTTTTTTCTAACAATATTTAAAATTAGAAACTGACTTTATTTTTGATTGTTCGAAACATATCATAAAATGTAAATTCAAACATTTGTTCGATTACTAGTGGGTTGCACATCCCTGTATCAAGGGGGAGACCGTGGGTTCGTATCCCACTCGACCCATAACTTTAATATTAAGAAAATCTTTGTATGCGTCAGGTAACTTTTATCATGTGCCCAAACCGGAGCTACGAGTTGTGTATTATAAAACTCTACGTTAATATTTTATTAGAAGGTAAAAAGTACACAGGATTTTTTAAGGAAGATGTTTTAATAACGCTGTAGACTAGAAGGCGAGTGTGTAAGGTTAATTACAACTTTCATAATTGATACGGGGCGTGTGATGGAATTCAAAATATAACCTCATTTTTTGAAACCATTTTTATTTTATTTTAGTAACCGAACAGGTTTACAGAGAATGTGGTTTGTTAGATCAGAGTTATCTTTGAAACGTCAGGGTTTTAAGTTAAAATGCCTGTGATTGTGCCGGAAACCATATCTATCAAACCGGTACACTACAATGAGAGCCTCACTGCATGGCGATGGAAATAGGTTCGTCTACAATGAGAAACACTTTATTTATTTCCAAATATGATCACTTTACTGGCTAATATGAAGCTTATACACGCTAAACCTTGATGTATCTTGATACTGTCCAAAAGAGTGTTTTCAATCTGTTTGTTGTTTTTCTTCGTACAGTATCTACTGTACGTAGTATGAAGACACCTCAGATTATAATAAGCGACTTAATGAAGCAGGAGTCCAAGACCCTCGGATGTTTTATTCATAAACTAACGAAAGAAACCACGATTCAGTTAGCGAACTCCCGAAATACAGATCCGAAGACGTTAAACTCCCATCGGGTACATTTTAATTGGAAATAGGGAGACCTTATACACCAGCTATAGGCACGTTTGTACAATAGTATCCTTACAAAATGGTAATATCTATTCTATGTAGATAATACCTTTCTATACTATAATATTTTCGAGGATAAAACCTCCATTCAACTGAAATTAGGCACTTTGAGCTCGTCAGTGTTTCATTCTATTTAGTTCTAAGTATTTATCAATTTGAAACACTAAAGGATTTGTGTGTACATAAAATCCCGTAATATGAGTCTTAATTTATAAAATATATTCTCTAATGTTGTACCCGTAGTACACAATTAATTTTAATCGACATAACATTATTTGAGTACATAATAAAACGTTCCCGCTTCGATCAGGTGACTTTTCGTTCAAAAATGTAATTTCGATTAGATTTGATTAGTTTTTTCTGTCGAGTGATTGTAGAATGTCAACTAAGCCCCTCCCGGCTGGGCCCACCAAGGGACCTCCCACTCCCACAGTGCGTGTGATACGATCGACCAGTTCTTTGTTACCCTGAATCTGACTTGCTAATGACCACCAGGATCTCAGAAACATTGTTATTTCTGTAACGGAACAAATTATACTTTTCTTCCGCCATCGAGAGGAATTAACAATGGACATTATGAAAAGAAGGATTTTGTAAGATAGAGAAATTGGAATGTTTCTTTCTGTTTCTTGAAATTACTTTACAATATTTTTCACAAACTTTCGTTTATTTAAACGTCGACATTTACACACCGCCATCTATCCCCTAACTAATCAAATAATCTACTTTACACAGTAATATTTTTATTCCAAAATCAGGACTTTCGAACTTGAGTTCTTCTTCTTAAAATCTTAGATGAAAATTTGCGCTTTTCTAAGATCAAAATAACTTTAATAACATTCAAGGTTTTTGCTCGAAATTTTAATAATAACTATATTATTATTAAATATACTATAATTTTAATAACTCATAAATTTTAATCAGCAACCACTTATTCAGTTTGCAAACATCAAGTTCATGAAATATGCAGATGCGCGCAGATTTCAGGCGACTTATCAAAGAATACAAACCATATTTTCTTGCGTTATTCACACAACTTTCGTCTGCGGCTTTCCTTGCTATATACTCGTACCATAAACGATACACTCCATGTTTTATTCAAATCGGTTAAGCCCTTACGACGTGATCATTTCATCACAATTTCGCATAATTTTCTCAAAAAATCTTAGATAAAAAGTGCACTGTGGTCTATGAAGCTTGAAGCTTACATCGCTACACTCAAACGTCACAGCCCTCCTGAGCGCCTGGCACTAAAACATGCACGACTCGTTAAATATGCACCAAGGCATCATGAAGACGACAGTTAATAATTCAGACAGGTTCATTTGCCTGAAGTATAGCGCGATTGGTATGACAGACGAGCGTTCATCATGTAGGCTTTTTATCCATGAATCTGTTGTCCTGGTAAAATATAATAATGCTATTAGGTTATCTATCAATTTGTCACGTATCCTAACAGATGTTGCCTGCACGCACCAGGCTCTCATATTTACCGGAAGATTGGAAATAATCACAAATATTAAATAATAAATAAGTAAATAATGCTGGACAATCCACACAACATCATTTAACCCTAGCTAAGCAGAGCTTGTGCAGAGCTATGGGTACTAGAAGACTGACATACTTAATACATTACATAGATAGATATATTTTTTTATTATACATATAAAATACCCAGAACACCCGGAATACATATTTAAAAATTGTACAAACATTTATCCCAAGGCGGGAATCGAACCCGCAACCTCCGCGTCGTAGGCGGACCTTCGCCCAACGCGCCACATCGGTCGTCAAATATTGATCAAAACCTAATAGGAAGGTACTTATTTCTCAACCAGGAAGCCAGAAAATTACCCTTTTATTTTACTTTTCCATAGAAATATTTGAATATCATTTACAAGCGGAAAAAAAGGCTTCCGCGGCATTATTTTCCCGGAAACCAATTATATTAATGTAAATAAATTTGGAATCGAGCACCCTTTACATTACCATGATACATAATACCCAGCGATTATAATGTTCAGAAGAATTTAAATATTGGTAAACGTTATTCAATAGCATTGTTCGGCAAACGAAGAAACATCGAGTTTTATGTGAAATGAAAATAAGATTATCAAGGAAACAGTTATTATCTGTTTTAATCTTTGAAGATGCTTTTTATCGTTATTTATTTAAAGAACCTGGTTATTATACTACATGTTGATTTAAATAATAATGTAATAGATAACTTTACTTCCAAAACAAAATAAAAATAAAAAGACACGATAATATTTCCTTGTAACTTGTAAATGACATTAGTGAAAAGCTCATGGTACCAGGTGAACAGAAAACGTAAAGAGCTTTACTTAATTATGAGCGCTTCGAGACGCGCTGTTTACGTTGCCTGAGCAGAAAACCTCTTTGCGCGGTGTTAAGGGACGGTTCTGATATACAGACAATTCTTAACGACTTTCTTATTTGAAGACAGTATTGAGTATAGCATAATGTGCTTGATATATAAGCTTTACATTAGCAAATCACTACAATTCAAAAAGTTCGCCTTAAATATAAAAATATTCGCCGGTTTGAAGACTCCTCTTTTAATGACCAGCCTTCAAAGCATCTCCTCGCGGTTGCTGGTCCCCTAATACCCATGAAAACTTAATATTTTAAGCTTTCCTTCATTTCTTGTTCAACAAAAAATAATGTTCTCTTGCCAAGGATAATGTTTGTTACGAAGCCGAAAGTTTCGTCATTTTGCAAGCTTGATGTGGAATACTTAAATACTTACACGCTATATTTATAAACATAATATATTATGTCATGCAAACCGGATTTTAACCCAAAACCTAGAAACCTTAGATCGTAAACCGTAGGTCGGCTATCACTTGAAACCTAAGGTACACGCTACCTATCTAAATAAAAACAACTTAAATTCAAATAAAAAGGACAGTCACGATAGTAATCCTCAATATCAAAGAGCTAAGTCACTTCAGATGAGGCTTCATGATAAACTAAGTCTACAATAGGTAAGTTTATGACCATTCCAATTTCAGTAATCTACTTCTCCTTGCTTTTACGATTCGACATATAATATCTCAATTATATCGAACCGTTCTTTGTATCCCGAGACCCGACCCTTCGGGCTCAATAATTACATATGTATTGAGGATTAACCTACTATCTTGCTTTTCCGTTTTTCCCTCGACTTTTCTTAGTATTGTGATTCTAAGCAAGTACTAATGGAGATCGAAAAAGGGTTAATGCCCTGATCATGTTTTCGTTCGAATTTTGTTACAAATAAACACTAATCTAAACAGACAAAAACATCTTCTATGTGTCAATAAACTCGGATTCCCATTCTTTGAGCTTTTTCGTGCGTTTTTTAGCGTATGATAAAATCAACTCTTAGGTAAATATATGTCTAAATACAAATTAAACACAAGTAAATAGGACATTTCTATTTAGAAAGCATTCTCATTAATTATCTAGTCTGACAACCATAATAAATTTAAATGAGCTAATATGCACGAGTAAGCATCAGTCTCAGCTACCGGCCAGTTTTTGTTACGAAGAAACAAAGGCGTTGGTGCAACGAATAAATTAAAAAAGAAAAACGATAGTTTTTTGCCTCCTCTAAGAGCCCTGTCGAATAGGAGATACATCGTATACGAGATTCTTATTCGCTAAGATAATAAAATAAGAATTCTTGAGCTATACTTATTATCTTAGCCGAAAAAAAAAGGGGAATTGCGCAGGTATACTATTAAATAAGATAAGATATTTTATTTGTTAGCCCAAATTTACACAATCTTAGTAATGGTAACTAGGTTTATAAAAATAAAACATTAAGAAAAAAACTTAATAACTAAGACAAATTACAAATAATTAAAGTAATAATACACAATTGTGTCTAAATTTCTGTAGATATTTGTATGTTACATGCCATGGAAACAAAGAAATAGCTGCGCCGAGTACCAGGAGAGCATGAGAGGATGAAGCTTGTAAATAACGTTGGAAATGATACCTACCGAGTTACAAATACAACATGATAACTGATTAGATAACTAACATTCAAATACAGCTGGGAGAGAACAGCTGGCTCAAATTGCTCCGTTTAAGAATTAATACTCTAAGTTTTAATCACCATGCTTTCCAAAATTATTTACAAATACATAATTATGAAACAGTTGAGCTATGTTTAGATTAGTTTTACATTGCGTTGTTTTACGCTTTATGCAGCGTTTTATATGTAAAATGTATACCAAATATTTCCATATTACCTGTGACCACATTCGAGTGATTGAGCTCTGATATCGACAGAGATAATTAATATCGTTACATCGTGTACATAATATATAACTACCCATATTATGGTTTTGTATTGTGTGGCGTAGACTTGTACACGTAGATCGAAAATGGTTAAGTTACTAATTATTGTGTAAATGTACAAATAATTCTGTTGGTACCTAATAAGCGATTTACACACTCAAAAGTAGTGTAATAGGAGAGTTACACTGAGCAGTAACGCTTTGTAAACTATTCACGTATCTCTTCATCGTTCTGATTGTACCTACTTATGCGTATGTAAATCGCCTCCCAAGACCGACTTACATTGATCAAGTGTCTCGCGAAATAGATAATTGTAAACTGATCGGACAGTATCTAAAAAAAATCGTTTATGTATGTGTAAATCGGCTGTGAATGCCGTTCACATCGCTCAAGTGTTTAGTAAAGTACAAAAGTAAATAACGGTAAACCACAGAACAGTAACTAGTAAACTTAAAACTTGCCTAGGTCAGTTGTTAGTAGCTCGCCCCTGTCTTCGACCAATGTAAATCGGCCTTCAAGGATGATAATGAACCCCTGCGTATTATTGTTAGGCAAGTCAATGAAGATAGTGAAGGATAAGGCAATGGACCGCTTCGGAGACTTACTGCGGAAACGAGAAACAAGATAGTGGAGGATGTGAGGATGACTGAAACAACCTATTTTATCTTTCGACTGAGCATCACTGAGGACATATCCCGTTATCAGCTAGGCTGTGTACAAACTCACTCACCCTAGTTTCGTAAGTTTGAAACAAAGCTGGTCTCTAACTTCTAAACATCATATTGTTCGGAACCTATCTGTTGTTGGTTAAGCACAACATTATCTAAACAGGCGAAGTAAATTCCAAGCGTAATTCCATCGTTCATTAATAACTGACAAAGCTTCTCGTTGCTGCAGAGTTTCTGGTACTCGATCTTTCAAAGAAAGTGAATTTCGGTGGGATTTTAGATTCTATGCCTATATACTTAGAGACAAGCTATAAAAGACATGAGAAACGGAAATCTTTGATGCGATTTTGAAACCTATACATAAACAATAAGGACGAAAAATAAGATCCGTCTGTGAACGCGTTTAAGAAAATGCGAACATTTAATAATTAAGATCGTTTGAGGCTGTTCTCGGTTAATAATCGATGGAAAGGGTAATGTCAGGTTACCGATACCCTGTCAGCTCGTGGTCCTCTTTTCATTTCCTGAAAAAAATATCGTTCAAAAGATTCATCTAAAATTGCACTTTATCGACAGCTTTCCGCTTATTCTATTAATCACGTTATGATTTATGGGTATGGTTTATTTATTAATGGTCCAAACATACTTAGTTTTTGTAATAGGTACGTCTCGATACTTGCAGCATAGCAACTACATTTGTATAACTGTGTTTTGTCTACTGGTATATGTAATTAGAAACTCACCGAAAATGCTTTGAGGAAGACAAGACACTGAATAATGCCCTCCATAGTGTCGCCGGTGAGACAAAACGTTCCTGTCAGATGTCTCCCCTTCTTGTCTCCCAGAGAGGGGGCTGCAGCGAGGCTGGCGTGGACCAGGGCGCCCCGCGGCCGCACGTCCCGCGTCGCGCCGAGAACCCCCGGCAAGGGCGCGCCTTCCATCAACCGCGCCAACGGGTCCATGCCCGAGGCTTAACACATCTTTGTGATCCTGTTATCCAGGTCAACTCACTGGGTCACCGCTGGCACTACAGTTTTTGGCAATGTTTGTAGATAAAATTGATTCGAAAAGTTCACGAATATTACTTCACAGCTTTGGCACTTTTAGATAATCGATTGATCACTTTTTTTGGCACAGTAACATCACAACAATTTGGCACTTATATTTCCAACCGAAAATCCTATTCTACTCCAGATATTGGCACAAACTGTACTAGAACTTCATGGGTAGTAGTTCTTCATGAGCCGGTCTTCCATGCGCGAGGACACGGAGAACAGAGACTGCGCGGGAGTGATGGTGCGCGAGCTTTGGAACAGCGCCTTGCACTCGTCGCAGTTGCACTTGGTGCGATCTCCCCAGCACTCACAATTCCACAAGATGGCTACTGCAGTGTATATTACTACTGCCATGCCCAGAATAACGTATATTTCCATTTTGTATCGATTTATACTGTAACCTGTGAAGTCATAACGTGAAAGTCTGCGTTTTATGGGTATTTATAACGGGTAGAACGTAGATTAAACTACTTGCAGAGTCTGTTTACTCCGTTACCAGACTTGAGCTATTTCTGACGACGGAATACATACGAGTATGACATAAGAATACACACAAATTGGATCAAAATGCGCTTCTAGAATTAAATTATTTTTATCTGTTTTATATCAATGTATCAGATTTGCTGAGTAAATTGAAGTATACTCATTGTATTGAAAAACTGGATAAGTTGAGATACGCTCTTAGGTACACACCGCGATATGACACACGAATAAACGGCATTGGTTTCGCGCCATTTATCAGTGGAATGGCGGCGGGCTGCGTTTTGTCGGTATTTATGGGCGGTTCTACTGTTTATTCTGTGGACGAGATATGATTTACATGCGGGTACACTTTCAAACACATTTGTACGTATGTCATCGTCATTTTCAGACATTTTTATCTCTCATTGTTGTCAGTCAATGTAAATCATTCTACATCGATAGACTCTGGGCTGCTTTGAGAATATATGACCGTATTTTGTTCAGTAAACAGTAAAAAAAAAAATAGAGTTAAAATCAGGACGTTATGTATCACTTTCTACTTTAGTACTTACTATGTTTTTTCACGAATAGTTCAAAAACCGATGATTTTAATTTGATGATTTAGTTTTAAGCTTGGTTTTAGCTTTATGAGCTGTACTTGATGGTAAGACCAACACCGGGAAGGAACAGCGGACCTAGTTTAAATCTCTCTTTTGTGAGGATAAAAAATTTATTTATTTAATCCCAACACTTATTACTCGTTACCATTTGATAGTAGCAAACTTTGTAGTTTATTATACGTTATTATTAATTATTAATGCGTTTATTAGAAACCATAACTTAAGGTAAAACAAAAACATCATGGAAAACGATGACATTTGCAGAAGTTAATATAACTAAAAACCATTTGATAGTTAGTTAATTATAAAAGACGCAATAATTAACAACTAATATGATCTGCAACTTGAACAACTAGATGCAGATACTTTTGGAAGACACAACTACACAACTTCAAGAATGCTATATAAAAATGTAAGAATAAGTTAAGGAAGTTAAGTACAAACAGCCTTAAAATGAGGTGCTACACATGAATGTGGGGGATGCCTGTATAAATATCATTTTGTTGAGCGCGCATATAACTGTTGCGTATAGAATTTAACAGCAATCGAATATTGTATGGAAATCGGGCGGAAAGTATTTTGATTTGTACGCGTTTTATGGTAATGTACAAACCGTTATAGGCATATCGAAAATACTCGGGGTATTGGCTGGCAGATGGAGCAGTCCTATGCAAATCGAGTGTCCACCTTGAGCCATTGAAAATTGATTCACATACATACACATTACACACCCTCTATACATAAATTCTTATTATTTCTTCTCGCGCTCTTTCTTTGTTTGTAGTCAGGTCTTAGTGTTATCTGCGCTAGGACGCTGTGTCCTATGTGGTCGTTGACCCAAAGTCAAGCTTTTACGTTTTCCTTAACATTGGACCAGTAACAGAACAACCAGCGCACCGAATCTGAACCTACCTCAAGATTAAAAAGCAGGTTTGTTCCGACTAGACTAATTTTACTAATATATAAAAAAAAGATGACAAGAAGTTAAAAAATAAAATACAATTATGGCAACGTAAATCGTGCCATTGAAGTATAATTGCTGTTTTTGTAATTTTGCTTAAATGTCTAAAAATAATATTTATAAAAAAAACGTATTCTGTAAGTAATGTGAGTTTTATGGGCAAATTCAACTCAACATCAGAAGGGTCAAATCACTGCTCAGTCACGTTTTCAGCATAACAAAATGTTAATGTGAGTGCTGCGTATGTCAATGATAAACAAAAATTTAACAAACTTTTGTCTTATATCAATGTTTATAGCCTATAAACATCACACATGTTAATAAATAAAAAAACATATTACATCTAATAATATACCATTCAAAAAACAACCCTACCGTACCGATTCAACAAATAATATAAATCATAAACAAACCGTAATTCAAATCTCATCAAAATTACTTACCTCAAAGTTCCCTATTTTTCCTCATCAAACAACCAATCCCAATCAACCCTTAGTAATTAACCCTTTACACAAGTGTCTTTCAAGTAACACACGTACCTCGGTAGAGCAGGGTCATTTAATTTAATTTCATGTTTAATTAAAAAGCCGGATATTTTACAAAAAAATCGGATTTTTAAGTGGGTACTTACTAAACCTATTACCGGTGATCAATAACATTTATTCAAACAGATTATATCATACGAAAAAGATTTGCTTACTCTTAGTTGTATATTTTTTAAAGATGTATTGATGCATAAAAAAGTATTTTATTCCGTAATTTTTTTTTTCAATGTAAAATTGAAAAAACTCATTAACAGAGAGATTTGGAAAAAAAATCATTATTAAGGTTTTCTAGTTCAAAATTTTATTGAATACTTTTCAACATTACAAATTCTTCCTTACGAAAATAATGCTACAAATGACAGTTGAATCGTAAAATTTTCAGAAAAACGTATACGACCAAAAAGTCGGATCAATACGGACATTTCTAGTTGTATCCGGCAGTTTTGAGGCCGGTACATTCCCAACCCTACAAGTACTCGAGAAGGATGTGTAAACAAACTGATTCGTTGATTGGCTTGATTGTGAAGGCACGCGCCCACGTACCTCTCAATCACAGGTCATTCATCGATACGCGGTGAGGAACCTCCATGGAATATCGACGAGAACATCGATGCGAACCATTCACACTCTTACAATCGGGAAAAAGTTGTACGATTTGCAAATACATGTGATTGTACAATAGATGTACAGTAATTGAGAACTATACACTGCTATAAGTTTCTTGCCCGTTCTTCTAGGCTCTGGTCACGTGGAACTGGCACCTAGAATCACCTAGTATGTAAAACGATTCTAAATGATCCTTGTGATTTTATTGAATAAAGTAATTTTTGACGTTGACATTGCGCGGCAACGACGGCTTCATAGTGGGGAACTGCTGCGTTCCGCGTAGTGTAAATCCACTTTTAATTCCTGACAGACACACAGTTCAAACTAAAGATATACAAATCGGGGGACATCTAGCGCGCACTAGGAAAGGTATTTTCAAAGCTTGTTTTTTTTTTAAATAAGCGTCTCAGGTCAGTTGGTTTACTTTCTATGATGTGGGTCAAAGGGTTTGATACTCGCCAAAAATAAACATGTTGTATTTAATACATCCTATGTGTATCAAAACAAAATTTAGTGTTTTATCAGCAATCTAGTTCTCAAACTACAAGCTTCGGTTAGAAGATGTTGTGTGAAAAAATTATGAATTTATCTATAGCAAATAAAGTTTTTTCTTCAAATAGGCGAAATTAGTGGATAATGTTCGGTCGAATCAGCGGGGCGTGGTGATTACAGCGATTGGTATTTTCTCCGGAAATAAACGTCGGAAAATCAAAGAAAATAGTTCTCGAAGCATCCAATCACCACGTCTTGGCCCCAAATGATTAGGAGTATTGAAAGAAAATATTTTACCGATCAATTGTTATTGCTAAGCCTTTTTGGCTATTACGACCTGGACATAAATGTACGAATATTCTTTTGCGACTCCAATAAAGATTATTTGCTAAATATGTGGTTTCTTTCATTCTTTTATACTGAAAATGTATCGAAGGCCAATAGGTATTCTATATAATGTTTTAAGCAATTTGGATTGGATAATATTAAGAAATAAGTCAATAGCCAAAATGATTATAATAATACGTTTTTATAGAAATAGAACATAGCAGTCTGACCACGTTAAATCTGCAATGGACTAAATGGACTAGGTACCCCAAAACTGCACATAATATAATCAATTGTATTGCACTCGTATCGTAGTCTCTTTGGTAGGTAGTATATAATGGAATGGTTGGAATCTCTTTTCGTAGTTACAACAGATGTTGCATGCTAAGGGTTCTTAATGCCTGCATATTTCATGTGTTGCAGAGGTATCGCGGCTAAATATTTATATATTTGGTTTATTGATGAAAAATCAAACATTTACCGCAGCATTTGTAAGTTATTGTACTGCATTGTATAGTTGGACGTACCAGGAATCCAAAACTATAGAAGCGGTGTCTAACAATGCAGCGCCAGCGAATGGAATTTAGTCAATAATCCGCACGCTTCGTGCTTACTAAATAATGCCAGTCGCAGTAGTTCGCAATTTACTATATCTATTATCCGGAGTTAATGCTGTTTTGTGGTATTGCTACTCATATTTTATGAATATTACAGTAGTTTTGAATAAATTGATGGTGTGTGTAAAATGCGTTTTCTCTTTCTCGTCTGTGCCAATCAAGCAATATAATAAAAAAAACAACCAATCAGCGTATTGCTCGCGTTGTCGTCTCATAGAAAAGAGAGACGAACCATGAAATAACTCAATAAGATATCGCACCTTCAAGATCCCGATCTTCACGAAGTTATGGACGCCTGGTGTAACGATGTCAGGTTTCTGAATAGACAGCTATTAATTATGTTAGCGTGGCAGACAGGGACGTCTTTGATAGTTCTTGAAGCCAAAATTGATAGTCTGAGAACTTCTTACTACAATGACAAAATAAACTAATTTAATAATGCGTAAATAATTACAATTGATTTCATATTGAAACACCATTAAATTTTAGATTATCGAGATGCTTAACAAGAATTTACAGCCTTATAAATGTAAGAGGTGAAAGTTGAATGAATTCCATTAGCACAATAAATAATGTCGGTTTTCATTGTAGGTATCTTTACCTGGTTTTAGCGTTAGCAATCTACATTTCGATGACATTCAAAACACTTGTTTAACGTCCTTAAATTCGCATTAGCGTTAATCTGAAAGCCACTGACTTCGACAATCTTGGCAAATCACCTCGCAACAAAACAAAACAGCTCTTCTAACAAAGGCATTAAGTTCGAATTAGCATGGCTTTACGATGTAGACAGTTACCAGGGCTACATAGATTAGTAGGTACTAAGCTGAGAGCGCTATAGGGGATATTAATTCGTCGCGTAATACTGATGATGAATGGACTCTAAACCGTGAGACTGAAGCAATTGATGTCACTTTAGTTAGGCGTTTATTCTTATATATTTATTGCAATGGTAATCAGATTAAAAATAAAGTCATTATTATGCTGTAATCATTTAGGCAATACATAAATAGACATAGAATGTTGATCCAAGCACAATTTAATCTCCATCGAGGAAGATAATAAAACCCGTGCAAACAAAATAGACTGTATTTACAGTGTTTACATAATTTACATCGGCAGGGATTACTGCGCTTATCGAGTAGGGACCAGGGGGGCAGGAGGTATTAGGAGTTATAAACAAATTGAACGCGAATGAAGCAAAATCTGCGAAATACGGAATTAGCCAGCGATAACTATGTAGTGCTCTCCCAGTCTCTGCGCTTAAGGATAGGCTCTAAAATTGAATGTACATAATTGAAACCTGATGCTAAAATGACATTTAAAATATACTATCAGCTGTATGTAGTAGTACTCCTATAGAGAAGATGATTTGGAAACTACAAACACATGAATACTCGGAAAACATAAATATCCAGCAAGTATATATAGCGTACTACGTAAACGAACAGGGAAGGAAAAACTAGAAATTACATTACTTATTCTTTAGTGTCATCAACATTATTATCTCGAATAGGGAAACTGAGCAATTCGTTTATCAAATTAGAACTAGGGTTTCAGGACATGACAGAAGAAAACAAATTAGTATTTCTATAAGCTGAATGTATGTTTCAGAGTGAATTCTAAAACATCATGAAAATTGTGTATTTTGCCTGTATCGCGCAGAAAAGAAACAACAGCTTTCAAGTCCCGTTTCTGCTTGCACAAACGTTATTATACCAGGAAAACATAACATAGTAGGAGAGAGAATAACAAAGACAAACATAAACACGGCCGTCCTAAGCAAACCAGAAGCCCAGCGCATTTAAGTCGACTATGTGACTGTAACATTTGCGTGAATACAGAGCGTATAAAAAATCACTCTAATTTATAATCATAGAAATCTTACGCTGACTAATGACCTAAAGAATGAGCCCTATTGTTTGTTATTTACATATTTATTTATTAATGTCAAAATTATTTCTTCTTATTCAAGAGCTACACTCTTGTCCGTGTAATGAGTTTTTTATTTATTGTTTTTGTTGTTTCCAAAATATAAATTAAGCACTTTATAAGAATCAATTCTAGCAGTGTTGCTGTGCTATTGTACGTAGTTATCACTTAACATCGGGTGCGCCACGGACACCGTTTCATCATTCAGTGGTATAAGATAATACACTAGTGATCCCGTAGTTATAATAATTGAAACAGCAACAGATTTTACAAGTCATCTTTAACTATCCAGAGTAGACACTGTACACCCTGTAAAGAAGAGAAATAGCTTTACTGAGGAAATTAGGTGTATGTGTGTCTGTCTGTTGACTGTCGTTTACTCTCAGTGAGTGCTGATCTCCTGGTAACGTTATTATTCATTTCCGTAAACGCTCAAAATTATTGCGTTAACTGCTACAAATTATTAATATAATTTTTCTAAAATAAATGTGTTTTTAGAGTTCCGTACCCGAACGGTAAAACAGTATCCTATAAGTGAGACTACGCTTTCGGTCTGCCCGTCTGTCAACAGGCCGTGTTAAGAGAGAAGATTAAACTTATCACAAACGATCTATTACTGTACCGCTAAAACAACAAATACTAAAAAATAATAGAATAAAATAAACCTTTATGGAGGTTTTCATACAAAAACGTGTTTTTTTTATACGAAACCCCTCGTGCCCGAGTCCGACTCGCACTTGGCCGGTTTATTCATGTTCATTTAGCCATTTGGTTGATTTTACACATCCAGTGTGATGATTTATGTAGACACAGCAGACAGAGATAAATGGCCTAGATCGAGGAACCCGAAAAAGAGATTTTTCCTGACATGTAGGAAAACTTTGCGTAAATAATATTTTTGTGACATAACTCGTAACGAAATCAGATCGAAAATAAACTCTAATGTGTTTTTCTTTTAGACACACAATTACTTAATAAGCGACATGAAACGCGATTTGTAAAATGTTTTAAAATTTTAAATGATAATTACCGTAAAGAACAATATTTTATGAACCAAGTTAAAGCGATATCTAGTTAATTTAAAAAAATTGAAATATTATTGAAAATATTATTTTGTATTTAACTTTATTTTTAAATATTTTAACAAAATTTTCGCAAACATTTTCAAATGTATTTTGGTTAGGTCTACGATTGCCGCAATGGCTGCAGCATATCAAATCCAAACTATAAGTTATTTCATCTACAAATAAGGTTTATTTTGGCGTACGAACTTCAGCTGTCTATAGTGTCTATCGAATCAATATCATCCTTGTCAAAGTTCGAGTTTCATCGACAAACTTTTCCACTGACAACGTTATAGCTCTTCACTCGAAAATGACATCTATGTCATCGTATTACGGTCCATTAACTTTAGCTGTAGCGGTATGGTCCCCAAGTTTTGAGTAATTCTTTTCTCATTGCCTCTGCCCCGAAGTTTGTAGAACTTGCGCCCACATTTCTTGGGATTTCCGAGACATTTAGAAAAAGATAAAGATTTTGTAACAAATGTCCTTCGGAATAAGTTACGTCGCAAACGAATGTTTGGTTCTTTGCGAGTTTCAAAGAAACCATATTGAATTTATATCCAGCTTCTCAAATACGCGCGCTGAATAAAATAACATCAAGTCGAGCTCCAAGCGAGCGCTGCTTCTGAGATGAATTAGTTACGAATTAAGACGTACACGTTAGAGTCACGTGTGTGAACGCGCCCTTAGATATAGGTACACTAGGTGTTTTTAGTAGGCATTAGGTACAATTTAAAGATCAAAGAGGATAAGTTTTCTTTGTGTCTTCACGTAACCTACCCATTTCGCTTTACTTGTAAATATTATTTCAAATGTCTCAAGTAGTTTCATCAATACTGAAACAAATCGAATATCTTAAGCTTGCAAAGATTATTCAAATAATAATAATCGTCCTAACATCACAAAACTCTGTGTAAATTGTCTGTAATAGATATTGATACAACTTACTCTAATTTACATACAATGGGTTTCGCAAGTACCAGGCGAGCATAAACAGGCGGAGTTCTCAAGACAAACAGATGTTTGCGTAGCAGTATCGCCACTATGTAGTTTAGTTTACAAACAAACAACTAGCGATATCACCACGGCTTCGTTCGGTATTTTACAATTTTACTTCTGGCTTTGCTCACCAGAATAGCATTTAGAATCATATAACATACAGGAAAACTGAAAAATCATTAGTAAGATCAATCTTAAATCGGATTTTATGAGAATAACCAATTAAAAGAATTATCAAAATCTACTGGGAAATGAGATATTTGACAAAATAATATCTAGTTAGGAACCTTCTTGTTTTTTTTAGATCTTTAAAATACCAGGCACTACAGCGTCCTTTGAGGAAATAAAGTAATTGTCACTGAGAAAGTAAATAACAGATCCCGTACAAATAAAAATAGATACAAAGGCCTATCAGTCGGTTTATGTAGACATTTTATGTAGATACTTAGCTAGCTCAGAGCGCTATGTGCCAACTCGGGCAAAGTTGACTTAGTGTTATGAATCAGGCTGCTAACTACTTAGGGCAATGTTTCTAATTTAGTGCTAAACTGTAATTAGTAGTCAGCATTATAGAACTTTTGATAGCCGAACCTGGGCACATAATAATTCCGTAAAATCACAAGGAACATTTAGAATCGTGATATATACTAGGTGCCTGTTCCACGCGACCAAAACCTGGAAGAACGAGCAAGAAACTACGGCCTGGTACGTTTTTTGTACATACATATGCACAAACCTAGTATATAATATTTATAAATGTATATATAAATCCATATTTGCTTTTTAATCCATAAGTATGTACTTAGGTAAGGTAAAACGTTTTCTAGCTGATCTGTCAAAGTTAGAAAGGCGATACATCAATCTGTGTCAAATCACTGTCGCAAGTACAGTCGCGTACAGTGAGGCATGCGGCGGCCAATGTGTCGCGTGCGCGGACAGTCGACGACAACATTTCATAGTAGGAATAAAATATTTATGAAAAATATTAAAAAATATAAAATAATAATAATCTTATAATATTTTCAAAAAATACATTTTGCATCAGATGTGATTGCGGCCAACCGTTTGCGAATAACGCATTAAAAAAAAATATATGAACTTTTTTACACAATGCCATAGCAAAGCTGGTGCTATGAGAACTAGATTACTGGTGGAAGCATTCAATACCATACATATTTGTGCCTGGTGGCGATTGAACCCACGACCCGCCCTACGAAATGCGAAACCTGAGAGCCTTTACTTCACCTTATACATATTGTTTTTTAGAGCGGTCAATTCCGTCACTGAGGGTCAGTGGCGGAATTGACCGTCGTTCTTCTAGGCTCTGGTCGCGTGGAACTGGCACCTAGAATCACCTAGCTAGTATGTAAGACGATTCTAAATGATCGCTGCGATTTTACTGAATAAAGTAATTTTGTCTTTTTTTTGACGTCACTGATCCTCAGTGACGGTCAATTCCGTATGATATTTTTTTATCAAATCAGGGTCAATATTTTTTTAAATTAAAATAAAAAACCTTTTTTAATATGAATCGAGGGCACTGACTCCTTTCACATTTCGCTAACTGTTATGGTTTCGGACTGAACTATCACCGCCCTTCATAAACACTCTGTATAAGTTTTTTTTTTTTTTTTTTTATTTAAGTTAGTACATAGTCGGAACCCTGGGTCAGGTTAGCTGGTAGAGAATGCTATTTGTAGCATTAATTTACTTAAAGAATTTTCTATCTATCTATCTAACCCTTTCAATGAGACGAGTCTTAGCATCCTAAAATGTCATATAATTTGGTCGCTGAGTGTACTTTGCTGCGGTGAGGAGATTGCCGAGATTAATGTATCACCGGCTCCACATGTCTTCACTTAAGTACTAACTTGGTACTTAACATACCTAAACATAAACTACACACTGACTCAACTTTACGATGATAAGTGACGGGAAAAGTAAAACAGAAAGCGTTAAATAATAAAATACATACTAATAATACATAACTAATAATATATATATAATACATAATCATAACTAATACATAAGAATAAATTCATAAAACAAGTGTACGTTCACTGCAGATATGTCCGTCCAAAAAGGTTTTCTTGCGTCCATCACACAAAAATAATAAACTCACAAACTCTTATTAACATTATAAAAGCGTCTTTTTCTTGTGATCTAGGCATAAACTTCTAATAAGATTGTTAATTTTAAGGTATTTTACTTCTCGGTATTTTCACAAATTAAATCATCGCTACAGAATGCTACGCCGTAGCTTGTAGTGCTACAACGTAGCGTAGCTAATACATTCTCATCAGAGTATTATACATCTTAGAAATCTTTATTGAGTTTGTACTTGTTTAATCAATATACTCACTATTTTGACGGTCTATCTTATAAAAAGTTAGCGTTGACATTATGTCACCATTACCTATGGTAATCAAGACATCAAGTCTGCGCTAACTTTTTATAAGAAAGACCGTAAGAGTTTTAAAATTAAGCAAAAATAATTAGCGTTAAGACTGTTCACTATTTGTCATAGATTAGGATAGTAGTTCGTTTGGATGCTACATTATTTTTAAAATAAACGATATTACGATTTTATAAAATACTTTGCAATGCATGTTTTCTGGAACCTATATTCCGGACAGTTTCCACATCGACATCCTTCCGTCCGGGTCGTCCGGGTAACGTATATGGGTCATTCGTCAACCCAATTACTTGCAAAAGTGTTGACAACGGGACCGGGGCCCTGTGGGTCACATATGGCCCTGTGGGTCACATATGGCCCTGTGGGTCACATATGGCCCTTGGTTCTTCGTGCTTTTAAAACAATGTAAAGTGATCAATGTGCTAAATTAAGTTCGGTTTAAATGGCGCTCTTTTTATAAATAAATATATAATAAACTCGTTTAGCGACTATTATTTATATGTATTACCGTGTTTGTACCGCGCTTTTGAATGTGCTTTTGTCTGAATGGTCTGAATAAATGGCGTTGTGGGAATATAGTTATTTATTTTAACTGACAAGTCACCCGTGGACTTGCTGAAGAATATAGAAGAAGATGATGTTATTCGGTTTTTCAGTGGCATATTGTTATGCATAAAACAATAACTTAAACGAGCGTTCGATGAAATTCCCTGAATATAATTAATTGAAAGTACCTTTTGTCATGTAAAAGATCAAAATAACAGTTAACACAGAGCCGGCCGGAGCCGTGAGAGCCCCTTAAGTCCGCCCCTGGATCGGTCGGCTTAAAACGAAGATAAAAAGATCCCTTGATTACGGACGCCAAACAAATGCCCGACATCAGTCTTACGAGGCAACTGCCACCCCTCGAATTAAAAGCCTCTCTCCATTACCCTAAGGTCTCATTTGCCTTGAACTTTGAATCTCTGAATTTCCTGATAATGGACGACTATAAAATTAATAGTCGAATGCGTTTTGATAAAATTAATGTGCGTGAAAATTACGTCGCGATAAATTATAATGAAATCGTTTAGTGTCGCGGATTTTCGGGTTTTATGATGTGCTTTTACTGCCGAAGCGCTGGAGGCATCGCCGCCTGAACAAGTCGGCTTAAAGCAACGTTCTGCGAGGTCTGATGGGTCTGATGGGTGCCCGCTGGTAGACTTTACAATCTCCCGTCATTCTTATAGATTGATGAAAAACGTCATCTTGTACAAAACTAAGCAAAATTTCTGCAATTGGAAGTAAACCAGATATAACAAACATTTATTCGCTAGCCCACGAATGTTTGTTCTTGGCGGCGATCGCACTCACAACGCGTTTCAGTTCAAACGATAAGTCAGCTGCTTACTGACGTATTCTATACTCCAAAGGCTACACAATGTCAACTGAGAAAATGACGGATTGTTTGTCAAAATACGTGTCACTCTCCATTATCTATAGCAATGAAAATATGTAAAACAAGCACGCGGTATAGCCTGGTTGTTCTATTGTACCTCAAAACATAATATTCGTTTGAGTGACGGAGAGACAGATTAAATTCGCAAAAAGCCTTCCGTAACCAGAGCGGGTTTGACAGTTGTGACAGGTGGTCCGCATCCCTCAGCGTTCAGGTGATACGAATTGACACGGTTATACAATAAACATGTCAATAATCTGTCATTTAACTGCTGAATCTGGATATCTGACACAAAATTGAGTTGTTCTTTTCAATGTTGCTTTGTATTTGGTAGTGCTTTTATAGAACTAGAATAGAATATGAACAAATTGAATGAATAGGAATGAATAGACGAATTTCGTCAAATGATAAACATTTGACGAAATTCGCTTTGCAAAGGGAAGGGGAATGTCTAAAGTTTGACTTTTAAAACAAATGACTGTGCCTTGGCGACAGACTGACTTCACAATAAATTTTTTAACATCATGAGTGTTTCAGTGTCCTTTGAAAGCGTTAGAGTATTGATCTCAATTCTCAAAGCTTACTCCTTCACTCGCTGCTGTGCAATCAAATCAAAGGGAATTTCTGTTATGCGCGTATACCAGCGATTGTTTAGTGGTTGCAGCCTCGCGTATCTTGAAGGTATAGGTTCAAATCCGGTTGCTTAGCTATGGATTTTTTTCGTAGATTTAATTGACGTGGGCTATGTTAGGTTGCCTGTAGTTTAGGCGTATTAATCGTATTAATGTTGCAGTTTCCAATTATTTTGCATGATTACATGCTTATTTTACATTTTGCTAACTATGGGAGTCAGAGGCAACTCAAACTAAAAAAATATGTATTAGGCATATGCACACGCTTTGAAGTATCAAAAGTTACAAATCAAAGACGGTTTACATCCCTAAAAGAAAATAAAAAATAGCCTCAATATAAAAGACATTCATTAATTGACTAATAAAATCAATTTTTGAATTTTTTAGTCAATTAACGTCAAATCATCTCTTATTTTCTGTAAAAGCTAAATTTTATAGCCGTCATTAGACGTCGACGCGACTAGAAAGGCTGTTGGGCGTCCAACTGACGTCGGTGTAGGACAAATAGGGCATCGGCTGTTTCTATCGTAACGTGGAACACGTGACCCCCCATGCCTCTCGAGCCGACTCAAAGAGGGATCGCATCAAAGGCACCTTCAAAGCTATTCATCTCCACAGTTTACTGAATAAAGGTATGAAAAAAATCTGTAAAAATACAGCACAAAAGAGAGGTTATTGCTGAGCTTCATCTAACAGCCTTTGTGTAAAGTTACAGTGCATTTCTTTTAAAATATTATATACAACACGATAAACATATAAAGATACAGATGTTACCCAGTTTCAACAATACCGACAAAACGCAGCTTCCACGCTATATTCGTGATCAAACAACCGTATTTTTCAAATAGAAAAAAAGACAATATCGATTCGATTACCACCGATTGTTATGCACTAGAACTAGAACAACAACGAGTCGCAGAGACACATCCAGAGGCGCTGGACGAGGGCACGCGACGCGAGCTGGCGCCGGGCGGGCGGGCGATCACTGCCGCGGAGTGCCGAAGTCCCGAAGACCCGCGAAGCCTCCCGGGCGCCCCCGCCCCACCTCAGCCCCGCCCGCCCGCCCAGCCAAACTCTCAATTATTTTATTGGGAAGCTAATGAGACGCGAACGGTTTTGTAGTTTTGCGATTCGCAGACTATTATTGGGTGTGTTTAACGGCGGTCTTTAATCGACAACTCCTATCCACTTCTGTGCTCTTAGTATGTGATCGACTACAGCTATATGTGTTTTATGGAATTTCAATACAAGCCTTCTATATTTTATAAACTTCACTTAATAATGCTGGTAACGCCATCTTTTAGCTTAGTGAGATTACTACTCACACAAATACCTATTCCCCCTCCTTCCGCACCCTTTCCTTAAGACGTACACTTAGCGCCATCTACAAGGGAAGGAAGAATCGCATGTCAAGCCAATGCTTGACATCTGTCACCTGTCATCTGAGGGTGACACAGTCCACGCAAACCCCGCGCCGCGCACGCATCGCTATCGCAATCGATGTGATTTTCCCCCGCTTTTTTACCGCCAAAATATATGGTGTTGTGAAGAAAAAACACTGTGTCGTGAAGTTTCGCTATTCGTGGAACCCTGCGCAGCCGCCCTGGAAGGACCAAGACGATTTCCTGATCAAAAGGTTAGTGTACGTCTCATCCAGAACTCCAGTTCTTCCCTCAACCTCGACACCATAATCTTCGAGCCGGATGAATTATACATCCGCCGCCGCCGCCCTTGTTAGAATATCTAAATTACTGATCTAATAAGTGTATTTCCCGCTGTTCCAAAGAAATATATTGCATATTTCGTGTCATTTGTCACGTTCGCGACATTACGTCGTCGTGTCGAATCGATCAAAATCATTTGAATCCCGCAACATTCTATACTATTTAGGTGTTTTCGCTGTTGTAAATGGTGTTTACTATTATTATAAATTATTTGCATAAATAATCCGCTAATATTAAAATATTAAAAAAGATTGCATCATTATTTGCATCTACCCGCAAGTTACCGGTCGGAATAGGTAGCCATTACGTTCTCAAGTTCGTTGTACTATCAGCTGAGAGCCTCGCTATTTCGTTCGCAGTACATTATAACCCGACTGAGTTAACTAGGTCAACGCTTCGCAATTTCTGTAGCTAGTCATAGGATTTTGTATTTTGCCGTATTACATC
The DNA here is from genome assembly GCA_932527185.1 of Ecliptopera silaceata. Taxonomy (NCBI): domain Eukaryota; kingdom Metazoa; phylum Arthropoda; class Insecta; order Lepidoptera; family Geometridae; genus Ecliptopera; species Ecliptopera silaceata. The sequence goes on from OW052211.1 coordinate 9,324,625, forward strand.
TTGTTATTGCAATAAGTTTTCGTAGGTAATTAAAATGACTACAAGATCTAAGAAACTTGACGATGCCAGTGTTTCTGACGCTGAAAGCTCAGAAGATCCCAAGCTGTTAATATTGCAAGCTAAAAGGGAAGCTATCTTTGAAATAATTCAGAATATTTACGATTCATCTTCGGATGTTTCCGCTAGGTCACGAGAAACGTTTCTCGATCAAAGTGCTAGTATTGACACTTTGCGCAGTGATTATATTGACTTGTTAGACGAGTACAATTCGCGACTTTTAGTTGTTTATCCCGCTGCAAAACCATGCTATAAAAGTTTGGTCGCATTTGAACAATTGTATAGCCGCATTAAACGATTGCAAGTTCAAAACTCGCCGTTATCACCAGCTGATAACGCTGTACCGGTTTCTCTTAGCAAATCTAAGCCTAGGTTACCTCCCATCGCTTTAGTTGAGTTTTCAGGAGACATTAGAAAGTGGCCGCTTTTTTATGCCTGTTTTAAGTCTACAATCCATGATAATCCAACTCTCACCGATGCTGAAAAATTATATTATTTAATAGGTAAATTGTCAGGTAAGGCGGAGACCTTATGTACAGGCATTACGCCATGCGCAGAGAATTATGAGCTTATTTTGCAAACGCTAATTGATAAATATGAAGATAAACGTATGGTAGCTTCTGCTTATCTAAATCAGATGTTCGACTTCAAACCATTAAGTACTGCGTCAGCCGCTAATTTCGACCTATTTAATGAGCAATTTATTAGCTCTGTTCGCGCTCTGAATAATTTGAAGATAGAAAAATTAGGTGAATTGATTTTAGTTTATATCGCTTTAAAGAAATTAGATTCAGGCACTGTTCGCGCTTTCGAGTTAAGTGTCGGGTCTACTATACCTACATTTAATGACCTTGAATTGTTTATAAAAAATCGAGCAAAGGTTTTTGAACGCACGACGTCGGCCGCCGCTGTCCCCACTGGTCCCGTCGCTAAAAAGGTTATGCAATTAAATAAGTTAGATTACACACGCTCGAAAGAAAATAATAAACCGCCGAAATATCACGCTTATGTAAACACTGTTGATTCCGCTTCTAAATGTTTGTGTAAAAATATAACGCATCAGCATTTATTTAAATGTCCTGATTTTCATAAATTAACCCCCGAAGAACGTTTCAAAGCCGTCAAGGAGGGAAACGCATGTATAAATTGTCTTAGCATAAAACATCGAGTTTCGTACTGTAAATCAGATACGAGCTGTAGGTCTTGTCAATCTCGCCATCACAGCTTGTTGCACTTTATGTCGGGAATCGAACCCGCACCTCAAGCCGCTGTAGCTTCACCGCTGTCTAACGCAGCCGCAGCGTGCGCCGCTAACGAAACCGGTTCGCGCTCTGAGCGCGCGGACATTGCGCTATGCACAACATCCATTGCCGCGTCGGTGCAGTCCTCGCTGTCTAAACCGGTTCAAAACGAGCAATGTACCGTGTTACTTGCAACCGCTCAAGTCGTAGTGTACGATAGTGCAGGTAACAAACATTTATTACGCGCATTATTAGATTCTGGTTCACAAAGTCATTTTATAACAAAACAAGCATGTGAGATGTTAAATATGCAGGTTCATAAAACCGGACGTACTATTATTAAAGGTTTCGGTGGGTCTGAAAGGACAATACATTCCAGTTCAATAAATTTGGAATTTTATTCCCGCTTTGATAAAAATATTAAGTTTAATATTTCACCGTTAGTAGTAGATCAAATTACTGATTTGCTACCTAGTGCTGTGGTAGATAGGACTGTCCTGTCACACTTGCACGGATTACCGCTCGCAGACGACACTTTCGGAACGCCGAACAAAATAGATATTTTGATAGGCGCGCCATTGTTCGTCCACCTTTTATTGCCTAACGAGGCTCACGCACCTGACGTCTCGCAGGCCCCGCAAGCCTTACGTACGGTATTGGGATACATTGTTATGGGTTCCGTACCTACATTATTTTCCCGCCAGGCTTTAACATGCTGCCTAGTACAGGAGCATGGTTTAGATAATCTTATTAAAAGATTTTGGGAGCTCGAAGAGCCTCCCTCCGCACCGCCCGCTCTGCGTCCCGCTGACGCCGAGTGTGAACATTTTTATAAATGTACTACAACCCGCGATCCCACAAGTGGTAGATACACTGTAGGCCTACCATTTAGTGAGGATATTTTTTCGTTAGGTAAATCCTACGAAACCGCGCGCAGGCGTTTTTTATGCCTCGAAAAAAAGCTAGAAGCTTCTCCTAGCTTGAGAACCGCTTATGATGGTGTGATTACAGAATATTTAGAGAAAGATTATATTTCACCCGCGCCTTTAAATATGTCTGATGAGTCATCGCCCATCTATGTTATCCCGCACCACGGAGTCATTCGTGAGGACAAGACGTCGACACGTCTTCGCATTGTTCTAGACGCCAGCTGTAAGACTAGCACTGGAATTTCGCTAAATAATATTTTACATCACGGACCTAATTTACAAGGTGATCTTTTTCAAATACTTTTGAATTTCCGCCTCTTTGCTGTCGCGATGACTGCAGATTGCCGCCAACAATTTTTACAGATTGCTGTTCGCGAAATTGACCGCCGCTATCAATGTATTTTATATCGGTTCAAACCGCAAGATCCATTGACTCTTTACAGTTTCAAACGAGTTTGCTTTGGTTTAGCTTCGTCTGTGTACCATGCTATGCGCACGGTCAGGCAGCTGATCGAGGATGACGGCTCTAAGTACCCGCTCGCTAGTGAAATCGCTTCTTCTTCTTTATACATGGATGATGTTGTATTTTCGGTAGAAAATGTCGAGAAGGGAGTCGCCGCTTCCGAGCAGCTGATTGATTTGTTCAAGGGCGCTCAATGGGAATTGGTCAAGTGGAATAGTAACTCGCACGCTGTTTTAAATAATATACCCGCTTCGCACAAACTTCCAACTGAGGTTGAGTTTGACAAATCAGCACAACATAAAATTTTAGGTTTGCATTGGTCGACAGATTTTGACGTCTTTTACTATAAAATCGCTCCCCCCGCTGCTGATGAGATGTGCACTAAACGTTCCATCTTATCTACTATCGCCCGACTGTGGGATGTTATGGGCTTTGTAGCTCCTACAGTTCTTTTCGCCAAGTTGTTAATAAAACAGCTGTGGCATTTAAATCTCGATTGGGATGATACGCCCCCGCCCCACATTATTAATTTGTGGAGACAGTTCTGTGTTGAACTACCTACGCTCAACGAGCTACGCATACCGCGTCATCTCGGCGTGTGCGCTGACTGCGTTGTAACCTTACTGGGTTTCTCCGACGCCAGCGAGCATGCCTATGGTGGCGTAGTGTACCTACACGTCAGCTCAGACGAAGGTAACACTGTTCGCTTAGTTTGTGCTAAGTCTAAAGTAGCACCGACTAAACCGCTTACAATCGCTCGATTGGAACTTTGTGGTATAGTTTTGCTTACAAAGCTTTTGCGCATTGTATTGAGTAATTATGCTCATCGCTTTCCAATCAAAACATTCGCATTTACCGACTCTAAAGTCGCCCTTTATTGGGTTAAAAGCTCGCCTCACAGGTGGCAAGCCTTTGTTGCTAACCGCGTGGTTCAGGCAACGGAAAATATACCAGCCGACCACTTCTACCATGTCTCAGGTACCGAAAACCCAGCTGACTGTCTGTCGCGTGGCATTACACCACAGAAGTTAGTTTCGCACCCTCTGTGGTTGAATGGGCCTTCTTGGGCCGTACTCGACCCTACCCAGTGGCCCCTTCGAGACCTCGATGGCCAGCCTATCGAGAACATGCCGGAACAAAAGGTTTTGTCTCATACTGTATGTACGCCTGTGACGGAATGTGCAGTCTACGATCTTGCATTGCGCTTATCATCGTGGTCTAAACTACTGCGCATTCTCGTATACGTTTTTACGTTCGCTAAATTAATACCCCGCCGTGTTACTACTGCAGTAACAGCTGATCAACTTCAGCTCGCTGAAAATAATTTATTACTCGCCCTGCAGGTAAAATACTTTGCAGAAGAATTTGATAACATACGCAATAATAAAATAGGTTCTCGTACTTTCAATAGGTTGAGACCTTTCATAGATGAAAATGGACTGATTCGAGTAGGTGGTCGTCTTGTTAATTCCGGTTTAGATTACGCGCAGATTCACCCGGTCATCTTACCGCGCAGTGACCATATTGTCAACTTGCTGATAGATTATTATCATTTGAAATACCTACACGCTGGACCTGAGCTATTAATGTCGCTTCTTCGACAAAGGTTCTGGATCCTATCCGCACGCAACATTGTGAGACAAAGAGTCCACATGTGCAATACTTGTTTTCGACTTAACCCACGTCCGACTTATCCGCTTATGGCTGACTTACCTGAATGTCGCACCCGCCAAACAGTCAAGGCTTTTACGCATACGGGATGCGATTACGCCGGTCCTATCGCATACACTCCAGTTCGCCGTCGTGGAGTGCGCAGCGAGAAGGCCTACCTATGCTTATTTACATGCTTAACGACGAGAGCTGTGCACATAGAAGTAGCTACCGACCTCAGCACTCCCAGCTTCCTAGCCGCGCTCAAACGCTTTCTCGCGCGTCGTGGTCCTGTACAAAAAATGTATTCGGATAACGCGACTAATTTTAAAGGCGCCGCAGCTTATATACGAGATTTATATAATTTTTTAAATGATGAATATCATCCGAAGCTAGAACATGAGATAGCTGAAAGTCGTTTTAGTTGGTCATTTATTAGCCCAAGGTCTCCGCACAAGGGTGGGGCTTGGGAAAGTATGGTTAAGGTTGTAAAAACGCATCTGTACCGAGTAATCGGTCAACAGATTCTTTCTTATGAGGAACTCTGTACTGTTCTCACTCAAGTAGAGTGTTTACTGAATTCGCGCCCGCTAACAGTGCTGAGTTCTGATCCCGCTGAGCCTTCTGCTCTAACGCCCAGTCATTTTTTACATACTGCGCCGCTATGTTCAATTCCCGCGCCTCAGGTAGGTTCTAATAATCTCAGCCTACTACAAAGGCATTCGCTACTGGACAAGTTAGTTCAGTCCTTTTGGCAGCGGTGGAGGTTGGAATATCTACATGGATTACAGGTTAGACAAAAATGGAATACGCATTCCACGCCTATCACTCCAGGAGTGATTGTAGTAGTTATAGAGGATAATGTACCGAGTTTAGCCTGGCCCTTAGCGATTGTAGAAAAAGTACATCCTTCCAAGGATGGAGTAGTTCGTACTTGTACAGTTAGATCCGCGAGTGGAACAAGTCTACTTCGTCCGACCGTTCGCTTGTGCCCTATACCGCGTCAATAATTTAGTACTTATTTAAACATAATTTTAGTTTGTAAGCATTTAATTATTAATTTTAGTAACACCGCTGTTCATAAAAATTTAGTTTAACCGCACTTGTGAGTTCTACTTTGCTAAGAGAATCATGAGTTTTTTTCGCATATAATTTTGTGAGATATTGGGCTTCGTCCTAGTCTCTTTACCGCTGTGAGATATTAGGTTTTCTAGTCTCAATTTATGGTTGCTTTTTAATGGTGACCCATCAAGGGCGGGCGGAAATGGTAACGCCATCTTTTAGCTTAGTGAGATTACTACTCACACAAATACCTATTCCCCCTCCTTCCGCACCCTTTCCTTAAGACGTACACTTAGCGCCATCTACAAGGGAAGGAAGAATCGCATGTCAAGCCAATGCTTGACATCTGTCACCTGTCATCTGAGGGTGACACAGTCCACGCAAACCCCGCGCCGCGCACGCATCGCTATCGCAATCGATGTGATTTTCCCCCGCTTTTTTACCGCCAAAATATATGGTGTTGTGAAGAAAAAACACTGTGTCGTGAAGTTTCGCTATTCGTGGAACCCTGCGCAGCCGCCCTGGAAGGACCAAGACGATTTCCTGATCAAAAGGTTAGTGTACGTCTCATCCAGAACTCCAGTTCTTCCCTCAACCTCGACACCAAATGCAGTTATAGCAAATACAGCCCAGTGCAATTATAGGATCGACACTAGAAGAGTCTAAACTCCAGGTGTGTACCGTATACTAAATAAAAAAACTATAAGCATAAAAATCTTCGTGTAATGTCAACTTGGCTAATAAAGATACGTACTAACACTTAATCGTCGAAAACTCGAATGCATCATTAAGGTGATAGAAATGAGTCGTTTTTGCCGGAGATGACGTCATTTATAACAGGTTTATTATATCCCCTGAGTAACGACTTGCCTGTCTCATGAACACAAGAGATTCTCAGGCTTAATGAATGATTATTTATTGTGCTGGAAATACGAGCAATTCGTTACGTTATTTGTAAATCAAAATCATTTTATCTCTGCCTGTGGTAAGAAAAAATCTGCTCCAAATAAGTTCTTAAATCTCGGTGGATGGACGCAGTGTGATGCCTCACTGGGCACGTCCACGAATATTGTGATAATTATCATGATATTTACTAATGTATCTTAGGTTTGTATGTTATGTATATTGTGATCCGTCAATACATTACCCTACACGTCAATAAATATCGTAATCCGGTAGTATATATTGACGGATCACAATATGGATCTTGCGTGTAACCTTCGCATAAGAACAAGGCCAAATCTGATTCGCTACCTTTACTGACCATATCCTTTGTATATGTCAATTTCTATTCAACCCTTGCCCTTGCTCAGATTCCTTCGTTGTTGCGATACGATATTTATGACATCTTAAAGAAATATGGTGGTCGAACGTGTTTTGTTTTTAAATGCCTATTTAGATACCAACCTTGTTTCGAATCCAATATTAAAGAAGGAGGTCTATGTATGAAATTGAAGGGCCAATCCGATATATAACTACTCTTCCACAGATTACAAATCACAGGATATTTTCGCTTTTATTTCATGCTTCGTAACTAACGGGATAGGCTAGCAATGGAGAATACACTATTGTTACAAAATATACTCTCCTTGCTCATTTTAAATTTCATTAGTAATTAATTTAGTCTGATAATAACCTTTCACCTTCACCGATTAATAACCGTCTTTTTTGGGCGGTAGGCGTCGTAACGTAAACACATACTTTTTTTTGTAAACTTTTTTTAATTAAATAATATTAGTAAAAGTACAATAGTGTAGAACATTTATGTGTTAAAACAATAATAAGACCACTCTACCTGCCAGCCACCATTTCCTTCCCATTTGACCAACTATTTACAAAGTTTAATCACAACTATCACTGCACTGGTGCACTTAACCTACAAATTCACCATGGACCCAAACGCATTACACAAGTCACTGTCTGATATGGGGCAGATGTTCCAAACTGCAATGGAAGAATTTGAGGGAAAGCTCCAGGCAAGTAAGTCTCCAGCTACAGACATCCCAACTCTGGCCAATGAATTTGCCATATTCAAATCCTATGTGGCCACATCGCTCCGCGCACTACAGGAGCAAATTGCCCTTCTTGGGAGTCATGTGGACAGTCTCGAGATGCGAGGACGCAGGAAAATCCTGCTTATTCACGGTGTTCCAGAGTTGAGCCAAGAAGACACCGCAGACACAGTGGTGAAGACTGCGACCGGGAAATTGAAACTGTCAGGTTTCACAAGAGCCAGCATAGGTCGTTGTCATCGTATGGGGCGTGCAACTTCTGACAAGCCACGTCCCATTCTATGCAAGCTCCGTGATATCGATGTCCGGGATAAGATGTGGTCATCCAAAACAGCCCTCAAGGACACAGGTGTGACGCTCTCTGAGTTTTTGACGAAGACGCGTCATGAGACTTTTATGGCCGCACGTAAGCGTTTCGGCCTCACGCGGTGCTGGACAAGACAAGGTTTCGTCTTTGTGCTGGGGCAGGATGGAGTTCGACACCGTGTGTCTACTATGTGTGAGCTGAACAAAATCCCGCAAGGAGAGTCCTCAGGATCTGTGGCGGCGGCGACGTCGTTGGCATCGGCAGTTGTGAAGGAGATTGTGGTGCCGAAGACTCGACGTGCCACTTCGAAAAAATAGTGATAGTGCTTCATTGTTTCCATAGCATTATCCGGCCGGTTGACCATTAAGGTCTGCGTTAGTCTATCGTAAGGTAGGTAACAACGTAAACGTTTTATTCACACTAGAGCAGGTATTTCCATAATTATAATCTTTTCCAAAATGCGGTATATATTTATCTTGTTCACAACATTCCACTACCTTGACATTGTCAACTTTATTGTCTGCTTTTCTAATATGTCACTTTTCTGCCAATGTCAATGTTATAAATGTCAATAACACAAACCTAAACTACGCTCCGTTTTACGCTTCGCCGGTCGGACAAAGACAAAATACTACAAAAATAATATTATATGTTTTTTTCTTTTTTTTTTTTAAGTTGTTTTAGTTAACTTTCTGTTTCTATTGTTTTGTTTCTGATGTATTGTTTTGTTTGCTAAATAATGTTTGTTTTAACGGTCAATCTATTACTCGATTTAAAATACACCAGGCAGCTGGCGGGTGGACACAGCATAATTTTGTTATTGTAAATTAATAGTTTGGTGTATTAACTCACCTATTTGTTTTTATTTATTTTTATTTTTTTATATATTTATTATATTATATATTTATTTTTGCTTGCCTTATGAGTGATAGTGATGATGATGAGTTTTTGTCGTGCTCCTCTTTAACTGATAATGATTCTAACTGCAGTTTTAGTAGCATTCCGACTCTTTACGATACCCTTGAGTCAACCTTTAGTGATGTCCCCAATAATTTTAATGTAGTGCATATAAATGCGCAGAGTATTCCGGCTCACTTTCTGCAAATGCTGGCATCGTTTAACTTAAAGACAATTGATGCTATTCTCGTGTCTGAGTCGTGGTTAAAGCCCTGTTTGCCTTCAGCCCCTTACTCACTTCCCGGTTTTCAGCTAATCCGTAACGACCGCACTGGTTCGGGTGGTGGAGGTGTAGCCATCTACCTACGTTCCCATATTCCTTTTACTGTTGTTAATATGTCTGCACAGCCACCCCCGTCCAATGCTGGCGAGCATTTACTTCTTCAGTTATCTTTGTCTCATCGTAAAATTCTACTGGGCGTTTACTATTCACCTTCCTTGCGTATAAACTACTTTGCTTCATTTGAAAATTTGCTTGAACAACTTACTCCTCTTCACGACCAGACTATTATAATGGGGGATTTCAACACTTGCCTGAACAAGCGTGATTATCGTTCTTCCTCACTCGAGTCTGTCGTTCAAGCTTGTAATCTCACTATCCTTCCGCTTAATATGACTCACCATTTTCCTAATTGTCAACCGTCTCTTCTAGACTTGATACTAGTTTCTTCTCCAATTCATGTCGCCAAGCATGGTCAGTGTTCGGCAGACGACTTCTCCTATCATGACCTGCTATTTCTTTCGTTTAAAATTCGCCCTCCCAAAGTCAAGCCAAAAATTCTTCTTCAGCGCTGTTTTGGTGGTATGGACGAGGAATCCTTGCGCAGTGATGCTCGCAACGCGGACTGGTATAAAGTTTTGAATGCTAGCACCATTGATGAAAAAGTTAACTTATTTAACAGCATCTTGACCGAGTTATACGATGTTCATGCTCCGGTTCGAGCGGTAAAGATGAAACATCTCCCGGCACCTTGGCTTACTGCTGAGATACGCACTGAAATGCACAAAAAACTTATGGCCAAGGTCAGATATAAGCTTAAACCAACCGATAAGAACAAGGAAAAGTACGCCGACATTCGAAATCACTGCAATTTGGTGTGTAGGGATGCACAGCGCCGTCACATTCATAAATCTGTTGAAAATAACAATCCTGCTAAAGTTTGGAAATTTCTTAGGTCATTGGGAGTTGGTAAAACACGCGAAGATTGTGCTTCTCATAAATTAGACGTAAACTCATTAAACATTCACTTTTCTACTTCTTCCGATTTTAACGGCTCAGTCAAAGCTCAGACTTTGAACTCTCTTTCTCTACAACCAACTCCTGACTCATCTCCCTTTGTTTTTCGCCCAATTACTGATTGTGATGTTAAGAAGAGCATTTCATCCATATCGTCAAATGCAGTCGGTAGTGATTGTATCAGCAAAAAGATGATTACTCCCATCCTTGAGGACATTGTTCATGTCATCACCCACCTACTTAACTTCTCTATAGATTCAGGAACTTTTCCTATTCTATGGAAAGAGGCTGAAGTAATTCCTTTACCCAAAAAACCTAATCCTACTTCTTGCTCTGAGTATCGTCCCATCTCCATTCTCTCTTTCCTATCCAAAGTCCTTGAGCGTCTCGTTCATCAACAACTTGTCCATTTCCTTAACTCCAATAGCCTACTCAATCCTTTTCAGTCTGGCTTTCGTTCTGGCCATAGCACTGTCACTGCTCTCATAAAAATAACTGACGATATCAGGCTTGGCATGGAAGATGGACTTGTCACTATCTTATCTCTCCTGGACTTTAGCAATGCCTTTAGCAATGTTGATTTTGATATCATGTTAGCTCTCCTCCGCTCTCTTAACATATCTCCAACAGTAATTGCCTGGTTTCAAAGTTACTTGTATGGGCGCCGGCAACGCATTCGTATTGACGATACGTACTCCTCGTGGTGTCAATTGAGTGCCGGTGTTCCTCAGGGCGGCGTGCTATCTCCACTTCTTTTTGCTATCTTTATAAATTCCATTTCCAACCACATATCTTCTTCGTACCACCTCTATGCAGATGATTTACAGATATACACTCAGGCCCCAGTTGGATGGCTAGGAGAAGCTATTGCTAGCACTAATGACGATCTAGAAAACATCCTTGAGTGGAGCAAGCGTTATGGTCTCAAATTAAATCCGACTAAAACTCAAGCGATTGTCATTGGAAGCACCCGAATATTGTCTCAAATAGATTGGTCCAATATGCCATTAGTTATATTTGATAACACTACGGTAGAAATAAGTGAAGTCGTTAAAAACTTGGGAGTACTTCTAGATAAACATCTATCGTGGGGACCACAATTAGCAGCGGTTAGTCGGAAGTCATTTGCTGCTGTAGCCTCTCTGAAACGACTACGTAATTTCCTTCCTACGTCCACCAAAATAGCGCTAGCACAATCGTTGTTGCATCCTATTCTAGATTACGCCGACGCCAGCTATCTTGACTTAACCGAAGACCAACTCAACAAACTTGAACGTCTTCAGAATCTAGCAATTAGATTCATTTATGGCTTGCGAAAATACGACCACGTTTCTGAGTACCGTAATAGGCTCAAATGGCTCCCTATCCGTCTTCGCCGGAATGCTCATATTCTTTCGCTTCTCTACAATATCCTTTTCCTTACTTCAACCCCAGTATACCTCAAAGAACGCTTTGAGTTCCTTTGCCTCTCCAATTCCAGTTCTCTTCGTTCCTCTGAAAACCTTATGTTAAAAACCCCTGTCCACTCCTCAAAATTCTATGGTAGCTCGTTTACCCTCAAGGCTACTAAACTGTGGAATGCTTTACCTGTTTCTATCCGTCTTGCAAAATCACTTGCTATTTTTAAAAATATGGTGTATCAACACTATCTTACATCCTCTCCTTCAACATCATCATAAACTCTAAAAAAATATAATTTTTCGCAACTCAATAGTATTTATCATATCAATATAGTATGTATTTACTCTTAGATTATTATATAGTTATATGTATGTGTTATGTATATATGGTAGCTAGTATGTAAGTATCTATATTTATATCATAATGTATGTATATTATCTTAGGTATATAAATAAGTAGGTAGATAATATATTATTTATATCCTTTAACTCTTGTACTACTATAAATAAACTGTGTGTGTTTATTTTTATGTGCGCCCCCCGTTCTGTATAATCGAATGTTTTCTGTCCATCCAAAGGTTGTCTGGAAGAGATCGCTTATAGCGATAAGACCGCCCATTGTACGTCCTATTTTAATTGTTTGTTTCATTGTATTTCTTTTATGGTGTACAATAAAGTTATATTCTATTCTATTCTATTCTATAACCATAACTTAATTTAAGATTTTTTTGTTACAGTTATAATGCAAAATGTATGATACTTTTAAATCAGTAATTTAAGTTATTGAATAATAGCTCCATAATTGGAAATATCCTATAATATATTTTTCCAAAACACACATGAAATACTGATCGCAAAGTTCGTACAAACTCTGTGACTTATTCGCAGGTAGAAATTTAAATAAATCAGCTTCTTAATAAAGTTCTCAACTTCGGAAGCGCGAGGCATTCCTAAAGTCCAAGAATCTGCGCCGAGAAACTGATTAAAAACAATTTGTTCAATATCTGGAGCGGAGACGGTAGCTAAGGGTGCTCGCGCACTTGGCGGCCAAGTCAAAACAGAGACACATTTTAATCTTCTTTTTAAAATATTGGTCAAGTGATCAAAATTATGCCCTAATTAATCGACAGTCAACCTGGTCATGAATCACCCGATGACATTAAATAGCACAGACATATATGGTCGGCGATAACCTGAATTGCGATTGAATACGGCTCACATTTACCTTTGATTTGTACTAGGAAACTAAACGTTTTCAAGTCAAAAACCTCTCATACACGACACAAACACTACCTACCCGCTGCGCACACAAGTTTTTGATTAAAACGGGATGTTAAAGGAAAACATAGAAAACTTCAGCTTCAAAAAGTCCGTGTAAGGATGCTCCAGATGGCTATAATCGCGGCAACCATAGCGCAAGTACGCTAAATATTATTTACTCGCTCGCTGTCGAGTTACTCGCTGACTCGCTGTAATGCCTTGATCACACGTACCGAGTAAATCGGCGAGACAGTGACGTATTTGAGATACACTGCGCGTCGACATCAGTTTTACTGTTGAACGTTGCAGCGTTAGCGCGCAGTGTATCTTAAATACGTCACTGTCTCGCCGGTTTACTCGGTACGTGTGATCAAGGCATTACTGGCAACTGTCTCGGTGATAGCGGATTGATAGACGTTGCCAATTCCAAGCATCTGAGCCTGAAGCTATGACTAGTCATAGGCGCATGGATCCGCATTTAGTCACATTTTTTAGAGTTTTTACAATGACTAGGTTTTGAGATTTAGGCCGCCTGAGAGCAGGACCAAGCTTAGTAGAACAGACGCGCTTATAGATATCTGATCCGAACTGGTACTAATATAATATTTTGATGGGAAAATAAACAGTCATTTTCAAGAGCTTCGGATGCTTTTGATTTGATATAAAAAGAAAAACTATACAATAGCTATTTCAATAACATGGGTTGTTATAACGTGATTGCAGGCAGACATACGTGGTTAAATCCTTTAAGATTGGAGCGTAATGGCAAACTTAGATTGGAGGAGTCGCAGGATCTACGACCACTTGAGATGAGACAGCGTCGCCATGCATGCGATCCACTGGGATACCATCATGCATGCGATCCACTGGGATACCATCATGCATGCGATCCACCGGGATACCATCATGCATGCGATCCACTTTAATAGTAATTCTTTGTAAGAAGGATCATATAAAAAAACGGTAGGAACCATAGTCCGTAAGTTTGTTGCCCGTTCTTCTAGGCTCTGGTCGCGTGGAACTGGCACCTAGATTCACCTAGTATGTAAGACGATTCTAAATGATCCTTGTGATTTTACTGAATAAAGCAGTTTTGACTTTGACTGGGACACCTTCATTGCACGGCGGAGACAAAGACAGTGAACAAGAAAACTGACGTCATTTTATGTTGTGTTGAGAAAATTATCTGCTTTTCAATATATACGCCTTAATTTATTAAATACATAGAAAACGGTTGAGCTATCTACAGACTGTTGCAATCGATCTACAGATAGCTCAACTGATCTGAATCAGTCCCGATCGGAAGCGTGCACAAGATACTAGCTGCATTGCCGCTATGTATGTACTGTAGACCATTTGTAAAATTTAAACGAGCATTTTGATTTCATGTCAATGTATGTTTAGAATCTTGGGTTTAAAACGTTTAAAACAATAAGTGAGAAATATCCTGGAAGAGATCGCTATTGAGCGATAAGGCCGCCCATTGTGCATTTATGTTCTAACTATTGTTCTTCTTGTATTTTGTGTGTACAATATTGCGTTATTCATTCATTCATTCATACATCAAAACATAGATACAACAGAAATATCTTAGTTCTGTTTATCTGTACAAGGACTGTGGATGTTACACATTAAATGGTATAAAGCATTATCTTTCGTTTGTTTCTACAATAGCAGATTAGTAATTTAGTAGTATTGTCGGCTGTGCGCGATGTTACCCGTATTATCGCAGACGGGTTCATTTCAATAGGTAGGTACAGTCGGCGTTACTAAGTGATTGTTTCAAACATTACAATATATTTAAATAAATAAACAGGTCTCTTATTATTTTAAAGATGGTTAAGCCTTGGAAACATTGTGTATATTCCTGTGTAAAAAAATCATATAACTGAAAGTTGACAATGAAATCTATCAAGAAACTTTAATAGTAGCCTAACCAGATAGCTAACAACCATTTTTTTTCACAAACATCATTATCTATCTAATTAAATATCTAAGTTGTTTACACCTGTAATGGTATATCACATGGTCCTAGAACGTAACAATTTTTTTTATGTATATATTGTGTGAATATGCCGTTGGTGTAACATAAATAAATAAATAAAATCTAAAATCTTTATGCGATTTAGCCTTAATGATAAGCCGAATTTCCCAAACATGGTAATATTTACATAACATGCCCTGTGTACCTACCTACCTACCTATTTACACTATCTCGTCTGTGTAAGCCAAGTATTTTTACAGCATAGGTAACAGTGTTGTGCATTGCCACTAAATTTTTATTTGTACCTAGGTACTTGTTTTGTGCACTTGTATTGTTTGTTTACCTCTTAAGAATCTAGAAATGTTCACATGTGTGTATAAAAGTTCATTAATAAGAATAAATAAATTTTATTTTTATTATTTATTTAATTGAAGTTAGAATGAACATCTAGTTGCGGCGTGGACTGTCCTCACATCGCCGCGCCGCGGACCGCACGATGCGAGCTGTATGTACCTAATCCCCCGGATCCGCTCCGTGGTCAGACCCTTCATTATTTCCACTACTCAAACTACATACTTCACTTTTACTAACAGAACTGAACTGGTTAGAACTTACTCTTACAGAACTTAAGTTGAAATTAAGGAACTCAATCCAGTATTATTTAGGACTAACAATATCTTTTGGTACTTTTAATTCTCCACAGTTGATAATTACCACAAAAACGAATTAATTATGATTTTTATTCTTATACGCGAAATAATGATAACCAATTTCAATGTACAAGTGACGGATGTTTGTAGGTATAGTATATTTCTTTATTTGCTTCAAAAGGCCAAGGACGAGCAGTCAGGCACGTAAAGGTTTAACATATTCGCAGAAAGGGTGAAATTCTCAGTTTTCGGGCTGAGCGGGCACGAGACGGGAATGTGGAAGCTTTACGGATTTACATTAGATATACATATCCGTGGACATCTCGGGACCCTTTCAAAGTGCTTCTTTGAAATCTTGGTTCCTAATAGCGAAACAGAATCAACAACATATGAACTTATGCAACAACTAAATAGTAAACTTTGTATATTATTATGTATATTATTTAGATATTACTACTTAAAAGACCGCATGATTGTCTGCAGCTATTGCATAAAAAATACATCTTAAGGTGTATTTTTTATGCTATATAAATAAAGAAAAATAAAAAGCCTGTAGACTAAATATCATAAATAATTTTATCGAATTCTAACTTCGAACATTTATTAGTGGTTCGTTTGTAGTAGTTCTAATAAAAGTCAGTGACCGAAAATACCGATTCAGCATTCCCGCACAAAGTTTGATTTAATTATTTAGTTGAGTGACGGACTAGGCGCACATAAAGTTGAAGCGGTGCAGAGACGAACTGTCGTAGAGCGCTATAAACGTACGAACACAATCCCGATCTGTTTTTGTATGAAATACAATGACTAGTATTTTCCTTTTTATAACAATCGAATTGACCCACAGAAATGAGACAATGGTACAATCGTGACACCGTGGCTGCCTGAAGACGGAAGGCGGCGTAGGGGCCGACCAAGAAGGCGATGGCGGGACGACCTCGATGCTTTCGAGAGGGACTGGTGGACGGAAGCAGAGAGCAGGGATGAGTGGAGGGATTTGGGGGAGACCTTTGCCCAGCAGTGACGAAATAGATTAGGAAAAAAAAAACCAAATGATTGTTTCACAATGTGACGCGAACGAATACTTATCGGACTCGGTATACGTTGAATTTTCCTATTTACCTACCTCTTGAGTGAATTCAATCAGTTAACATCTTGAGGAAAATGTTGAATAAAAGCTTTACAAAATAATCTAAAAAAACTCTTTTTATAGAGTAATTTAAGGGCTCAGCATAGCTTCAAGATGGGATGGGCTATAAACCTGATCCAATGCATTACCAGCCTTATATCCTGCTACACACAGTTTATTTTTCCTCTGAATACCGAACAGTAGTAACTACATTACAATCTGTTGTCTAACTACGTCAGCGTTTCAGAAGTTTTACTGAATTTCAGGGAATTCGCGCAACTCGTTTACGTGGACAAATCACGTCACATAAAAATATCGCGCATTACTTTAATCAATTGCTCACAGATTTAACATACATTCTACGAGTATGTATTTACTAAAATAGAAAAATTCTAGTTTCCTTACTAACTTTACTTAGTTTGGGACAAGATAGCGTAGTGTGAAATATCCACGAATATATGTTAAAATAAATTAATCCGAATGAAAAAACGTATAAAGCTAGTAATAAACTTAACAGTAGTAAATTAGTAAGTATTAAATAGCCGTGAGCTTGTAAACTGTATGGAATAGAAACTAATACAAAATGAGAATTTCCCACAGTTTTAGATGTTTCTCTATAGATACTAAATATCCACAAGATATTTCGAGAAGCTTCAGGTAAGTATATATATATCTGTAATCAAGATATCTGAGAAAATGTTTACTATGCCTGGACATCTCCATCTCGTGTGATAAAAAGCTTGTTTACTTATATACATTCTTGGATTGAATCTAAAGAAGAAGACTAAACTGTTCTAAAATTGTGGCCGCATATCACGTGTGACCAAACTCAGAAATTTGCACAAAATTCCTCACCACATTTACTTCGTCCAAACTCCCTCACGACAGACCTGCCCGAACTTCTTAATTAAATTAAAATCTAAACATTTGTTTAATTTTCGACAGGAGACAATTTAATTATCGGTAGTCATAACTGTCGACTCTGAGTTAACTTTCAATTGCCACCGGAATGCTTACCCAATTTTATTGTACTTAGGGTTTAATTTCGTTTGAGTTTGTGGAATGGATGTTTTTGAGTTGTAAGTTGTGGAAAGGCCGAGAGCCCGTGAAAGTGGGCCTGATTAGGGCCACTCGACTTGCTATGTCCTCGGAAAGTTATAAATGACTTTTAGATCGGTCCTCCAGCAAAGTCCCTTTAAGACTTGGATTTAACTTTGAGATACCTTTACATTTGATACATTACTTATCAAAAGGCGAAGTAAACAGCTCCACTTAAAGATAGCTTTCAATGTAGTATGAGTGACTGTCAAAGTATGAGTGAGTCTGAGGAGGTCGGGGTTCTCGCCATATACCTACAAAGTTTAGTTTGACATTTCATAACAATATTACAAACTTCAACAATAAATGAATTGTAATTATTACTTCGTCAAATAACATATAATATCAAGCAAAGCTTTAACTTTGATATTACACATTAATAATTTCCATCAAAAACTTTTTGTACCAAGTATCTGCGTGTGTATGAATTCAGGCATACATACCTAAAAATTAATTAATTAAACTGCTTATTCACAGTTCACAGAAACCTTTGGAATACAAATAAAAGTAATTGATATGTAAATTCAAAATTAATGAATGATATTCGCAGAACCAATTTAAGTTTTTATTACGTATATTATGTCTTAATAAGGTCGTCGTTCTTAGAATTCAACTTGATTTCGATTAAACATGGAAAATTGGAATATATTTTTGGCAAAAGTAGGAACGACCGACTCGACTTCCGAAATCTTCAAGAAGGTCGATAGATGTTCGGTCGCCATTCTCACAAAGGAGTTAAAACTATCTCCGTAAAGCCTAATTAGTCGGCTTTCAGTCACTAATATATTTTGCTGCGCAAATACTCTACCATTTATCCTCAGCCTTTTCGGTGGTATAACGTATATATGAGACACGTAAAATATTCAATTCTATCAAAAAGAAAATCAAAAATGGATCACGTCAAATATTTTTCCTTATAAAAGATTAACCGTACTAAGACATCATGCATCACAAGAGATGTTCTCTCAAAAAGCGCCACCTGTCTGCGCGACAAAGGAATTTACCCTTGCCGTGCCAACTGGGGCATGGCCCGTGATCAAAGGAACAACTCCTGCCGTGTTCCGAATGCCTGCTAGAATGTATGTGAACACGGAGTGCACAATACAAGCAGAAGTGGCGTTCATAAGCCGATATTCAAATCCTGAGTATTGACTAAACAATCACAAAATGCAATACCGAACGCTTGTTTCGTTTACTACAAGGTGGAACGCTTCTGCTTCTATAGCGATGATGTCCTGGTGGGTTCAATTCAAGTTTAAACAATGGAACGCAAAGGGCAAAACTATAATTTTAATTCCAGTTGCGCATAAATTGCATGAGAGAGTTTGGACATCTCTGCCACCAGACCACGGCTTTCTAAACTACGGATCCGAAACTAGACTGCCTTGATATAAATATACCATTCTAAAAAATATAAAAAGATATGCACGCGTATCGTTACACTCAAATGCAAAAATTATGCATAAGTAGTGTTGCCCAACAAGTGCATGTAAGAGCTGAACGCGCGTTCATTTTTTAAATAGATTATCTCTAAAAACCAATTTAGAATTCCAATTTCCCGGTGTTTGAGAATTTCGTCGGTCTGCCTGCCACCTCCAAGTGTTCTGGATCCCTGGTAGCTGTGTATGCATGACGGATGTAGGTCGTATGCCCCAGGGCGGGCGCAGGGCTAATCGCAGGGGACGTTAATATTTTATTCGCATCGGCAGATACGCAGTTTCGAGAATTTTCCGCTTGCAGAGTTGTTATACAGGGTGTAACAAATGAGGTGGACCAAAAGCAAAAGGGCGATAGGGGAGCTCAATGGCTATCCATAGAACCCCCATGTATGTTCAGCGATATTCAGTCGTTCAAAAGTTATTCCCACTTTTATGTTTTTTTTTTCATTAACATTTTTTAGGTTAGATTTCCCAAGTATACCCAAACTATCAAAACTACAACCGTAATTTTTTTACACCTTGTAGCTTAATAGTAGACCTTTCGTACTGCAGTACCAGTTTGAGTCGTTATTTGATTGATTTCCAAATAAAAAATAATCTTTGCAGAAAAATCCGAAACCTGAACTTCCGCGAAAAACTTTAGGAGCAATTTAAAAAAAAAAACTTGCTGAATTTTTTTTTTCATAACCTATTTTAAAAACTTCCTCCATTTATGGAGAAGTTACCCTGAAAATTTCATAAGGCTAGTACAGAAGGATCATGTTAAAAAGTGAACTCATGTGTTGTAAAAGTGCTGAAATCGACGGTTCAATCGACCAACACGATGGCCCGGGCAAGGCTCAGATTGTATGCCACCCCTTCTAATCAATTGCTCTTGGTATATTCTAGCAGCCTCTCGAACGTTTTCTTGAGCTACAACATGACAATAATACATTTCTGCATATTGAATGCATTGACGAGCCGACCGCACGACTGAGCGGATTTGGCGCCCAAAAAAAGGCCGCGCTCCCCGCCATACAATGCTTAACCTGGACTAATCGCACCATTAGTTGACCTGTCAGCGTAGATGAGCCAAATTTCCAGTACTGTTGTAGCACACACAAATTACAAGGTTTTGTGGAGGGGCATGCATTTTTATAATGGTTTATTTCTAACAGTTTGTGACAGCGATCTGCTAACGTGCTGCGTACGCATTGTATTATGCTGGCCACACACCATCCTTCCTATCGTCCAATCGGCATGACGCTACTGATTGGATCAGTTAGAATTGATCGTGTGTGGGAGTGGATTGGCATGACAGTTAGAATGGATGGCATGATCGAATTTCGATTCTTTTGGCTTGATCACATCGATTAGTATAAGATCCCGCCATAGAAAGATCTTCACCGTCGTGTTTATTCAATGAAACGTTTTTTATATATAATTTAATATGTAAATAAATATATTGCACATGGGTTGCCAAGCAAATTTTTGTCCATTTTTTTTTTATTAATAATTAAAAAATATTTTTTTTTAAACATTCCACCGGTGTGTTTATTAGATAAACTCTATACCAATCGAAAGTATGAAGCCCATAGAATATGCAAACGTTAATTTGCCTAACTTTTTCTGGTCACAACTATCGGGTAGCCAGGTATAAACAGGTAGGCTATAGTAGCATTTTGCAATGGTCTGTTTATTGAATTGAACTTAAATAAAATCAAAGATAATTATAATTATATTATTATAATTATACATTGGTATGCTCCTAAAAAAACAAATTTATTAAACATATTATACATACATAAAATTTTTATAAACTTCTTGAAAAGAATAGTTGATTGAAAACATCCTCATTTACAAAAAAATAATATTTGAACATTTTCTTGTTTAATTTATAAATAACCGTTTTTTAAAGTTATCTTTGATTTTATTTAAGTTCAATTCAATAAACAGACCATTGCAAAATGCTACTATAGCCTACCTGTTTATACCTGGCTACCCGATAGTTGTGACCAGAAAAAGTTAGGCAAATTAACGTTTGCATATTCTATGGGCTTCATACTTTCGATTGGTATCGAGTTTATCTAATAAACACACCGGTGGAATATTTAAAAAAAAAAAAATTTTATTTATTAATAAAAAAAAAATGGACAAAAATTTGCTTGGCAACCCATGTGCAATATATTTATTTACATATTAAATTATATATAAAAAACGTTTCATTGAATAAACACGACGGTGAAGATCTTTCTATGGCGGGATCTTAGGCTAGATTGGATACTGCCGATTGGACCGTGTGTGGCTGTGGGCGATTGGCAGTTCAGTTCGTAAGAAGGGCTTTGAAATTGAAAAAAGTAAAAATGTAGATCGACTAAACAAGGGGGGTGAGTACCAGAAAAATCCGAAATCCCCCCTTTTCGTCCCCCCTCTTTGGGTAATCGCTTCCAACTTTTTTTCCAGCAGTCCGATTGAGCTCAAATTAAAAAGCATTGTTATTTGTGAAATTTTCTATCCGAATCCGTCGAAAAATTTTTCAAAATCCGACATGAATCACGCTGTCAAAAGCAACAAGCCATAAATAATCGTCGTCAAGCCTGCAGTGTCATGCCGATTGGACGATAGATTGGATCGTGTGTGGTGTATATGGACGTACTGCAGATTGGATCCAGCCTGCAGTGTCATGCCGATTGGACGATAGGAAGGATCGTCTGTGGCCACTATTAGAGGACGTTGCTAATTGGACGTCATACCAACAGCTACGCTCAGCACAACTTCGGCGATGTGCCGAAAAAAAGTTATTTTATTAAAAGGAGTAAAGATAGTAAAGTAATAACCCTACACATTATATAAGTACCACCGTTTTAATAACATGGCCGGCCGTCGTCCTCGCCTCGAGCGTTGGACGTCCACTCGCTTTACCAAAAAAATTCTACACAGATTTTCAATTTTATACTCCGTTTTGGATAAATGTCTGCCTCAGGCGTATTTTGCCCTTTATTTTTATACTACCTAGCGCCCACGACTTCGAACGCGACGGAATAAACCGAAACCTACGTGATGTGTTTATAAGCTCAAACAGTAATATTATAGTAATCTCTTGAAAGCTTAATCTTTTAAAGGGTCTCAGGTAAGAAATACCTAAATCTTCAGCTACTTATGACCAAGGGACTTCTCAGTAACCTAACTAAATAATGTGAGGCCATCCCGAGGGCTTTGGGCACGTTGATCAAATTGTTAAGCTAGTTAGGCACACGAGGTGAGCCGCACACGTAGCTACTCTGGCCCACTCTATTTGTTTATTTCATACACCGCATTTTATGAACAGTATTATAATACAATTTAAACTGTAAATCTAAAAAATGCGTCTTGAACATACTTTTAACAAAAACCTTTTTCATTCTGTTGAACAATCCTCTATGAAAACTTTATAAAAACTGGAGTGTCCTACCAGGATGTCATGACAACGTGGCAGTCGACAAGCCTCCTTCACGAGACTTTGTTAGAGACAGCACACCGGCGGCGCTAATGTTCCAAGAACTCTGTCTTAATAATTCATTACTTAGTATTATATTAGAGATCTAACGAAGCCACTTTACAGAAATAAGCATATTCATGACTTAGAACACATTACAGACATAAAATGAGGAAAATTTGATTGAAAACGGTAATAAGACTCCTGCACTGCATGGGACCTCTTTTAAGTTTTTTATAGACTAGCCAAGTACTTATAGCATTTTGCTGTTTCACCGTAAATTTCTCGGTTAGAGAAACATCGGTGATCAAACATTTTCACGAGAAAATGTATTTTAAGGAAATAACCTTTTTGTTTGCTTTAGAAAAGGCTCTACAAAACAAAGACAACGATAGTATAATTACAACAGCCGTAGATACCAAGCTTATCAATTGAACCGGGGTCGTACCTTTTTGCGTCGAAATAAAAACAGACCCGGGGCGTTCCCGGGGGAACGACACGGAGGAACCTGGGTCACTCTGGCAGCTGGTAAATTAAATTAAGCTTAATCACGCTGTAATTAGGTTCAATGTATTTCACGAAAGCATTGAAATCTTATAATCTATTTATTGTAAATTGAAGTATCACTTGATTATATTAGGGACAGTAGACAAATAACAAATTAAACAAAAGTACTTCGTGCAAGAGCTTTTACAAATCGTATGTGCGACTAATAGAAAAATTCTCATGCATAAATATGTGTTGGAGGTAAAAGCCCAGACGGACATTTGCCTAAAACAGAGTGAAATCTCTACTACAAGCATTTCTATAATCTGTGCTAACGACCCAAATTGAATTGTATTTCGGAAACTTATTTTAATAGGCGCTGCTGACCCGAGGGCAGATTTTATTGAAACTTAGAGAGAGCTTAGTACCGGCCTCCTGGGGCATTCCGGCGGGTCGTATTTTATCCTGATTTATTAGTTAAATTCCTTTAGGTACTATAGCATACTATACCAACTACCTAAACCTAAGGTAGTTCGTTGTTACATCTACGTATTCCCAAGACAGCGTTGTTTTTTTTGAAGTGAAAACTTCTTTAGCGGCGCTGGGTGGGTAAAACCTTTCAAACTCGCGTCAGGGTCACGTGACGTTGATCGAAAAAGCGTAAGATCGAGGGGAAGGGAGAGGAACTAGTATCTCCCACTCTTTCTACCGTGCCTGAGTGTGCTGCTCTGTTTAGGCGGCACAGGGCGAAAAATAATAAAAAATAAAAACATAAACATTGTATTCTACCTCATAAATGATAGTACTTTTATACATAAAATTAAACACAACGTTAATATTGAAGTTTTCACTTCTGCCGGCACTCCCGGAGTGCTACCTTTTTTTTTTAAAGTAAGTAAGACAAAACAAGTAAATGAGTACGACCGCAGGCAACACAAGTACCAGGCGGACAGCGTTGACAAAGAAGTATCCGAGTGCGTCACGACACGAGCGTCCTTGCGTTTCTCACTGCATTTCTTTTGTCACTGCACGGCTTGTTGAACTGCTGAGCGCGGCGACAGACAGGCGGCAATTGCAATGTTTTTATTACATTCAATTTATTTTTATTATGTTTTGAGAATCGCAAATTGGTCTAAATAAAATAAAACGTACTTTAGAATAAATGTATGTGGATTCATTGAATTAGGTCATTTGGTTTGACTCGAAATAAGATAACTGCATTCATTCATTTAGTACTGGCAACATCTGATACTTAAAACTAAAAAGTTCCTGACATAGTTAAATACTTAGATAAATTACTACAACTATTAGATAAACTATACTCTACGAATGGAATATCCTTGCAAATTCGAGATTGTACACAATATTTTTCTTCAAAGTAAATGTTCAGCGCCATCTACCTTCAAGTGTTGGAAAAACTTTATAAAACCAAAAGGAACCTTCCCAAACTCGTTTAAGTTAGTTCAACGTTCGCTCGCTAGTCAGCTCTCTCGCATTCTCGAGAGAACCCTCTTTGAAACGTGCGCGAGCTTGCAACGTAGTCATACTGTAAAATTGTAGATGGCGCTGATCGTGAAATTTTTGAGCATGAGGCCAGATGAAAATATTTTGATACATTATAATATCCAAGCTAGGTAAATATCTTAGAATACTTACTGACTGCGGTGTCAGCTCATACTTGAAGCTCAAAGAAGGACTTGGCAATGACTTACCTGAAAATAGAAAAATAATCACTTAACCTTCGTACTTTATACTTCAAATAAAAATTGTGCCTATTAAAGTAGTACAGGCAGTAAAATGTAAGCTCGAAATAAATTGATACAATCATTTGGAAGAAACTAAGGCGATTTTTAACCTTCGTACTATAAATGAATGAAATATATTTTTTGCATGATTTTGTTTGTTTTTAGCAAGAATACTGGATTCTAGTTTTACTAATTTTAAATAAAAATGTTGTATAGAAATTTATTAGTTTATGTACTTAATTAATACAAACTTATATAATCACCAATAACATTCTGAAAGGACATCATACAGAACATATTAAATAAGGCATTGCATACTCGAACTTTCTAATTATTTGATTTACTTATTATCTATTTATCGGGTTTTTATAAACGTTCAACGTCTTGTCAGGTAGAATACTAATGCCTTGTATCCTATAAAATTAAAATAAACATGCAAGTAGAACAAATACTATATTGATCACCGCCATCTGTGGGATTCCGAGGGAACTAAATAATTTATGAAGGGTTCCTAGAACGCCTTGGCTTTACATAAACGTACAATGTACACATTTGTTGTGCGGTCCCTAATCTTGCCAAGTGTTTTTTTGTACGATATTTTTCTTTGTCCTCCTTTTCGACTTCTTAATCTATAAGAGCTTTTAATCACGTAGACACTATAAAACAAAAAATGAACCGAAGTGAACCAGTCAATAAGATTGTTATCTTGATGTGTGTGTCACACGGGGCTTTATTATTTAATTAAATGTGCTTTTCATCGGCTCGTGTTCTTGTCATGAAAACACAGTTTTTTTTTATTACTTATTTAAAATATCAGTTCAAACTTCAATTGCATTTATTCAATAAAATCACAAGGATCACTTTGAAACGTCTTACATACTGATGATTCTAGGCGCCAGTTCGCCGCGACCAGAGTCTAGAAGAACTGGCAAGAAAGTAGACCTGGATTCTAGCGTTTTTTTTATATGATCCTTCTTACAATTGTTAAATAAAAAGTTGGAACTAGTTCGTCTTAAGCTTGCTTGTCTTCTAGAGTATAAGTCAGCCAACTAAATAATGAGTGTGCAAACTTGTGCGAGCGGCATTCAGTAGAACCGATAGCCAATTTCATCGAGTGGTTCTTCCACATTACAATACCACATTCAGTCCGCAAGCCAACTTAAGCTTTAACCCTATGAATTGTAAATTCAATTACGGCTGAAACGGGAGATTAATTCGGAATAAAAGTCTCGACTTCAGTCGAAAGTAGACCTACTTTATGTTTTATGCAAAAGCTAACGGGTTGAACGATTTCTAGGAGCAGTGAGGTTATTTGAGTTCATAATTAGGGGTCTAAGTGGCGCCCAGCTTGCCAGTTAGTAACGAAATGGCGGCCTTAAGAGTAATTTCAGTAATTTGAAAAATTTACAAAAATCTGCTCCAGATTAACCCATCACTTAAATATGCACGTCACCGACATACAATGCACGCATGTTACTGCTCATTATTATGCAATGATTATTGGCAAAAGTTATTTTGTTATTAACATAGTTTTTGTAATATGTGTATTGAAACTAGTGTTTAAAAGCCCTGGAGGGACGCTACACCGGCGCGGTGCTGGCGCGGCTCCAAGCATGCGGCTCAGTGAACCGACACAATGCACAACCCGCCAGGCTATTGTTGTGTTTTACAAAAATAAGTGTTTTTCTTATTACTTACGGAAATTCGACTGGAATTTTCTCATATCTACTCAATGGTAGAATTGATAGTCGAAGTCCAGTGCTTGGTAAATGCAAACACTGAGTTAGACAGGGGCAATATTAGTTTAAATAAATAATTTCTAAGAATGCGATCGACATAACATAATTTATACAAGCTTATGGTGTCTTATTGCTGGAGAAATTTTCTCGCATTTCCGCAAAATGTAATTTAAAGAAGTACCTTCATAGGTACACCTATTGTAATAAAAAAGTCGCGCGCCTACCAGGAAAACAGTCGAATAAAGAGTAAACCGAATACACAGATGAAAGCTCCCTTTGTCTCGGCGCGACTCGCGCTTGGCCACGGACGATCTGGCTTTGTTACAGTTCATTCGTCAACATAAAAGTAACTGCTGGTGCATGCCATTTTCTTTTACAGATAAACGAGCGTCTCATTTTGTGAATAATTTAACACTACTGTGAACTGATCTCATACTTTGTCTCAGTCACTACAGGCAAGTTATAGTTATATTTTATACACACTAATATAACTTCATTTGTGTATTCATTAATAACTAGAACTATTACACTGTCTCGGCCAATCAATTGAAAACCACCTCGGGTGTCGAGGCAGTAAAGCAGCGTTGAAGGCTTAGGGGGGCGGCAGGGGTCTTGTTGCCGTCGCCCAGATACTGCATCCCGGATCCTCTCCAGTCGTAACGGCTATCCGTTCCATTGGATAAAGGGGGGAAGGGACGAGAGGGTGCATCTGTGTTTGCGCAAATGTTTATGCACCATAATATGTCCTGCGCAACGGACTGTTTCTGGATATTTTCCAGATGTTCTCAGTCGCCATTGCCGAAATCGGTTCGGAATCATCATCAATAACTAGAACCGTTCGCAAAACTATTACACTAATTATTACCATGTCAATAAATTGTGACTGTCATGACAATGGTCTCTCGCTATTAAATTATAATGGGACCACTGTCATAGAAATTGAAATTTTTATGAAATAAAATAATATGTAGAGATTTACTATTGTATCTTTGCGTGTCTTTCAAACACTACACAATAATTCAGTTGCGATACTCGTGGAGTAGTCTACTCTGTACGTACTGGACGTGCCTGGGTAGTGGGTTCGCGCGAAATATCAATATTTATGGTAATTGCGTACTGTTTCATCTTATATTATTATCAAACCATGCAGCACCTACTGAACTGCCCCACCTGCCCTTCTACATGTACTGAGGCCGACTTGATCTCCGCTACGGCATCTGCCATAGCGGTTGCCACATTCTGGGCGGATTCAATTTGAAGGAATGTTGACACGAAAGAAGAAGAAGAAGTTTCATCTTATCTCCAACCAAGTAAAGCATGTACAATAAATAGAATAGAACAGAATAACTAATAAATACAATGGATACAAGTTTCCAAATATTTTGTTAACACCTTTATAATTGTGACTACACAATTGCCTATGTTTGTTAGTGAGCATCGAACCTACAACCCTGAGCTGGACAAGTGTTATTCATAAATTATATGACAGGGTAAACAGCGGCCCGTAAGCTTTTTACGTAAGTTTTTATCAACATTATTTGTGTTCGTAAAGTAGCTCCGCCATTGTTATTGAATGCTCTGGCGCCATTCCAAACTATTATGTTTTTATTCGCATTGCGATCGTAACATTTGTAGCGTCAGCGTAACCTATTGCAAAGTTAGCCGGCGCCTGTTTTTAACGCACTGTCAATGGTGATGGTGATGGGCAATGGTGATGGAAAACATCATTGTAAGTGAAGTGAAGGGGCCACAGCTACGCCTTCTGTGCTTCGTGGTCCAAAACATTTTTACAAAGCACTATTTAAGTACAAAGTTTTACTATAAATATTGTAGTAACGTTTCCTTATTTCGGATGACGATGAAATGTCTATGAATAGTTCATTATGATTAATTAATGCTTGAGCACAATTATAATTAGACACTGTTAGGTAAAGCATGCTGACTAGGCTGGTGTAACTACTAGGTAAGTTTAACTACTGTTCCAAGCACTAAAACGTTCAGTTCATCAGGTCAAGTGGATAAAAAATGGTTCCCGACGCTGTATAAATCGTCTAGATCAGTACCCCAAGTACGAGTTTGTGAACACACGGATCGTAGTGACGCAATCGCCGAGCGCCACCGATTTTGTATGGAAATCCAAGCAGCGCCCCTAGCAGATTTCTTGAGAAGCTCGGATTTCCATACAAAATCGGTGGCGCTCGGCGATTGCGTCTCTGCGATCCGTGTGTGCACAAACTCGTACTTGGGGTACAGATGCCGAATGCAGGAGGACTGGCAAGTAGGCAAGGTTACTGGGTGTCGATATAAAACATATTCCTCAGAGTCTCATCAATATTTCATTACAGAATCAATATCGCTCGCAGTGCCTCGTTTTTCCCGCCATTTTTTGCGTTCACGTCAATGAAGTCACCGGATATGATTATAAAAGCTTTTGAAGCGGTTTCCGCCAACGCTATTATAAAGCGATTATTTTAATACTGTAAAATATTTTTAAATCGTTTCCATAGACGACGATGGACGCGACAGTTATTTTTAAAAAAACCTGTACCTAGTTTATTTGTTCTTAAAACGAGTCAATTTGAACCTTTTTAACACACATTCAGTGACTATAACGGCCGGTATTTCGAACGATGATCAACGAAAAAATCAAATAATTACTATGTGTCAAACTCGGATCAATCGTGATTTGGGTTTCCAGAAACCGGCCATAAATGTCTCGCCTATTATTTAGACGCATAACAAAAAGTTGGATTCGACAAAAACCGCGAAGGCTTGGCGAGCGGTGATTGAAGGGTTGAATCAGTCGTTCAATAAGACCACTTGATTGCTGCCGTCCTTCTCCTTTGTGAAGACAATCACGCGAAGTGATTAAAGAAACTAAGTATTTATTAGTTAAAATGAATGGCTACTTCAATTAGTTTTCTCATTCTGTATAATTCTGCAAATAAATAATATCTAATCTGTTTCGTGTATATCCAGTTAATCTACTCAATTACTGATTGAAAGCCGGCGAATTAGTTCGACGGACACGACCGACATACAAAAACTAATAAATATACTTATAACCTATTTATAACAGGTATTGGATCTAGAAAAATAATAATAACTTACCTCAAATAGGGTCTGGAAGAGATCGCTTATAGTGATAAGACCGCCCATTGTATATCTCGATTTCATTCAATTCTTAGTTCAATTTGTAATTTTAAATTAAGTGTTGTGCAATAAAGTGTTTCTATCTAAATAGGGTTCATGTTCAGATGCCCTAGCAGGTGTCGTACCTACATTCAGTTCCTAAAAGCTCATAAACTAGGTACTACTCATTACGGGCTAAGACTTCATATGCAAACATGCATTCTCATGTTGCTCCGAGGACTGGCGGTACTTGGTGGTACAAGTTGTACTACCAAGTGCCATGATTTCTCGGATGTTCTCCGTGATGATTTTGCAAGCGCGATTGAGACCTTGTGTACGATGTGTTAGAGCGCCATCTGTTGAGCGTAGTTTAATGCGCAGTTTCTCATGCAGCGCGCTAGATGGCGCTAAACTCTGGTCGGGACGAACTGGCGCCTAGAATCATCTATTATGTAAGACGATTCTAAGTGATCCTTGTGATTTATTGAATAAATGCAATTGAAGCTTGAAGTTTGACCACCAAGTGACATTCCATTATACCAGGTAAGCCTGCCTGCACATGGGGTAGAAGCCAAACTTCACACAAGCCCCCGCGCGCTCAGTGAGCCGTGTAGCGCTGATGACGTCATTAATCGTGCTCGTGGCTAGTCGTGACGTCACATCATCTACCCGCACACCCATTACTTGTTCCTAGACAGTGTATCTACCATTAGTTGTCACAGTAAAATCGCCTGACTTTACTACAGTAGTTACGTCAATATTAGTATTACGAATTTTAGTACCCAACTATCCGCTAGAGGCGCTGTACAAATCTTCATACATTTTTTTAACTACAGACGCTAGCGAGTGTAGTAAATATAGTATAGTAAAAACTCATGGTAGAGCTACAGGTGTCTAGAAGTAAACGCTTCAAAGTAAGTTTTTTATAGTCTTCTATCTATAAAAGTAACACCCAGACACATAACAAATTTTAATATTTATGTTCATCACACAAACATTTGCTTTGGGTGGGAATTGAACCCACAGCATGGAAGGCAGAACTACTACCAACTGAGCTGTGACGCCTTTCAAAATGTTATGTAGGTAAAAAGTATATGGCGTCGTAGCTATATTCGTAGAGGATAAGTCGTAGCTCCGTAGCGGCGTAGCGCCGTAGCGGCGTAGCTGACGAAGCTCTACGCGGCGTAGCGGGAAACTGCCGACTGGCTTACACTCGGATTTATTCAACAGATTTGCGAATGATGATCTACTTTCGAAACGTGTATGGTACAAATCTATCAATATATATAAAAATTAATGCCACTTTTCGTTGTTATTTTATAACTCGAGAACGGGCTCACCTATCCAAACCAAATTTTTAGGCTTTATTCGTACTAAGTAATTAGCCGATGGTTTATGTGAAATTTGCTTATAATCTGTCGAGTGGTTCATCTTATTTATTGCCTTTAAGGCGGAACTGAGTTCGCCGGGTCAGCTAGTAATCCCTACTTTTTAACAATAAAAATGATTCTATATCTTTCATCTTAAGAATAAAATTACAAAAATCAAAATTTCTTTGTACAGTAAAATCACAAGGATCATTTAGAATCGTCTTACATACTAGGTGATTCTAGAAGCCAGTTCCACGCGACCAGGACCTAGACTATAGGATCTTTGTGTTTTTGAGATTAAAATATCTAACAGTAGTTCTTTGCTACACTATAATTTTCAAGTTTTACGGCCGGTTTTCGATGATCAACGAAAAAATCAAATAATTACTATGTGTCAAACTCGGATCAATCGTGATTTGGGTTTCCAGAAACCGGCCGTAAGTATACATTCAATTTAGCCTATTTGTAAAAATGTCACAAAACACATATTGCGCTGATGTATACACAAAGTGATTATAATAAAAACAATATTTCATATACTACGCCAGTAATTAAAAGGTTCAAAAAGTGTTGAGATGACCTTGCTTACGTGCCCACGCGCCATCAGGTGGGCACTTCTATTTCTATTTGCGTGTTTGTGCTTAGGGAAATGTTAGTTATAATATATTAATGAGAAAATGTGAAAACTAATTAGAGAAAGTAACTGCTTGTAGGTTTTTATTAAATTGCCAAGACTTGTGGGTGTGGGCTCCCACTTGAGGATTATAATAAACATAAATACGAATTCAAACAACGCTACGTAAATATAACATGACGACCGATGTGGCGCGGCGGGCGAAGGTCCGCCTGCGACGCGAAGGTTGCGGGTTCGATTCCCGCCTTGGGATAAATGTTTGTACGATCTGCAAACATTTATTTCGGGTGTTCTGGGTATTTTATATGTATAATAAAAAAATATCGATCTATATAATGTATTGTATTAAGTATGTCAGTCTTCTAGTACCCATAATACAAGCTCTGCTTAGCTTGGGCCTAGATGATGTTGTGTGGATTGTCCAGCATTATTTATTTATTATTTCAGTACATTTCCAGGTGACTTATAGTACCTACTTCTATAAGTATAAATATAAGTCGGCCGCACAAATCGCACGAAGAGCAACGCGACTACTTGACACCCGGTACGCTAGTACGTACCGCGGCGGTCTAATAAAACAACGCCGCGTTACGTACTCGTGCGGAAGGACGGGGTTGTCACACTTCATTCACAAAACATTTAAAAGGAATAGTATGCTACAATTATTTACCTACTTTATGTATGAAAAGTGTGCTACAGTTATTGCTGTGTGAATTTTGTCCATAGGTTGTAGAAAGTCGTCGTTTTATTTATCAGTAGGCATTGACCAAACACATTTTTAGTAAATCAACTTTTACCAAAAATATGAACGTTTATTGTGAATGTACGTGTTAACAACAGAGCTATTCAAGTTATACAATATCACACATTAAAACAAGTTGAAAAATGTGCTGTTTGTATGTACTAACGAGTAGGTAGGTAGGTACTTCATTCTCAATCTGTACGGTTTTATAGGACATGTTTATGGTCATTACAAGTACCGAAATATCCTGTGCGTTGTTTGTCTCTGTAGCGCACTGGACTACTGACGGCTCTAGAAATTTACGGACTACAATAAACATATCTGGAACTTAGATTTAGGGAAACTTGGATTTAACCATGATGAATTTTGCATATTCGTAAGCAAAAGTATGGATACAACTATGTATGTAAAACGTATAAAACGTAATAAAACGAAAACTCTTATCAAAGGCATATTATAAAATAACTGACTATTTAGAAGACAAGCAAGCTTGGGACGAACTAGCTCCAACTTTATTAAACAATTGTAAGAAGGATCATATGAAAAAAACGCTAGAATCCAGGTCTAGTTTCTTGCAAGTTCTTCTAGACTCTGGTCGCGACGAACTGGCGCCTAGAATCATCTAGTATGTAAGACGTTTCAAAGTGATCCTTGTGATTTTATTGAATAAACGAATTTGAAGTTTGAAGTTTATGCGATTTGCTGTCACTAGTTAGGAGTACTAGAGTATTGATATTTTCCAGAAATTGTACTACGTCATTACAAGTAGGCTAGCTGAACCCGCCGCGACTTCGTCCGCGTGCCGTTTTAAGATATTTTGCGATAACCCATTACCATTACTATCTTCTTATGAAAGAAATTGACGGTAAAGTGCAGTCTAAGAAGGAAAACTTAGTACATATTGGTACTTATTCTTAAAACCGGGCAAGTGCGCACGAAGATTTTCGTACCGTATCTATGGCCCGTTGCCCTTATCAATATCGAATAAATAAAATTTACGTTTATATATAAGCCCCCTTGAATATTAATTATGCGTGATAGTTAGAGAATTTAAAATAGACAGAAATTAAACACTCAGTAATACGATCTAGTTTTACCCTTTGGTTACCGAACCCTAAAAACCCAATAACGTAAACTACTAAAACATAAGTAATCAAAACTCACTAAATTACCGTTACCGTAAGTAAATAAATCAGGCCAAGTGCGACTCGGACTCGCCCGCTATAAGTTCCGTGCCATACCTATGTAAACGATTAAGAAAAAAAACATGTTTTTGTACCTATGCGAACCCTCTAAGCATGTTCTGTTTTTAGTATTTGATATCTATGCCGGACTAAAATATAATAACTATGTCCGGTTAATGTACAACCATGGAAAGCACGACCCGGAATGTACGACCACGGAAAGCACAGCCAGGAATACGCAACCAGGAATTCTCAGCCAAAATGTACATGAAATCCGGGCTGCGCATTCTCGACATGTGTTAGGAATGTCCAACCACGGAATGTAGAGCCGTGGAAAATACAACCATGGAATTGGCGTCTATTGCTCTGATTGGTCGAAATCAATTGGAATGAATTGGGTGCATGGAAAGAGCCTCCTCGTGGCACACACCGGTAACAGCTAGGCACGGTAAAGCAGTGTCTAGTCTGGCTAATCTTTCCAATACGATGCTACAACAAAATACAGTTGTAGCATCGACACGATAAGAAGAAGAAGATTGGTCGAAAGCCTAGCCTATGCTTCGTTTAGATGAAACCAAAGATTAAAATGTTACTATCCCATTTTGATAAAGATAGACTGCACAGATTATAATATGAAAAGAAAACAATTCAATTCAATAATTGTTATCTGGCAAATGGTTCAACGCATGTAGGTTCTGGCGCGGTTTTCTATATCAAACTAACGCTCGTCGCTTCGCTCCTCGCACCTACTGTGACGCATCACACATGAAAAAAAATCAGTTTAAAAATAATATTTTGACAGTGGCATAGTTAGCTACTTGTACATGATCGGCTAAACGAAAAATTCGAGTAAGCGCAAACGAAGCATATGCTATGACGTCATTTGGCATCAAATTCCCAACACGTGTCGGGAATGTACAACCATGTAATACACAGCCACGGAATGCACAGCCCGGAATTGGATGCCAAAATGGTCACCGATTCCGGGCTGTACATTCCGTGGCCGTGTCATTATCCGATAGGGCGTTCGATGGTACCGCCAGCATATCAGTGTCGGCTCCGATATCCGATATCGAGACGGACAATATGAAAGACAGGTACATTTTTCATACATTTTAGTTACCCGGATATCGGATCAGCGTCCGACACCGATATCGGATCGGATAATGTGAAAACGCTCTGACTCTCAAACTTGATTGAAATCGTTCATAAAAAACGCTACTACAAACTTCCTTTTTGCAATATTTGGTGTAAAATCAAGTCATTAATGTGCGTCTCAATTTTCATTGACTTTCGTCTATAAATAACGTTACAGAAAACTTCCCTCATTTTATTGCATTCATTAGAGTAAAATTGTCACAAAGCGCCTCTTAATAATTTGATTAAAATTCGTCGATTTTTATCGTTACAACACACTTGCCCCCTTTCCCACGGAGGAATTTTAAAATATTATTATGAAAATAGTTATATATTTTATAAAATATTATTATATTAAAAAAACAAACCATCTAAGTAAATTATGTCTTTGTATGAGACTATAAGCGCCCCTTGATTATTTAACATTTTGTTTTTAAATATTTATTCGTCATTAGCGGTAATTGGGTACGCAACCCTAGATAACTTAGCAAAATAACTCGATTCAACGAAAATATTGCTAATACCGATCGACTTACCTATAACACATTGCCAAAACGCACCGATAGCGCGTTCTAGGATTACGCCACGCATGACAGCGCCATCTATACTCGAAATCGTATACTAAATCGTATACGATCGAAATTTTAAACTTAGGGAAATTTTTACAGGGAATTTTTTCTAGAGAAATTTTTACATTTAGCAAAATCATCCCCAGATGATTTTGCTAAATGTAAAAATGCAGATCTATTTTATTTTGTGTCAACATTATGTGTATCAAGTTTCAAGTCAATCGGTTCACAATAAAGATAAACTGCACAGATTATAATATGAAAAGAAAACAATCCGATTCAATAATTGTTGTCTGGCAAATGGTTAAACGCATGTAGGTTCTGGCGCGGTTGTCTATATCAAACTAACGCTCGTCGCTTCGCTCCTCGCACCTACTGTGACGCATCACACGTGAAAAAAAATAAGTTAAAAAATAATATTTTGACAGTGGCATAGTTAGCGAAAAATTCGAGTAAGTGAGTATGACGTCATTTGGCATCAAATTCCCAACACGTGTCGGGAATGTACAACCATGGAAAACACAGCCACGGAATGCACAGCCCGGAATAGGATGCCAAAATGGTCACCGATTCCGGGCTGTACATTCCGTGGCTGTGTTTTCCTTGGTCGTGTAATCACGGCACCCATGATTGTGGTGATTTCCATACTCTTTACCTTAGGTTAAAAGAAGACCCAATCAGTTTTTTTTTAATTACCTACTTAAGAATGCCTAGAGAATGTTTCTTCGAATTACTGGAATTAGATAGATATAGTAAGTATTTCAATTTCATTTATAAAATCCTCCACATTTATATCAATAAATGACTCCTCCACATTTATATCATCCATTATAAATTACCGTTTAGAAATTTGCCTCCTTCTTGTCACCGCACTATGAACGCACTGAACTGAACACGTGGGGTTGCGACACGACGTTGCCGTCCTGCTGTCGAACGCTCGCGGTACGGACGCCGCACTGTTTCCGCACCGTGCATTTTGTATGAAAACATACGACCGTCCGTCCTTACGCCGAACGACGAACGCACCGCTTCGGCACTGCAGCGGTCCGATACGAAACGCATAAATTGAAAGAGCCCTAAGAGCGTTTTCACATTATCCGATCCGATATCGGTGTCGGACGCTGATCCGATATCGGGGTAAGTAAAATTTATCAAATATGTCCGGCCCGATATCGGATATCGGAGGTACATATTTCATACATCTTACTTACCCCAATATCGGATCAGCGTCCGACACCGATATCGGATCGGATAATGTGAAAACGCTCTGACTCTCAAACTTGATTGAAAGCGTTATCTCATTATCCGATAGGGCGTCCGATGGTACCGCCAGCATATCGGTGCCGGCTCCGATATCCGATCTTTATCTTTATCTTTATCTTTATCTTTATCTTTATCTTTATCTTTATCTTTATCTTTATCTTTATCTTTATCTTTATCTTTATCTTTATCTTTATCTTTATCTTTATCTTTATCTTTATCTTTATCTTTATCTTTATCTTTATCTTTATCTTTATCTTTATCTTTATCTTTATCTTTATCTTTATCTTTATCTTTATCTTTATCTTTATCTTTATCTTTATCTTTATCTTTATCTTTATCTTTATCTTTATCTTTATCTTTATCTTTATCTTTATCTTTATCTTTATCTTTATCTTTAATAATTTGATTAAAATTCATCGATTAATAACGTTACAAAACACTTGCCCCTTTCCCATGGAGGAATTTTAAAATATTATTATGTAAATATATATATGTACATAAATAAAAAATATTTATTTATTTATTATATATATACATACATATTTAATAAAATATTATTATATTAAAAAAACAAACCATCTAAGTAAATTATGTTTTTGTATGAGAAGACTATAAGCGCCCCTTGATTATTTAACATTTTGTTTTTAGTTTTTAAATATTTATTCTATTCGTCATTAGCGGTAATTGGGTAGGTACGCAACTATAAATAACTAATCAAAATAACTCGATTCAACGAAAATATTGCTAATAGGTACCGATCGACTTACCTATAACACATTGCCAAAACGCACCGATAGCGCGTTCTAGGATTACGCCACGCGTGACAGCGCCATCTATACTCGAAATCGTATACTAAATCGTATACGATCGAAATTTTAAACTTTACTTACTCAATTTTAGGGAAATGGGGATGATTTTGCAAAATCTAAAAATGCAGATCCATTTTATTTCGCGTCAGCATTATGCGTACCAAGTTTCAAGTCAATCGGTTCACGGGATAAGATTCTGCATACAAACTTCAAAGCCTTATTTTAGGGCTCCGGAGCGTTATTTCCAAAATTCCTGCCTTAGTACGCCACACAGTCACTCCAGGAACACGCCTTCCAAATTTCAAGTCTCTAGGACCAGCGGTTTGGGCTGTGGCTCGTACGTCAGCCGTCAGTCAGTCAGGACTTTGATTCTTATTAATGAGATTGTAAGAAGGATCATATGAAAAAAACGCTAGAATCCAGGTCTAGTTTCTTGCAAGTTCTTCTAGACTCTGGTCGCGACGAACTGGCGCCTAGAATCATCTAGTATGTAAGACGTTTCAAAGTGATCCTTGTGATTTTATTGAATAAACGAATTTGAAGTTTGAAGTTTATGCGATTTGCTGTCACTAGTTAGGAGTACTAGAGTATTGATATTTTCCAGAAATTGTACTACGTCATTACAAGTAGGTATGCTAAAGTTTTCTACTTGGCAGTAAGTGGTTATACATGTAAGTACCATTAAAGTCGGCGCCCAACTCTGAAGCGCGCACTAACAAACATTTTCATCGGCATTGTCACGCACGAGGCAAATTAGACATCAACTTAGTTGTCAAAGATTAAGATTGACAGTCTCCGAAGGGGCAGCTCTTATAAAGTTTAGTTACGTGCAAGCAATGTAGCGTTAACACCGATTTTCAGTCTGTAGCGTAAACGATTACAGTCATTCAAAACGAATAATAAAAAGAAAATTTCGCTCACAATAAAAAGTAATTTTCATTTACATTGCACCGCGGCGGCGGCGGCCCTACAGCGACCGCCTTTTGTTCAACCTCTTTTTTGTTCGAAAAAGAAACGTACAATTGCAAGGGGGTGCTCGGGGGTTGATTTTAATTTTCAAATTACCCGCCGAGACACTTGAACCCGGATGCCGGAACAACACCTGACTTCAACCTTTTAAAGTGATATTTCGCAAAACCTTACAAGGGTCATCATGTTTTCATTGTTTTTATGTTGGAATATTTTTGCGGACTTTAAAAAAAAATAAGATAAGCACGAGTTCAATACCTAACACATTGTACATAGTTGTTGAGTAGATGACAAGATGAGAAGATATAAGATGTTTGAAACACATATTTCAGACACCTTATATGTATTTCTTTTCATGTCTAAGATTTTAAGCTCTCGGTTATCTGAAGAAATAGAGGATCTGTGAGTACTTGTAAAATGAAAATAAATATAAAACTCATTTGAAAATGATTCCTCGAAAAACCTACTAAGTACGAACAATAATTAATTTACGAATCACATTCCTGGCTGAAAAAATTACCTGTGTTTTAATGAATCCATTCACTTTTTAATTAAAAAGTAAAACCCCGCGGTTGTTATAAATCGAAGCTGTGCGTAATGAAACCTCGAAATGAGTAAAGTTGGCGCGTAATTCTAACAATACCCTCATTTTGAATCTAAACTCTGACATTGTCTTAGCTTGAGCTACCTGAGATTTTGAATGTCGGAGCCTTAAGTAGCTGTGCTGCTAGCGACTTAATGCGCTTTACAAAAGCATACGTGATAATATCCAGTCATCAGAAGATGAAGCGATTATATCGGATAGGTTATCTGCTTGTCCCTTTATTGACTGATAAAAATAAATAACACATCGCTCATTCCGGGATAATGTAGCCGAGCCAACTAACCGTTAGATATACGTACCTATATCTAAAGGTTAGTTGGAAAATTCTACGAAACCAAAATACATTCTCGGCTACACATTACATTTACACTATACAGAGTATTTGTTATTATTTAGATATATCTATGACATTTGACGAAGCTTTCAAAGGAAATATCCAATCTAAATTCCTTACCGAATACCGTGCGTGTACATATCTAACAAAATATATGTGTTGGGTAAACACGTTATTATAATATTATTATATTACTACATAGCAACACCAAGACTGAGTCGTTTCGGTCTGTCATTGTGTTCTTATGTATGCTTAGATCTTAAAACTACGCAACGAATTCTGATACTGTTTTTTTAATAGATAGAGTGATTTTAAAAGAAGGTTATATGTATAACACTTGCATCTATCATCATTGCACCCGTGAGTGTGCGAAGCCAGGGCGAGTCGCTAGTCATATAGTTTATTGCAATCATAATACAACGTGTGACGTATTACCATTATACATCCGAAAGGGGTGTATTCACACAGAGCATATGAATACATTGGTGAGGTCAAAGGTTCAATACATCGAATTTGAAAATCCAATACACTAGTAAAAATAATATTATTAGAAATGTGTCAGCCCTAGCTACAAACGCGCGATTTCGCACTGACACATAGACAATTTAATAGACAATTTATGTCTTACACACGTAACGTAAAAGCAACTTGTTACCTAAAAATCTACAGCTTTTACCTTTTCTCCCTCCTTCTTGGTTGAGCTCGGAACTCAGCCAACTTTTGACACGGTAGGTATTACTGGTACGCATTCACAATCACACAGTCATTGTAATTTGTTTGTCATTGTTTGAGTACATAGACGACATCGTCACCACTTTAAAAAACTACTACCACTATTACTGAAATAGGTAACGTATTTACCGAAAAAATCTAGATATTGCTTGTTGCAACGTTGCAAGGCATGCCAACTACGACTGACTGAACTGACAGAATTTCACTCGAACAGTCAAACAAGTTTAGACAAGGAGTCAGCAAGTTAGTTGTTATTCAATTTTCAAAAACAGCTGTAAATAGGGTTGTCGAAATGTTTTGTCAATAGACGTGTTAAACAAAAGTAAAAAATGGATTTCATGAATGAAAAATACAAAAAAATGAAAAGTCGTAGAACAAATGTTGTTCGCAATGACGTATACTATTCCCCCCTTTCGGGGTTATAGGGACAAATTGTTACATATTGTATAAACGTTAGTTCTCGATTGGGATACTTGG
The DNA here is from genome assembly GCA_932527185.1 of Ecliptopera silaceata. NCBI lineage: Eukaryota > Metazoa > Arthropoda > Insecta > Lepidoptera > Geometridae > Ecliptopera > Ecliptopera silaceata. The sequence continues at coordinate 9,364,880 of OW052211.1, forward strand.
GATCGAACCCACAACTCAGCTGTAAGCCAATCTTTATAGTACCAGTGAGTATTTAAAGATAGTCTAATCAACACTTAATAAAACAATTTAGATATTGGAAACTATATAAAATGAAGATAAGGCGTAGTTTTAAACATGCATTTTTCGATTTGATAGAAAAACGTTAATTTCCTTTTACGAACCTAACTTAATTTCATGACACAATTAAAGTAAAAGTTATTCAGAGACACCATTTGGGTTTAAGTCTAATAATATCGTATTTCAGGTTTTAAGACGAATAAATTAAGCTTTGGTCGGTGGACATTATGAGTTATTACTATTCGTGTCGGCAAATTATTATCTCGGTAGTAGCATTTAGAGGTTTCCAATATAGAATCAACCTATTTTGGCTAGGAATTGTGATATGAAGTTTTACATAGCGTGCATTATTGCGATGCCCTAGAGCTTGAGCTTTCATTACTAATTAAATGGCCGGTTTCTCGAACGATGATCAACGAAAAAATCAAATAATTACTATGTGTCAAACTCGGATCAATCGTGATTTGGGTGTCCAGAAACCGGCCGACAATCAATTTATATTTAATTTCTCGTGAGATCAATCAAACATCAGACAATACAAAAAATTAAAAGTAGGTCTCACCCATCTAGTTGACATAATACAAGTTTTGTTTTGAGATTGGATAGCATTGTGTGAAATGTCCTAAAATAATTGTATTTCTATTAAAAAAACAAAAAAGTTTTAAGATATAAAATTCATTTAACATTCACCCTCCCGGAGGGTCGGAGGGACAAATGAATGACAAACGTTTATAATGACATTTTGATAAATAGCCTGCAGACTTCTTGGCGTCGAGAAGTGATGGTTTAGATTTATAAGAACATTGTGTACTTGCCCTAAATTGTTTGTTTGCAACGAGGACTAGACTTTACTTCGGTAATACGAATATAATTGTATTATGAATGCTCTGTACTAAAAGGGATATATATGCAGGATTATAAACTTCAGAACATACGGTCGCATACGGTCAACCCATGTATTGTTTAAAACTTAGGTTCGTGGCAACTACAACTAGTTTTAAAAATTTAAAGGTCCAGTAGCGTTCAGACAAAGTATTACAAAAATCAATAATTATTTATTCGCGATAAATTGCTTATTGTGAAGCAATTTATCTCAAAACATTGTATATTTAAGTAAGTAATATCATTTTGTATTTATAACCACAACCCAGAATGTGTTATGAAAACTGCCTTCAAATCCTAAGCCTGGAGAGTTGATGTTATGTAGCTCTAGTAAGTCTATCTGAATAATTTACGCGACTTGGTGGGACGGGAGGCGGGAGTCAGGGGTGGCGCGGCCTACAACATAAATCAAAATTATGGTAGCTTCCTGTTTTTGCTGTTGGAACAGATAAATTTGTCTCGGTATGACTAAGTTATGCAGCGAATCAAGTACACGCGAGAGCAATGAATCTGGGTTAACAACACAAACCAGTTTATGGATCGCTGAAAAATTGGTTCGTATAAATTACACTCTATCAATAATTTAGTACATATTACGCCAGCTCTTCTATGTCGAGATATTAGGATTTATACACTAATGATACAGATTCAACGCTCATTAGTGTAAACACAGTTTGAGCTAGTTAGAGAGGCAATGTACTACTCATTAACTTACTTTAATACTTCTCTAGGATTATACCTCTAGCTGTTGTTATTTGTGTGGTTTCACTAATTGAACAAATAACTGAGATAAGGGTAAAATAAGGTCATGGTGAATAGTGGCATGTTACAAAAGGCCTACATCAAATGAGTCGGCCGACAGCCCTGCCAACACGAGCGCGTGTAGCTGTGCTCGCTGCCAGAATATGGAAGCAGTGTCTAACTTGTATGAGTTAGCCGCTTGAAGCACAATGTTAGGGGAATTCATTTGTAAATCTTGTTTCATCATTTTCGTGGACATATTTAGTAAGCAAACAGTGTTCATTATTAGGAAGATTAGGCTTCGAATTCGTCGATAAAACAAAAATCATAATGGGATACCAAACAATTTAGGACTAGCCGCATTATTCAAATGTATCTAACTATGTTATTATAATCTGTACTAAATTGTATTCAACGCTGCCGCTGGTTCCCTTCAAGTAAACCACTTAAAATTAGCATAACCCCAATTATGCAGCTACGGTAGGAAATCATGTAAAACCCACTATGGCCTACACACAGATCAGTACCATCATACCTACTAGGAGGATCCTCCCGAACAAACACTTGACGATATAATTTTTCTCGGTGTGCACACCACTCGGTGCTCTCGACGTAATAGCTTGCGCACACCAGCGTCTCCCGATCGATGCACAAATATTAGCTTTAATAAAGCTTGGTGACACTGACAGCCGGTTGTTTGACACTTGATACGTTGATACCTATGATGGGACAAGCTGTTTTATCAACAAAAGTTAATATAAGTAGGTTCATAGACTGCGTATCGACTATGTAGTATCTCAGGATAATTTTTAATAAACTATTAAAGTATTTTCTTTTAACTAAAATAGATTCAGTCATCATTGTAGAATGATCTTTATAACATCCAAAATGACTCGAGCGGATGTCGAAGTTGCCACCGTTCCCTTGATCCAGTCGCTGTTCTGATGCACTGTTTATAGATGAAATAAAAATAAACCAATCTGTGAATGAGCTCCGCAGTTGTTTGCCTTGTTTCTCCCTTCTTTTTGCAAGTGAGTGTAATTCTCAGTCGTCAGTTTCTTTTTGCAATGTGTAATTATGTTGACTGGAGCTGCTTTGTGACTGCAGCTGGAGAGCTTATTCTTGGAAACGTACGAAAAATTTTATAGACCGAAGTTTAATCTCGAACGAAAACAAATAAAACCCCATGCCGAGCCAAGCGACGTACCCACTGAGATTTGTCGAACGCTTCAGAGGATAGATCCCCTAATGTTTGCGACAGAGCGGCTTGTTTGTTTTGACTCAATGGCTAAGCTATTACGGAGTGCACTTTTTCATTAACTTTCGCTTATTTGGATACAACTGTTTGTTTTGATTTGGTTTTGTATGTATATTCTTTATTTTGGTGGTCCGTGTGTGAGAGTGAGTTTTAGGGATGCCCATTATTTACTTATTCTTCTTCTTCTTCATACTTGTCAGTAAGTATGTATGATGGGTGTATGTGCAAGATTAGTCATAACCAGAAAGGACAAGTGATTAAAGCAAATTGATTACACAGGGAGTACCCTGTGTAATCAATTTGCTAGGCAGTAGCCTAGCTGGCCCTCAAGGCTTGCAAACATATTAAAGAGTAAACAGACGAAGCCTTGTTGATTAAGTAACTTCTTGGAGACAGAGCCAGTTAGCGATAGTTTATTAATTAGGGTCAGTGTGGCGGACAGTGTTAATCAGAAACAATCTGTACAGTATCCTTCCGTCGCCCTCGCCCCCAGCGGTCACGCCTGACAGACATTAGCTTGATTAAAATACTTTGGTTTTGTGTTGGATTCATATCGTGATTTTTTTCGTATATTGCATAGAAATATCATATCATCATAGGTAAGGTTTCTGTCTTAATCGTGCTTTGAAAATCAATTAACGAGCGTAGAGGTTTGAAAAGATAAAACTACTTAAATGTTGAAAGTTTGTAATTTGTATATATCTGTACTCTAGTACTTGAGTTTGACTCAAGTTAGAATTGAAACTAGAACGCTTCCAATGAATCAGTCAGTCGATCAGTTTATAAAAGAATTATTGATTTGGAAAGAACTTTTATAATATCCTTATTATGTTTATTTGATATTTTGAAAATTGTTGGCCTTTATTCTGTAAGGTTGTTGTTGAAAATACTTCAGAATACCACAAATGTGTGTACCTTCTTCAAATAAAGTTCTCAAAATACTTTAACTCTCGATCGCTTTACAAAAGTGCGACGTATAAAATATTTGACAGCTAAACTTTTAGAATATTATTAATATTACGGAAGTTTTACAAAATGTACATCGGCTTCCTCGGAACGTCAACAAAGCATAATTTCGTGAAAACATTATAACACGTGCCGAAAATACTTTGTGGTGAGAACTCGACGGTTCAATATTTGGATAATGTTCGTACCTTTTTAGACCAACGCTTGCACGACGAAGAAACCCTAACCTAGAAACGCTCTGTACTTATATATTGCTTTTGCTATGAAGCGGGGCTATGGTTATTCTATATATATTACATGTAATCTAAGCCTAAACTTTGTTCTAAATAAATCAAACATCTAGATGAGAATTGTACGTACATTGTTTTATAGGATTTGGGAATAAAGTAATAAAGATGATGAAGAAGATTCTTGATGTACTGGGTAGTGGATATTCTGATGTCTTGGTAGTGGATATGGGATCTGGTGACGGGGTGCGTGGAATCAGGGTACGGGGTGATTGATGGACATGACGTGTGGGCAGCTGATACCTGGTGAACAGCAACATAACTATTATGGCATCAAATCTTGTATATTTTTCATAATCTTACGTAATTTTAACGAAGTTGGTCGGCGGATGACTTACCTGAAAACAAAAAAAATGTGTTTTATGTCATATCCGTATTATGTAAAATCACATTTAAAATAATAATAAGTATAATTCGAACAAAACACGTTCACACGAAATTGGTTTAAATTGAGGTAAATTAATGTAGCAGCCAAAAATAAGGTGAGTGTTATTATAGGACAAATTCTGAAATTATGTTAGGTGGGTTCATTACATTCATTAGATTCGGTACTTTTCCACAATTAAAACATAATTGCTTGTTATAAAACATAGGTAAACAAGTACGTATTTTTTAATGAATTATATATCGAAATTCATCCCATCATTCAAAGTACTTAGTAGTAGTTTAACGGCCGGTTTCTGGAATCACGATTGATTCGAGTTTGACACATAGTAATTATTTGATTTTTTTCGCTGATCATCGTTCGAGAAACCGGCCGTAAGATGCGCGTCAATGTCAACTTGAAATTAACTTTGTCAATTGACAATGCAAAGTAAATGCATCTTCAATAGATAGATAAAACATTTATTACAATACCTACTTGCTACATCACACAGTGAAATGAAAACCGTAACCAATAAATTATAATTGTTCAATAATTGTAAATATATGCTAATTCTCTAATAACAATAGCAAAAAGTCGAATCGACCCAGACGAATCTATCTTAGGAACGCGAATTCGCGATCACTTTAATCATTGCCTTAAGGTTATAAGTTTTAACTAAACGTCTAAAGAAACAACTGCTAATTCCTAAACCCAATATCCAACGTGATGGCAGACCGCAACAGTAACATAACACCGGCGCGTTGCTGAATACTGTGTTTACGAACAACCACACATCTACAAGATAAAAGGCCTTATTTACAAACGTTTTAATCATATACCTCAATTATTATTTAGTTATTCACAGAATTTGTAGCATAACATCTCCGTCGTATCTTTTTGTTCTAGGATTTATAAGTACAATATTATTATTATGATGAGTAAACCATTTTTTAAGTATGAAAAACTAATCAACTGTTATTTATATTCCGGGGGTACTATAAGTAATAAAAGCAGAACCGTATATTTATATAGCATACAACAAAGCCACTATATTGAAAAAGTATATTTTAATTAGCCAGATATTTCGATACATAGAATGGTCTGTACAACAGGTCATGAACAAGTAATAATTTGTTTTACGTATCTAATATATTAATTATTGTCTAGGCTTCAGCAACTATATAATTACATGGTCCTTCATCATAATTCAGAAACTAATAATAACACGAAATGTTTTTGGAAATCGTATCACTGAAGATTCTGAATCGCCTGAATTCCAAACTTATAGGAGAAAACTTACAAAAATGCAAAAAAAACAGTGCGACATCAGTGATAGATGTTGGCGCGTTTGTGAACAATGAGTAGAGTCAAGTAGGTGTGTACAAGAACCGCATTGCATTTTACAACCATCGTAAATATTACGAGGTTTCAACCTCGGTGCGGACTCATTCGGATCCGAGCATCGGATCAGCTGATAAGTGCACAGCTTACAGTATGTCGTAAAGGTACGACGGGATTTATACTCGCACGTCTCGGTGGATACATATAGATGTGCACGGCGGTATATGAAGGAAGAAAGCTCAAAATTGTTTTCCTGGTACCAGTGTTCAGGCCTGTCCAGTGATTTTTTTCAAGCTGATCCACGATAATGAAGAAAGAAAAGCCGAATGAAAAATCATAAAATTCTGTTAACAAATTATGTTTCTGTTGACAATTAGTCACAAGATTTTTTATTGCAAACTCGAGTTCAGAGGGTTCTCAAACAAATTATATAAATGACAGAAGTAGAAGTAGACTTAGTTTAGACTTAGTAGACGTAGTTTTTAAAACTAATCCCTAAAATATGTACTAAATGGTTACAGATTGATTAACACACAAGTTTTTAATTTACAAAAGTTGTATACCGCCGCTTTGTTCCAACGCGGAATACAACGTACCTAGTTGGTCACCCATCTCTTCTACAAAGTCAAAACTTAAGTTCAAACTTCGAAGAGCGGCTATTCTCAATGAAAGCACCTTCAGGCCTGTAGGGGAACGTCAGTAATTCAATCAAGGTAGCGGTGGGTCCCGCAAACTGGGACATTAAGTTACGGCATAGGATTGTGATAAAATCAGACCTCACCCTACCTAGGAAAGGCAACATAAACGTTTTACGCTTTGCCTTTCCTCTTTTAAAACTAAGTTTAGGTACACAAACCAGTCGTAATTCAATTAGGAGAGGCTGCGGTGTGAGCCCCTAAACTATTTAAGATGAAGGCCCCGACAGTGTGGTTAAGAATGGCAGGGAGACGTGTGACGAAGGTTGCTTTAATGTGTGTACTACAAATCACTATTTAGATCAAGCGAACGGCGAACCCTTTCTTCTGTTAGTTTTATTATAAGAATATATTATGTTATATGCAAATAATATGTGTACTGAATAGATCAACAATTAGGGACTGAAATAAAACATGTTCCTTTACACTGTTTCATATACGTACAGCAAGGGCGTTTTAAAAATAAATAGTTGTATCTCGGAGGCGTATGTTTTCAGACAAACCTCGGTACCAGTTAGTAACTAAATACTACGTCAGCTTATAGAATTACAGGATCTATCTCCGAGCCGCAAAAATATTTTATCTTCCGTCAGGACAACATACAACAAAATGTCACAAAGTTACTGTTTATTTTACTTTCATTTTGTTTAATCTCAGTCCTCTTGGACACGTTGTTAGAAGGGTGCAAAAGTGTCAAGCAACTTTTTTATGCCTCTTAATTTATTTGCGGACTTGTTAAGTTAATAAGGGTGTACTCTAGAATCAGAGACGGTGGAGTTTTCATAGCAGTCATATTTCTTAAGAAATTATTAAATGTTGTTATTTTGTTGTAGCTTTTAAACAGAACAGTTGAATGATTGAATAACTATTTAGTGAAATATTTTTGATGAGTATTACAACAGTTAGAAATAAAAGTTATTTCTAGAATGTTATATTATTCAAATATAGGTTCAACTTATTATAGTTTCCTCATATTTCCATTTGCTGAGTTAGCTCGCTCAACAGTTTACTCCGCGGCGCACCCCACGTTAAATATAAACCGACACAAGAGAATCCTTGTTCTTTTCCACACGTCTATCAGAAATCAATTTTCTCCCCAACGTCTGAGCTCTCTCAAGTGTTTGATGCGAACTTAAGGTAATCCCCTAAGAGCACACGACTGCAACTCACACACCCTTGAAAAATATACCATACATCATCGTGCTAGAGCTCGCATTCATTTGTTCCGCTGAGACAGATAGAGCACACAATTGCACTGAAACGACAGTAGTCTAAAATACACCGTAAGCGAATATGATAGAGTGGTTATTTGTTCGCGGCGCAGTTATAATAAGCTGTTGTTACATGAAGTGTTCCATTTGCATTGTGGCAGGGGGAAGTGTGAGATATCATTGTTTGAAGCGATTAGGAGACAGTTTCCAACTAATAAAATGCAGACAAAACATGATTTTTGCATTTTATTGTTTGAACAAACTATTGTGTACAAATCTGTTACTTTGAATCCTTTGTTATGCTGGGGCCACATTAGCGGGCTACGGCGAATATTCGTGTTAACGCGATGTATGTGGCCGGGTACATCGTGTCATCGCGTAGTATTCGGGCGAAGACGCGAATCAATTTGTCGCGCCAATATTCGCTTAGGTGGCTACATCTACGTCAATTTATTAGGCTAAGTTCAGATGACCGCGCGTAGCCGCGCATCGCCGCGCGGTTGGAGCATTAGCATTCACATGACGATATTTGTATGGGAGCGCGCCGCGCGTTGGCGCGCGGTAACGCGCGGTAATGTAGATAATAATTACCGTTTATATTGATCTTGTACCGCGCGGTCATCTGAACTTAGCCTAAGTGTCGTCCAGACATAGAAGCGAGACGGACGTGCATTTAATTTTTAACACTATTAGGCTAAGTTCAGATGACCGCGCGTAGCCGCGCATCGCCGCGCGGTTGGAGCATTAGCATTCACATGACGATATTTGTATGGGAGCGCGCCGCGCGTTGGCGCGCGGTAACGCGCGGTAATGTAGATAATAATTACCGTTTATATTGATCTTGTACCGCGCGGTCATCTGAACTTAGCCTAAGTGTCGTCCAGACATAGAAGCGAGACGGACGTGCATTTAATTTTTAACACTATTAGGCTAAGTTCAGATGACCGCGCGTAGCCGCGCGTCGCCGCGCGTTTGAGCATTCACATGACGATATTTGTATGCGAGCGCGCCGCGCGTTGGCGCGCGATACCGCGCGGAACTACGAACCGCGCGGTACCGCGCGGCCATCTGAACTTAGCCTTATGGAGTGGAGTAACGAAAAAGTGTTACCCCCTATCTTATAAAAAGTTAGCGTTGACTTTACGTCATCATTACGTAAGGTAATCAATACTTCAAGTCTGCGCTAACTTTTTATAAGATAGACCGTTAGAATTGATTCGTTTTATATCAATACTAATTTATTCTATTTTTCCGCAATAATTCAAATGTTATTTCAAAATAAAAAAATGTTTGTCTGTAAAGTCGGTTTACTGACGATAGTTGAACGTGACAACGAACGCAAAAGCCGATTGTGCTTCTTTGTCGCTCGTTCCGCGCTCTCGCTTGCACTTCATGGAACGCCTCAGAACGCCTCATGAGTCATGTTTTTTCGTGCGTGCAGCCGGCTCTATCGAATAATAAGACGTCACGTCAAAAATTATTTATTGAATCCAGTACGTTTAATATTATACCTATATAAAAGTTAATTACGATTAATGACAATTTCTTTTTTGTTATTGTGACTAAAAATAATAGTTTATAGTGTGAAAAAAAATATTGTTTCATTTATTTGTTGCTAAAATTCCTGAAATGTCAGGAAAATTCCTGACATCTGGTCACCCTAATTCGGCGCGATACATCGCGTCAACTCAACACGAATCTTCGCCCGTCTAATGTAGACAAGAACATCGCCTATACCCGAACATGACGTTTTTGTCGCGCCAACACGATACGAATATTCGCCCGCTAATGTAGCCAAAGCATTAGAATCACAGAACAAAAACTCAGTAGAAGGAGCATAGACCTTTTTTAGCTTTGGAACCAGCGTACCCCAACTAACACTGACACAGGTTAATTGTATTTCGTCACACTAAGAAAAGCGTCGTGTGATTGGTTGAATGAAAGTAAGTAATACATTAGTCTTCGTTCATTTGAAAATTAACAATAATCATATGACGATAGAGTGGTTTATTATCTAATCTATTTACGTATTACGTCATACGGAATACTTTCACTACCAAGTTCTGCTACTCGCCGCTAGATGTCACTACACCAAATGCATTTAATAAACCTTTATTACTTTTGAGATAAGATTCATATTTCCGTAACGAGCTCTTTACTATTTTTGTACTATTCGTCCATTTCTAGGGTTGTACTGCTGCCATTACTTTATATATCGACAATGCGTTTTATTTCCAACTAAAATTAAAATCGATAAATATATTTTACATTTCAAAATGAATTAAGTACCTTACTCATTTTTATGTTTGAAATCATTGTGTTTATAAATGTCAAATATTGGTTCAGTAAATATGTCTGAAATAAAATTGTGAGCGAAATAAGATAACAAGTGAGTCTTGAAATAAATAGTTTTGTATTGAATATTAAATTAATAATAATATGTAAAATTCAAGTCCATTACCTATTTATATACTTAACTATTTTGTATTTGTATTTTTGTACTCATTTCATCAGATCTGGAGCGCAAATTTCAGAAGAATTACGATACAATAACATAAAATATGTTACAAAAGCGTAAAAATTAAAATTAATAAAAATTAATTAATTAATTAAAATTGTACTAGTTTTTGCAGGAAACCAATTTTGCCTTCCAGTCGCTTCCATCCATTTTTCTTTTCTTTGTGGATCCTTAGGAAATCTGAAGCCATAAAATAATCCAAAACCTCCTTTTTTATAGGTTCGAGACTTTGTGAATGACTCAAGGTTGAGAAACCTTTCTCAATTTGAATATTACTAATAGATTCCCCCATATCCACCTTTTAAAAACTTATAAATAAAATTAACTAATTAATTAACCTTAATAAGGAAAATAAAAAAAAAACGGTTTGAACAAATCATGGAAGTACCTACTACTACAATTACTATACAGAATCATAAAAAAATGCATTATAGGGTTAATTTTTTGCCGATATATCATAGAACATTGTAAGTTTAAAATATCGATAACTCATTATCGATAACGTCAATACCTAATTGAGTAGCGGACTGTGACATGTCAGTAGTTGGAATCTTCGAGAATAAATGGTTGACTTTAAAAGAAAGTAGACCCTATAGAATAAACAATAAAGTCTATTTGTACTTGTCTTGTACAATAAAACAATGTTTTTACAATTTTCATCGAAATTAAGTAAATCAAGACTAACCGATGATATGATATACCACCATTTGAAACATTTTTAGTTCTGCTGTCGTTTTTACACTCTAGAACAGCGCAATAAGGCATTTTAGTAATTTTTCTAAAGCTATTATCACTGTGACGGTTCGATCTAGACTGACGTGCGTGAAATAGGCGTGGCGGAGACAGTTTGCGAATCTACGCTAAACTAGAGGTACGCGCGCCCCGCCCCCATACTACTTCTACTGGTTTTTTATGTTCTGAGGTTAGAATGAATGAATGAATGAATTTAATAAGAAATGTGTATATAACTTGGTAAATGTTATCATGCATATTAGACTAGGGTGGTGTCCAGTTGTCGCTTACGTTGACGCCTTAGTGGAAAATTTCCTAAATAGAAAACCATGATAATATCTATTATATCTATTCCATTGTACTTTAGCGGGGCTCTAAATAAATAAATGTCGGCATTAGCGACACAGTTGTTTGTGCGGAAGCGAACAAGCCACAGACATGTCGGCTAGAGCGCGACACGGAACGGGACAAAGCCTCGTCTCCACCACGGGACTGCGCTGCGGACGCCCATAAATCGGTTACATTTGACATATTCATTTAAGAGAATTGTAAAATCCAATCTATTGGCAGACAAAAGGGAAAAGCTTTTGTCGATGGACAAAGCGAACCAATATTGGAAACCAATTGGTTATATTTACAAGCGAGGTCTTTTTCACTGGAAATTAATTACTAAACGTCCACATTTCCAACTTACTAAGCTAAACATATTTTTGAAATTTTAACTATTGATCGATACTACTATGACTCGAGTAATTTATCAATATATGAGTGACCATTTCTACTTTAATTCACTCAATTTCTCAGTACAAGTTTATTTTCTGGACTTTTTCTTACAATGTTATACTCATCAAAATGCCTTAGACAGCTAAGGTTGGTACTGGTTGCTTGGAATCAGTCATAGTTTGTATGAGAAGAGCACGCGCTCCTCATCCCATAGGGATTTCTTTAAACCTCGACTCGACTCAACTAGAGAGTAGTGATAAAAAGTTATGATTTATTTGATGTAGTTTTTTTATCAAGTTACTGTTAATAAAAAATGTTGCGATGTGTTTGTACCTACTAGCTGAGCAATCTAAGTTATCAAGTTTGTTTGGAACGTAAATACCTAACGTAATAAATGTTTCTCTGGCCAATAAGTTTTTATATTATTCTTGGGATAATCAAAACTTCTTATTATCTGTGAAATTATTATAAAAGTTAAATGAAATTAGTTCAAAAGTAAGCTCTCCAGATATATGTGAGCTGAATGTCTAAGGAGGGAGACAGAAGCACGGTCTAGCCTTAGGTATATTTTAAAATGTAAAAACAAAAATCGGTTGACTGAATAAACCTATCTAGTAAATTGAGGATTCAAGCGCCATCCCACGCAATTTCTGATGCCCTGGTGCTCTACATCGTAACGCGCGGCGCGCCCGTGATTTATGTGGCGACGATATTGGAATATAAGTTGGTTGGGTCGAATCTGCGCCGCGCTACTTATTGTTAGAATTTCTACGAGTACTTTTATACTACAATAAGAAATACTCGACTGTGGAATATTCTACACAAAATTCTAAGCATTGTAAGCTTCAAAACATTGCGTTTCGTAGTTCTCGTTCCAAAACAATATCCTGTATGTAAAAACAAAAATCTGCCGTAAACATTATTTATGCATAAAAAACTCCAATTCTATGCATACAATTTCGGGTTTAACTCCAAAAACCTGTGCAGCAAAAATGATCACACCGAGTTAAAAGTTTTATTAACATGAAAGGTGCACAAAAATAAACAAAAAAGCGAGACTGCAGAAAAAGAGCAACGAAATAGACCAAAAAAGCACTTTTAAAAACAGTGAAAGCTTTCGGGTTGTGACAGGTCGTACGTCAACCGAGACCGACGGACAGGGTCGCAGCAAGGGACTAAGACCTGGAAATAAAAGCCACTTTTATGCAATGATTTTTAAACATAAAATCAATCCTTAAACCATGGTTCCAGAGTTCTGCGAATATATAAACTTGTAGTAAGTCGAAACTGTCGAATAGATTCAATGTAGCTCTTCATGACACAATATAATCACCAGTTGGTTTTTTTTTAAACTTTATTCATGCACGGGATAAGTTTATGTGATTTCATTATACATATAACTCATCCTCGTTTTATCTTTAACATTATTTGGAATAAATACTGCGAATTTGTTGAAATATCAAGTCCCTATTCCCTGACCCCTTGGTCCTGAATACAGCCTCCAGTCCGTACAGCCGTAAATTGTGCTAACGAACACTTGATGGGATATATAACTGCAGGTCTGATAACGAGATGTACCTATGCCAGACATTTTTAATAATAAAAACTGTGGAAAGGTGTGATAAATCGGGTTGTTCCTATTTCAATAAAGCTTGAGTTAAACTTTGCTTTTTTTTTCGAAACAAGTTTATTCCTGATTTAGTATGCAATACATTGTTAGTCTTGAGCAGGACTGTAAGATTGTAAAACATGAGGGCGTAAAACATAACAATACCACACTTCATTTTACTACCGCTTAGAGAATTATTAATATTGCAGAATCCTGCAAATATTCTTCGCTTCAATAACTACGTAATAGACATCAGATAATATGATTGAACATTTATTTTCACAATTCACTATAAATCAGCACGAAGCCATTTCAATAATGTGATTTCGTTTTATCAGAAGAGCGAGGCGGTGTCTGTTTCAGTGCAAATGGATACAAGCTAAGACTGTCTACCTATATTTTCAGAATACTTACCAGTGTTTGCGCCGTCGTCGGCGCCTAAATGCTAGACTCAATGAGATTTTTGTTTATAATTTGGCTTACTAGCTGTATATTTATGGACAATTTTCATCACATGCTAGTCCCAAACTAAGCAAAGCTTGTATAAGAACTAGATTGCTGATAGTACTTATACTTAAGTATATATTTTTTTTGTAAATAGAATACATAGTAACACCCAAACTAAGAACAAATATTTATGTTCATGAAACAAACTTGTTCTGGGTAGGAATCGATCCCACAACACACAGCATGTAAGGTAGAGCCTACTGCCAACTGAGCTGTGACGCCTGTCAAAGTACTAATCAGTATCTTTGAACATGGTACTGCTTAGTTAGTAAGTCTGGCTAGTGCCAAAGTTCATTCATCCAAGTTACTCTGCAGTAGACTAGAATAATGTAGTACGTACAGTGTTCTCGTAAGTTTCATATAGGTTTCATATTAAACTCTAGGGATCGATAAATAATTAGGAATTCGTGATTCTTGAATAATTAAGCGGACCGAGTCATACACGACACGGTCCGCTGGGGCCTCGCCTAGCCCGATGCAGGTAAATCTGTGGTTACACAACACATCATTGTACGCTTCAGCACCGTGTGGCGACCGCATATTTATTTATAACTTTAATCTAAATTAGCATTTTGCTTTTTCATCCCTATGACATTAATACAGGTAATTTGGAAGGAGCTTGCTATCTGGACCAACATTGCAAGTAACTGGATTCTTTTGAACAAGATGTTACGTTCTGCGGGTGTATAAGCTCCACTTAAGGGCTAACGAGTGCGTGGACACACGCTCTAATGACGTTTTGACTCGACGACGACGCCCTCATAAGGGTGCGATGCTTTTAAGTAGTTTCACCCTGAGTGAGTCTGTGGTAGGTAAATTGAGTACATAATCTCAAGGGAAATAAACATGTAGTGCTCGAGAGATGTATGAGTGAATAGGGATTATATCATAGGGATTATGTCAGTCACGTCGCTGACACCGTGCAGTTCACTCGCATTGAATATGCTGAGGTTGCCTGTAAGCCGATCTACATAAATACCGCGTTTGCGATAAATATTTCGCAATGGCGGAACCGAAAACCCGCTCCGACACCATCTTTGTCCATGAGTTTCTGGCTTTTGTGCAACAAAAGCTAGACGTAATGGACCAGTTGTCTCTGGAACAAATCCTCGTGTCCAGTTTCACCGAGGACGAGATTCAGGAGGCCAAAAAGATACTTGCCCAAACTGCCAAAACTTCCGTGCGTTTAATAACTAGAGCGCGGGATGGACGTGGCAAGAAGGACCTGCAGGATATCTTCAAGGTATTCTTAGAAACCGACCCGGATGACGTGCCCACCTACGTAGCACGTGATCTTAATAAGTTGCCTCCCGTGACTTTTGACCATGTCGATGTCACAAGGTTGCTAAAGGACATCGTGCTGCTAAGGACCGACGTAACCGATCTTCGGACAAAGCTGGTCAATTCAGAGGAAAAAATCACTGAATTGAGAACCCAACTTGAAGAATTGCGCAAGAGTAACAACATAGCATCGTTAATTACAGCTGAGTCTGCGCGTAACGTGAATATGCAGCGTGGCGTTACTCGATGCCCAACGTCGACCGTCAGTAACGTGACTCGTGACACCGATGCGCAGGTGATTGACAGCCCGGTTGCGATGACCTTGATTCCCGGGTCGTCAGTAACACAACCTGCGAAAATTGAACCTTCTCCTGCTCCACGTCGTAACCAGCAGAGAAAGAGTTATGCGCAAGTATCCCGCCAGCCTAATTTGCAGCAGCCGAAGCCTTGCTTCGAGTCACGTCAAAAGGACCTGACAGGAATGAAAGCTGACAAGGACGGCTTCACCCTCGTGGAGAAAAAACGCCGTCCCAAGCCGTCCCGCAATCAACGCGGTACCGCCTCCATAGCCGCGGCGACGACGCTGCATGCTGTGGAGCCCACAATACAGATTTACATCTCTCGCTTAGATAAGGACACGTCGGATGAGGACATCACTCGATTTGTGAGAGAGAGATGTCAATGTCGCATCGAAGAGCCGTTTAGTATGAGCTTGAAGCGACTTGAATCTAGCAGAGCTACGAATTTCAAGTCCTACGCGCTCCAGGTTCCTGCTAAACACAAGGATACTCTCCTCGTTCCGGACTTTTGGCCTGCCGGGGTAGTGTACCGACGCTACAGGGAGGCGCCCCCGAAGAAAAAAAAAACCCTGACTTGAGTGTTGTGATCAATAACTAACATTAGTCAGTAAGCTCTTATGTTACTAACAAATATGGACTAAGGTCTGAAATAAATAAATATTATTATTATTATTATATTATAGTATAACTGACTACAATTTACAATTAACTGGACGTATTGTACAGTAATAATAAATAGGTTTTGTTAATATTCAAATCTTTGATAGAATGTATAGCTTTATAAAGATGCTTCACTGATCTGGAGCATGCAAAAGTACCAAGACCACATAACTGGGTATGTGTATTTAACAACAAACCAGTTACCTGTGTAGTTCGCTCGCTCGTACAACTTGTATTGCACTTGACACAGCTAAACTGAAAACTTCACCCACCTACAACCGCATTATGCGCGCCTGGTATTAGCTTTCAAACAACAGTAACTGTATTTTGAAACCATTTAAACTTCTCCACCCCATCTGTGTTGAACAATAACTAGCTTTTACTACATACATACGTAAGAGAGAAATAAGTAAGATGATGTAGTTAAATTTACAAATTCCTGCCCCACAGCAAGCTATGATTAAGTTAATATTATAGGACAGCATTCCAATTCGTACAGTGTATGTCATAAGCCTTTATCTTTACATAATAATTAATCGTAGAATTTAATAATGGTATCACAAGATTTACAAAACATTCCCTACACGTCCTTTATAACAATCAACTTTCAAACGAGATCCAGCACGTCCGAAAAAACAACTTTCAAAGAAACGTATAATAAAACTTTTATGTTCTCTATAGTGGAAAAGTGTGAGCTTGTCATAAAGCCACGGCCACACCGACTGGATTCGGAAGTAAGTACAGTATATTCCAATTGGATTTTTGTCGAGAATTTGTAGTTTGTTACATTTCTTAGTAACTGTAAAAATTTCGGTACTTTGGCCGAACTAACATCAATAACCTCTAAGTAGTCACCAATACAAACCGGTACCAATTCTCGCACTCGGATTAAGATTTCATCTCCACACTTGAATTAATAGATTGAAAAATTGCTAGCATATGCAACGCTTTTTGTTAGAGATGCAGCGGGCCCAATTACCTGATCGGTAATCGGTTCCAGCGGTCCGGGAAATTGTCGCTTCGTGATTTCAATGCTGTAAGCGCTTTCGCATGATCACATTTTCTAGCTAATTGGGGCACTAGAGCTAAGGGGAGCTAAGGGGAGATTACCTCTTAAACGGATTCACTGGTTTCTCAATTAATTATGAAAGCACATTTATAAAAACCTACACATGATATCAATTTAATATTTATTTTACTAGGACTGCAGAACAAGACCTAGCTAGACCGCTAAATAACTTTAATAAGCTTAACTTCATTCATCACACGACGTTTTGGTGAGATCACATGAATTCTCCTTTATCTTCCGCAAACTGCTGATTAGTAGTGGCTAAACCATTATTTTGATATCGTAAACCTCACACAGAAGAAATAATAGAATGTTCTAAAATATGCAAAGTTTAACTATTTATGGTAAAATCCTTTACTTTTGTAAATATATAGCGTGTTAGCTCGTTCTTACAAGATTCTCGCAGCCTAGTCGGCCATATCTCCAGGAAAGATGTTTAATACGTGCGGAGCTCTCTAAGCAGTCTCGTAACAAACTCACGATGCTCTTTATAAGTTGAACAATTAACATGCAGTACATTGTCGCATTTGAATCGTATACATAAAAGGCAATGTTGCACTGATGCTAAGTTGAACCGTACGGTAACACAATAGAATACATGTTATGTTGAAAATCAATTTGAAGTGACACGAACCCGCCTGTAAGATCATGTCGGATAAATAGCCCAATAAACCGAATAAGCGAAATAAGCTATTTGAGAATACTAAGCTATTCGCGGAACGCTTTATTGCGTCGTGAGGTGTAATGGTTTTAGACGCCTAGGATAATAGTCAAGCTCACTAATAGTAGTAGTAGCTTTTCCTTTTACTTTGAATTCAAACCTGAAAGTTTATGAGAAGATCTTATTCTTTGTTTTATGTAACTTTGGAATAGTGACGACACAACTGTACAACGAAATGCTAATTGGAATGATAAAGTCCTTTTGAGTTAAAGGCCTTTGTGCGGAACACAGTCAATTATTCGGAAGGCATCGGGTTGAAATGAAACGTATTGGACTTAATTAGTCCATACATATTTGAATGTGGGTGTGTGTGTAAGGGCTGTTTGAGTCGGGTTGTGTGACTTTCGAAGCATAAGTTAAACAAATTGTCTGGGGGATACAATGAGCGAAACATGACAGCAAGTTCTAGGAGTACAGAAATCAAGACGAGTACTTGTAGGCAACAGCGATCTCCGTCATAACAGCAGGTGGTATCGCCGTCACCACAAATCACAGATCACAGGCGAGTACTAAGAGATTAGCGCGCGACAGGCGGTCGATTGCATTACCGGCAGAGGCAGCAGGCAGCAGGCAGTGACGGACGAGCGAGCGCGGTCAGTGCGGTCACCGTGTAATAGAACTGTCAGATTGCCCGTGTCGCGCGCGATAATCCGGATGTACGTAATGGTGAAAAACTACTGCTCGAATATTTACTGAACTGCCTAAAGGTTTATATAAACCTTCGAACTTGGTCGTTCTTCCTAAATGAGCTGCGCAACACAACACTCATTTGATAGATCTTCGGATAATGCAATTCAAATTATTAATAAAAAATAATTGGTATTAAGTTGGCCCGTATAAATGAAAATCAATAGTAGTTTCCGAACATGGTGAATCAATACTGCAGTAATAAAACCCTGACCAAGCGTGTGTTATTGATGAACTTCGTTGTGCCGGATTTAAGATCCAATATCGCATGGAATTGAATGGTTCGATAGTATCCAATGAATGCGCATCCGATTTTATTCTGGATTACAGATCTGCCACCGCTGCACATATTGCTTTCTCGTAAAATGTTGTAAGTACTGTTCCTACCTATACGATTCCAGATGTTTTAAAGATCTTATTCAACTTTTTTAACTGTTCCATTTAAGACGGAGTTAAAAGTACTTATATTTTATTTAAGTTCATTATATTGACCGTGATCAATTTCTATTCGTCTATTATTTTAACCAACATTTTATCTAGTACCAATACCACTTAATAAATAAAATAATATATAATGATGCCATATAATAGAATCCAACACTGATCCGATTAGCACGTGATAGTACTTTCAGTGTGTTCCGTTCCGTCCCCGTCTCGATCCGACTCGAAGCATAAACCGTCAGCCGACACGGGTCGCATTCGAAGCAGGACAGGCGAAACCCTAATAGGACTAGCTTTGCAGGACTCAAAGGGTTTCCAATGAGCGTGTCACGGAAACGGAAAGAGAAATGTGAAGGTATGAATAGTTACCTCTATCGACTGGTCTTATATTTCTAAAATATCAATTGGAAGTTAATATACAAATAAGATCTCCAAAAGTTATAAAACAATCCGATGAAAACCATTCGTGTCCTTTCGCTAGCCGCACCAAATTAAAAATATCCCGAATAGAATACCTTTGGGTTTTCATTGCCCTTATAACCCAGTACACCAGGCGGCTATAAATGGCAAGAGGTATGCCGAATTGCCAAACCCTGTCTGGGACCACGTATTGTTCAACTTTGTACTGTGTTTTAAACCGAATAATATTGTTCTCTTTTAATATTAAATATTGAAATATGTAGTTTAATATGTAAATTTTATTTCATTAACACAAAAATATCAATTAAATCTATATTAAGTTTTGAACTAAGATGAAAATAGTCTCCATTGTAACAGAATCACAATTTAACCTCACAATGACTATGCATATTGATAAATATTAGTCTTTGCAAAATATAAAGAAAGGCATCTAGGAAAATAAATATCTTGCCTTGATTCGGCTTCGACTTGCACTCCCTAAACAGTCGAAGCGTAGACGACTCATGCTGAATATAAGGTAAACAATAATCGCAATTTCCTTTTAAATCGTGTAGAACAATATGTATGGGCTGGTATCCGCTACCGCGCCCGCGATACGCCGCACTGTGAGCAGGCACTGAGACAATAGCCTCTCAACCAGCCCGTACTAAAAGGTAACAGCCAGATAACCCTAGTACGCCGGATGATATACGACACGTGAACTCTGTAAAGGAAAATCTATTGTGTCCATGTTTCAGGGGTTCATCAATTGTGTATTGTTTAGATTTGGGATGAGGGTTGAGTAATATTTTGGAGACTTTTTCAATCGAGGGCTATGAGAGCTTGAGACGTTGTTTGTATTTGTACATACAACTTGGTTCGGTTCAGCCGTGTGTGAAAAGTTTATTTGGGTACAACCCTCCAAATAAACCAAAAGGTAAATCGTTCTGCTTGTGAAGTTTAGTTTTACTAATTGCAGTCGAGTCGGTATTGAATGAGTCAATAAGATGTCAAAACAAGCGTGAGCTTGTCAAAATAGCAGTTATTGCGAGCGAGCAAGAACAATATCGACTTTACTCGTCATCGCTACGATCTTACCTTGGCAAGCCCTCGTAAAGTACACAAAGTCCAATAATCAAAGGGCAGTCTAAATGTTACCAAACCAAGTCGAAAAGGTTACACATGTTTTTCGTATTATTTTCTTTGTTTATGTAATGTTTGTTGTTAACATGTTGATAATAACATCAGGTTACCTATATTGCAGCTGTTTAAGTTTTACGTGAAAGAGATTGTCATGTAAATTTATTTATAGCATTATATCAAAAAGAAAATAGGAGCCCGACATCAGATTATCGTGACGAGGGTAAATCAGAATACATTGTAGGTTTTGCCAGCAGGCTGTTTGTGAACTTAATTCAGATGATAATGAACTTACTCGACAGTTTCATAATAGGGTTTCAACAGCATGTGGCCACTAGAGGCATTGTGACAATTTCGCAAAAACATTATCGTAACCAATAGAAGACTAAACCAAGTATATTATTTATTAATTGGAATAATAAGAATGACTTTGTCGTCGTCTTACAAACTACGTAATTAAATCAACGTCAGTAAGTAGACGCAGACTGAATTAAAGCTTAGACAGAGCTCCCACGAAGAGATTATAGATAGGCAGACGCAGGGGTCTTTGCCTCATCCTGCGTAGAGATAAAATTTGCACCACTTTCAACCATTAAAGCACACATGATATTATTAATTTTGACTGGTGTAGAAATCTCTTTGCCTCAGCTTCATACCCGCGATTTTAACCGTGTGAGTTTATTTTTTAATTCAGTGTAATTTAAACATCGCGTTTTAGTCCCAAAATAATAATAAATAATGAGAATTTTGCTTAGTGTGGAATTCCAAGCGTTTCAATGTTGCCTGTTATTCCTCGTCTGCTCTAGCCTGTTTAGTCTCCGAGATACTTTTTTATCAGCCAAGAGTATTAATGCCACTATTATCGCTCGTCTGCCTCAGCCCCCGCACCGCGTCCTTAATTGTGCGAATCCAGGGATTATTTATCATGACTCGTGTCACATTAACGAAGCTTGGAAATGCGGTGGGAAAAATAAAGCTCGTCATTGTCGGCTTTATTCGTTTCAGATCCTGCATTTATTTAACTACTAAGTATGTTCAGAAAAGTATTACTGCTAAGATAGCAGTCATCGGCATCATTTAGCTAATTACTCACACATTTTTTGCAACATTATGGGATGCTTAAAATTGTAACATTATAAAATCTTGTAAAACGTGTAAACTTTCTGGTAGATGTTGCCACTGACAACTCACAACAATCCCCCAACAAAAGCTCTTAGCGCCAAATTCAAAAGAAAAATCTTGCTACGAGTTCTCGTGGACGTTTCGAGCGATATTTCCTGCCAACTTTTCAGAAAAGATTCTGCCAAGCACATGACACTACGCCTGCTTCTTAAGTTTTGAAATGATTGAATGTGACGTTTTAAGCGTTTTGTGTTTCATAAAAGTATATCTTTTATTTTGATAATTTGTAGATAATTGTTTATGTCGTTAATAAATATACAGTTTTTCAGTCAATTACACCAGAACTAATACACATATTCAGTGAAGAGTGACGGGACATTTTTTTCCAGTTATGGATCACTAACCGCTAGTGCTTTCATAACATGATCGGCAATCCAAACTAGATAAGAGTTAGGGTAGAAAGGGCAATATTGGCGTTAGTACGTAAAACTAAACAAGGGGCTGAAATGAAGGGTGAGAGGGCGGGCTATTTGTGAGCGAGACGCTTCGGGATATGCAAATAGGCTTTCTCTGCATGGGCGGCGAGGCACACGGCCAACTTTACTATTTTAGAAATTGGCACAGCTTTTGGTATCTTAGTTTTGAAATCGGACACAATAGATGAAAGCTTCATTTTGTATTTTGGGAACAGAGGATTTTTAGAGCTAATATTATGTGTTTTGCGTTAACGAATAATAAAAATCAGTTGAGGTGAAACACCGTACGTAGCAAGCAGAATGTTTTACCTAAAGTGATCCTTATTATTCGTTAACAATAAATAAAACGAGCGTATTTGTTTCACAAATATACAGTTGAAGTTGAACCGCGTACTTATGTAATTTGAAACTTGTTTAAAGATATCTTATTATTTTCATAATTGAAACATTTATATCATAAATGTTATACAACTTTTTTTGAGTTGTAAATTTTGATCTAGCTTTAAAATATTACGTACACAAGACAAGTAAACATAAGTGTTGGGTACCGGTATACTCGTAGGTACAGGCATGTCTCTGTGCCCTTCGTCAAAATAAAGCTACCGGCCGTCACGTAGACATCCCGCTGCATGATGCCGACCGGTCATTGAGAGTGGTGCTTACATCGCCGGATCACGGACAGCGGTACAACAATCCACCTCTGTGTTGTATAAAATATATCTGCTTTCATGTGAGCTATCAAATTAAATGTTTCAGTCTTTTTCTGTCGCCTTCCGCCTGTTTCAACTAATTTAATAGATTTGTTTGAAATTGTTCTGTGTCTGGGTGTTACCATGTATTTTTATGTATGTATGTATAGGCGACCAAGAAATTGGTTTACCACTTTTGATGACATCTCCCAGTAACATAATTATTCGCTAAGGATTACAGATTAACAGACTCTGACGTAGCAGCTATTATTCTGCCAAGCGAAAATAGCCCTTGATCTTTTGTACGTGCAAATGATATTCAGCCTTAAGAGTGGGAAACCAATGTCTTGGTCGACTATACATATACTTATATTCTATCAGCAGTCTAGTTCCCATAGTACAAGCTTTGCGCTTAGTTTGGGACTAGAGTGTGATGTGTGAATTGTCCGTGAATGTTTATTTTATTACATGCTTCAAAGTGATATTTCGTTAAGCATAACTTTATCATATAAATTTAATTAAAATATGATTAATGGAAAACTATAAAGTGTGCGAATAGCCCTCGTGAACTTTTTTCTATAAAAAGTTTAATCTATAAAACAATTTAGTACTTTTATAGATTAAACTCACAAATGAACGAACACAAATTAACTACAGTTATTCAAGCTCAAATCTCGATTCAAGCCGTGGCCTCGAGACACCATAGTCCAGTCAAAATAGACTAAAATTATGACTTCAGTTTGCATTAATTCCCAACAAGCTGGATTTTTGTGCAGGCCTTGAATACGTCATTACAAATGATATGTCAAAAGTCCCCATCGATCCCGCTTGTGCGTTGTTTTTTATTCGAGGTCAAAGGTCATTAATTTGCATTTTTTGCGTATATCTCTGAAACAACGAAAGCTATCGAAAAGTGGTTCAGGCAAAGTTTGTACATCGTAAAATTGTCTACAAAAATATTTCAACACTTTTCTTCTACAAAGCATCGTTTTCGAGAAATAGTGACTTTAGACCGCAGGAAAATCGTCGAAGATGCTGCGTTTTTTTCATTTCAGCCGTTTTATCTGCTTCATTGCCACAGAACAAACAGTATTTCTCGAAATTTACTGAAAAGGGGTGTTGGGTTCGATGGGTTAGTCCTCCTCCGAGGTAATGAATCGTCTTTTTGTTTCAAGAAATACTGTTCTTTCTATGGCAATGAAGCAGATAAAACGGCTGAAATGAAAAAAACGCAGCATTTTAGTAGATTTTCCTGCGGTCTAAAGTCACTATTTCTCGAAAGCGATGCTTTGTAGAAAAAAAGTGTCGAGATATTTTTGTAGATAATTTTACGATCTACAAACTTTGTTGGAACTATTTTTCGATAGCTCTCGTTTATGACTTTTAAACGCAAATTTATGGCTTTAACCTGGGTATTTGCGTTTTTCGCGTATATCTCTGAAACAACGAGAGCTATCAAAAAATGGTTCAGGCAAAGTTTGTACATCGTAAAATTGTTTACAAAAATATCTCGACACTTTTCTTCTACAAAGCATCGCTTTCGAGATATAGTGACTTTAGACCGCAGGAAAATCTACTAAAATGCTGCGTTTTTTTCATTTCTACCGTTTTATCTGCTTCATTGCCATAGAACGAACAGTATTTCTTGAAACAAAAAGACGATTCATTACCTCGGAGGAGGACTAACCCATCGAACCCATCACCCCTTTCAGTAAATTTCAAGAAATACTGTTTGTTCTGTGGCAATGAAGCAGATAAAACGGCTAAAATGAAAAAAACGCAGCATCTTCGACGATTTTCCTGCGGTCTAAAGTCACTATTTCTCGAAAACGATGCTTTGTAGAAAAAAAGTGTTGAAATATTTTTGTAGACAATTTTACGATGTACAAACTTTGCCTGAACCACTTTTCGATAGCTTTCGTTGTTTCAGAGATATACGCAAAAAATGCAAATTAATGACCTTTGACCTCGAATAAAAAACAACGCACAAGCGGGATCGATGGGGACTTTTGACATATCATTTGTAATGACGTATTCAAGGTCTGTACAAAAATCCAGGTTGTTGGGAATTAATGCAAACTGAAATGTCTATTTTGACTGGACTACCAGTTGTCAACTCATTCAATAATAACTAACTCAGTGAAATCGTCTAAAAGCACTCTGAAACACATTTATTTTAGCAAGGAAACATGCAAGTCGTAGTATATTTCCATTAACATTTTGCCAGGTAACTAAAAAACCGTGTAACTTGTATTCCGACTTCCACAAACGTTTCTGCGAAGGGCGACATTCAGAGCTCGAGCGCTCATTAACAAAACGACGCAGACGACTCAAATCTGTGCAACACAAACACTGGCACATGGGCTTTATGAGAGCGCTCGAAACGAACTAAACTTGGCTAGAAATTCAAAACCGAAAATCTTTACCCTGAAAAATAATAATATCTACAAAAGCAGGTTTTTTCAGGTTGTCTGGTAGACATCGCTGTTTAGCGATAAGGCCGCCCATTGTATATCATAGTTTAGTTGTTAAGTTTCTATATGTTTAAATTTAAGTTGTGGTGTGCAATATAGTATTTTCTATCTATCTATCTATTTTCTTTAAACGAAGACGACGAATGCGGCCAGGCACGTGGTAGCAAACACTAAACTAAACAAACATCGTAAAATATATCTAAGCCCGATATGAAAAATGTTATGTAGGAGTATAAAATAAAGCCGTAGCACCGCCGTAGTACATTTCAAACGTTCTCGTAGATAGCTACGAGCTACGTACGTAGCATTCGCCTACGGCGTAGACAATTTTGTAAGATGCTTATAAATTCCTTATTATTTATTAGAGAGCAGGTTCTTTTGTTACGAAATAATGTTTGCGTTATTTCATTCATTATAGCGCCTAGAGACGTCGAAAAATATTCCGTAGGTATTTCCAAAACTGGGTGGCTATGAAATTTTATCAAATAACCTAAATATTTACTAAATGTTTATTTCGGTAACTTAATCTACTTTTTTCATATCTGAGTATTTGAGATATCCTTATAAGTATATTATACGTGTATTAGGATATCTCGCTCTTCCGTAACAAAGTTTCGTTGATAAGTTAAACCGTCCTTGAAAAATCGTATCTATGTAACAACTGTATATCTTGTGACTTATAAAGGGAAATGAAGCGACATTTATAATCCTTGAAAACCACCATGCTTATATTTTCTTGTATGGCCACATGTTAGTCAAGGATCGACAACTACCATACGTGGTAAGAAGGTTCATATAAAGGTCAAACATTTCAACTACAACAATTAACATAGCCGTGGCGAGGGGCAACACCTACCAACTTCTTGATTAATTATGTTTTTACTGAGCACTGAATAATGTAACACTGGTCCATAAACATCAAAGCAACTAGATTCCTTTGTGAAATAATTTAACAAGTTCTAACACCTAGTACGCCTACGACTATTAGAGCTAAAGTATTAAATAATTTTAGTTTTTAGAAATAATACAAGAACTGTAATTAACCAGTGTTCAGCTGAAGTCGCAGAGAGTGTTGTGTACTACGAGTGCCTACCAATAGGTCGATGGGTTTCAACTTCTCAATTAAATTTAATCTCTGGAATATGAAAACAAATATTATGTTATGAAATGGCAATTAAATACAAATACGTATTTTATTAATGTTCCTGAACATTAAATACAAAAACTCTAAAACTTTTTGAAGATTTCGCAATTTTCCTCGTTCTCTGTTTTACGTTTCACGAGATTAGCCAAACGACTCGAGTTCGGCAAAAAATGACGATCATTACGTGCTATTATTACAATGGAAATACATAATGGAACCAACATTCGTAATATCTCGCACTCGGGCTCCGCACACTAAGCGCCCCTTATATTAATGACACACAATTTTGTTCAAAGGAACTGGGGAACAGCCTACATATTTCTAACGGGAGGGCTCCTGCTTAAAGTAAAAACCAAAATGTATGTTCGGGCTTAGGTAAACGCAACGAGGTCGAGATGTGCAGCCTTAAACGTACATATTTTAAGATAATGAGAACACCTAAACGACCTAAAAGGCACCTGAATTGAAATAACAACGTATGTTGTAACCACTTCACAACAAAGTGAAGTTAATAAGATCAAACAAAATATTCAATGAGTCGAGATCCACAATTTTTATTTTTAAATTGTATAAAATGAAATAACCATTTTGTGAAACATAAATTCAATATACAGGTCACTGCAAACCGCCATCAGCACATAAATAACTTGCCAATTTTGCGCACAGCATCTAGCGGAAATCAGAGCGGATATAAAAATATATCCCCCAGCTCCAACTGTCGATAGCGTACTTATTGGAGTATTTTATGTTTTATCGCGCTGATTCTGAACGTGACGTAAAACATTTTGGCGCCCAACGCAGGACCCAGCCCGTCCCATCGGGCTTACTATCAAATAAGGTTTCACATCTCAATTGATGTTAGGTTTCTTTTATTTTAATTAAGATTTGTTGCTCGTTTCATTTCTTTATGGGTAGACGGAAACGAAAGCGCGATACAAATTAGCACATAAACTGGGACACGATAATCGTTTTAGACCGAATCAATGAACTTCGGTAGATATTCTCGTATTGCTTACTGAACACTTCTTAAGGGGGAAATTATTCCAGTTTCATTCTTAAACAAAGAGATACAAAATACCGATTTTAAGGTTCTGTACTATAAAGAGACTTTGAGCCCGTGTCTGCCTAAACGGTTTGGAAAAGTAACTTGAAAATTATACAGACAACTTTGAATGTAGGTAATTTGCTAGTAAATTAAGCCTGAAGGCGTTAAAACAAAGCTTTTTCATCCTTATACTTTGAACGATCAGACATCGAACCTATCTTAAGAAGGGTTGGATTTTAAATTACCTCAACATAGGTATAATAAAATATTGTTTGAGCAATATTAAGAAGCTTAAAAACCTTGCGCTCTTTATTCTGTTATTTTCTTTATTCTATTTATTTTCAGTAGAATCAAACCTTTAATCGAAAGTATTTTTTTAATAAAGGAACCAATTACTTCGATTCCCAAACAATAAAAAACAGTGTCCTCTTGATAATTCAAAATTGAATTTGTGGGAGTTTACAGCTTTGGCTGCGAGCCAATTTCATTTGTAATCCTAAACACAGGATCGTTCAACTCTATCATTTACTATCGGGGTTAATGCGATTTAAGCGTCTGAGCATGGACAATAAGGTGTTTAATTTACTTAGCATTGCGTTAGTGAGGGAAGTTGGTGGAAATGAATCCGAATATTGTGCCAGGCGCATATACTTATTGATGACTTTTACAGGCTGTAGATTAGGTAAATTGTCATAATTAGTCTATAGACGATCATATCCATATTTCTAAAAAAGCTCTGCGAGCTATTAGTACAAGTACGAGCTTCCATTCTTCTGCTATTTCAACTTGCTTATAGTGAGAGCTATGATATATTTGAAAACAAATAACAAAAGATACAACTGACGACTTGTGGACAAAGAGAACCACAGACTGGATCCCACAAAATGCAAGTCGACGACGTGGAAAACCTAGGAAAAACATGGCGGAAGGAGCTGTCGTGAGGCCCGTCACGGCGTTGGGTCGCAGAGTGGAAGGAGGGAAGGGAGACCTTTGTCCGGCCATGGGACAGCAATAGCTAAATACTATGAAATAATAGATGTATGTATACTCCGCGCGTAAATGAACACTTTACTGCTGCTATCGATAATGACTTGATCAACAAGCGGTAAATTGTCGACCCGCTCGAAAGTCCTCACAGCAAGTGCATCACTCTTCGATATGCGTCCGACGAAGCTCATCAAAAGCCATAGATAAGTGTTGTGTAATCGATCCGGTCATTGCGAGCCTCTCGGCATTCCAATTAGCTGCATATCATCCACTACACGTCCTGACTAAAGCCATGGTTAGACAGGAAGCGTTCTTGTCGCGCAGCATACACATTAGTGCCACATAGAACCTTGCTGATCTTAAACACGAACTAAAAAAACTTTAAATTTGCCTAAATCATCCAATTTATTATGTTATTACTATTTAATAGTATTGAAACTCTCAGTTTATTCGTAAGATCGATTAGTGTCATATTGTCTACTGTTCACATTTCTCCAGGGTCTCCGCAACGGCGCCAACAAATTGGCAACGCGTTCATTAAATGATAACTCCCCGAGGCCTTTGTCCGGAAAGCGGACGTTCAAACGAGTTCCGGACGGTAAATAACGCGAGCCCGACAAGGACTCGGTTCGCAGTCGGTCTAGTGAGCCGTGGCCTTTTAATCACTGAATTGTCTGGCTAATTCCGATTTGGAATTTGATGGATGGGTGACAGAGTTTTGCACAACAACCAACCATTAGGTCAATAAAATAATAAAACTTATTGACAAAATAATTAAACCACCGAAAAAACTGATAAGCAATAAATAAATATATTTATTGCTTTATACTATCCTACTTACACTAATGTAACAAACCTAGTAACTTTAAGTGGGCGCGTGTGTGCCCGATCGGGTTGCTGTTTCAGTGACATTAACTTTGTGATCATCACCTATCACGCTGAACGTACTAAGGCCGTTTTTCGACGGTAAAAAATTATGTCTGATCAGCTTACAAATTCAGCTTTCATAATCATTTTTCTCATTCGCAAATGATATAAAACACATACAAACTGTTATCGCTATTCTACATTAAGGGTTATTGCCAAATGGGTGTCGGCAATAACCCGACACAAACGAGTGTATTTACGATGCGTCGCTCGTATATACAATATTCAGCAGCTGAGACTTCGAGGATACGAGCAATATCCACAATAACATGAATGTTTGATGCGTTAAGTGGAACCAGTGTTGATGGGAGGGCACGGGGAATTCATTACAATTGATGCATAAGTTGAGTACCTATGTATTACTAGCTTTGTCATAATTGTACTTTCATCGTAATAAATAAATCCGCACATACGCCACCCAACCTAGTTGGTTATTTTTTTAACCGTTTTTCCGAGAAAACTATTGGAACCCTAGTGAGTGAATTGGAAATGACTGTCTCCAGCTAGATAAGATAGAAGGTAGAGTAAAACAAACATATTCTGTGGTAAGAGCCCCGAGCAGTCAGGAGTGGCGGGATGACGCAAACGCCCGAGGTGATTGCTCGATACGTTCCTCTACTCGCCACCAAATACATTTGAAATGTTGTTCACAGTACTAGTAAAGAATATGGTTGTAGTCGCGTAGTTATTTGCCTTTAACTCAAGAAATGTAAGAAGAAAATTATTAGGGTTTTTTAGAATATTACAATTAAAACATCTGAATATTACTTATAGTGGCCACAGACGATCCTTCCTATCGTCCAATCGGCATGACACTGCAGGCTGGATCCAATCTGCAGTACGTCCATATACACCACACACGATCCAATCTATCGTCCAATCTATCGTCCAATCGGCATGACACTGCAGGCTTGACGACGATTATGGCTTTTTGCTTTTGACAGCGTGATTTATGTCAGATTTTGAAAAAAATTTCGACGGATTCGGATAGAAAATTGCATAAATAACAATGCTTTTTAATTTGAGCTCAATCGGACTGCTGGAAAAAAAGTTGGAAGCGATTACCCAAAGAGGGGGGACGAAAAGGGGGGATTTCGGATTTTTCTGGTACTAACCCCCCTTGTTTAGTCGATCTGCATTTTTACTTTTTTCAATTTCAAAGCCCTTCTTACGAACTGAACTGCCAATCGCCCACAGCCACACACGGTCCAATCGGCAGTATCCAATCGATGTGATCAAGCCAAAAGAATTGAACTGCCAATTGCTATCCATTCTAACTGTCATGCCAATCCACTCCCACACACGGTCAATTCTAACTGATCCAATCAGTAGCGTCATGCCGATTGAACGATAGGAAGGATGGTGTGTGGCCAGCATTATTAAGAATTCAATAAAGTCAAGTAGGTTTAAAAGTCGTATCAGTTCAATGAACCTTTAATATCCTTACTATTCGAGATAAATTACGTACCGTACCAATACAATACAAACGCAGCAGATAATGTTTACTGCCCTAGGGTTTCTTTAAAACGAGGTAATACAAAGGAAAACAAGACACGCTGCACACACTCGGCTTCGTTGCGTCCCAATCCCCGTCACTTTGTTTAAAGTACCCGGTCACAGATTAATACCTAGTCGCACTAGGCTGCGCCTGAAAGCCTAACTTAATTAAATAATCTAATATAATACCTAGCTGGAGCTTTTAGCTAAATAGGTTACTTAAAGCTAGTGGGTTCTGGGTAATACGAGCCGATGGGTTTTATTTTAGCACAACAAATGGTAAGTGGAATACATAATGCCAAAAAAGGAACAGAATAAAACGGGTATAACATGTCATTATATTGTATTCCATAATCGCAATAAAGACCAATATTCCTGACACATAAGGCGTTAAAGATGAACTAAAACTTACAGCAGCAAGATTTAAGTACGAGAATAAACTAGTCAAGAGCATTAGAGATACCAGGAAGCCATGAAGATGCAAGTATAAGGAAACCCACGTGAGATGGTTCACGAGTATGAACGCTTTGAGAAGTTAATTCGGATCATTCAGACTTAAGAGGTGCATTTCAGCTGGACTTAAACAAAGTAAAAAAAAATTGAATTAACTAGCGCGGCGACCATTTTGTTTTATTCTGATTTCGTTATATTTTCGTGACTGGAAGTAACCTATATATAGTTATCCTAATTTAGAACTACATTTCCAAGTAAAATCCGAATCGATTCATTGGATACGAGTGATGCGACTGTTGATAGTTCAATGACCGTTGGTCACGTAGCACGTAGCATTTTTGCATAGCTACGTAAAATGTATTCAAATTATGAGGAAATATTGTTTAGAGACTTCGTAACCACGTTTAACTTAGCAGTTATACTTTTGATGTGTGTCGGCACGTTCTCATACAGTCGTCTTAAACGTTTAAACACGTTGGTACAACTTTGTTAAGGCGAGTTTTTAACTTACTTGCTAGATTTTTACAACTTTGAAAAAACCGCAACATTTCTTAAAACGTTTCAGGGGAAGAAACCTGTAAGATGCAGATTTATTTTCTTTGTCGATGAAAAAACCGAAAAGGATAAAACGGACGGCGGGACCCTTCGCGAGAGATATTTTGGATAGCGATCGCTTTCTGAATTTTAAAATACGACATGAACTAAAATGTCGCTTGGTATTGGAAATTGTCTGCAAAGAGAAAATTCCTGATTCGCTGACATTTGTATAGAATACATGATTATGATAACTTGTATTGTCGACCTTCTATGCACCTGTTGTCGTGTTCTTTATTTGCATCAGTGTTCATGAATATGTAGGTATGTATTCTATGTATATGTATTAAAAAAAATTATATATAAGTATTTCCTACCTAGTACAAGCTTTGCTTAGTTTGGGACTAGAGTGTGTGTGTGAATCGTTGTATTTATTATTATATTGGATTTCAGTGACGTGTGCTTGAATTGGCTGTCTATTGTTTAAATTTTATTCCTTGTTTGTAATTCATAGACATAACAGACAACACTATCTAATCTTATTTGTTTGGTAGCAATAATACAGTCCTATTTTAAGGATAGACTCATCATCGGATTTGTTTTAATAATAGCAAAATTGTAGACATGAGCGTTGCAAAGCTAAAGAGCTAGGGTGTAGCAGGTTATTAAACTACATTAATAAAAGGCTACAAAACAATATGTAAGTATAAACTTCATCCCGCTTGAAACAAGCAAATAAACTTAGTGTCTGAATTTCCGCGTTATAACTAAGAGCATAATACCCTTTCAGAGAGAAGTACGGAAAATGAGAAGCTGGAGGAGTGCACAGGTAAAGCTCAGTTCCGATGCATTAATTAACAATATCCGGCGACATGTCGCATGCGACGCGATGCTTCTAGAATGGACCTCTGCACTCCGCTCTGATGCGAAATATTTCGGTAATGTTTTTCGTTGGTATTTAATACTGTTGGGTCTCTGTTGAACCTTGATATTTTTACAACCAAATTAAGTTCAAACAAAATCAAACATTCTCACTAAAAGCATTTGCGCCATGTGGCGATAAAGGTAAGAAATTCAGTAAAATATTTGGCGCCCAACTCGGGGACTTATGAACACTGCCTCCGAAAGGTAAACTGTGAAAAGAAAAATAATAACACTTATTTATATTTGTTACAGTTATTTACTTAATAAAAAGCTCAAGAGCTCGCAAACAAGGTGAATCAACCAGTTCCACTCACGTTTTGGCAGTATCTTCGTTTATCTGGAATATCGGCACACTTTCCTCAAATGGTATCTTTGTTACAAGGTGGTTGCTCAGTGAACGCTGGTACAGGGTTACCAGACGCGGGTCGATACTGCCTGCGATGGCTCATTAGCGCCGCAGATGGTATATTAATTGTGCTCATTTACTCTGCCTATTTCAGTCGCTATAATAACAACAAAGGAACATTTCTGAGCTTTTGTGATTTAGAATCAGACTCAAGAATTTCAGAATTGAAAATAACAAGACAAACTTTAGAAAGTGCTGATCTGTTTATAGGGGGCGAATGAACTGAGAGGGAACTTCGCCACTAAACCCTACAAATGATAATTGCCAACCTTAGGTTTTGACAAAAAATCCACGTGTTTACTAAAGCTGCATTTATTCAAATATTTAACCTGACATTGGGACCTTATTTGGAACAATTTATGCCAAAATTGTCAGTAGTTATTAAGTTAGATATATTAAGTAGTTATTAATTAATAAGTTGGAAGCTTCATTTACTTTATTTATACGTTCGATCCCCTCCCTATAGTGAAATTACGTCATTAGAGCCGATACGTCACCGATCCGCAAGTAATGGTAAATTGCGTTTCTCGACTTTATTAAAGCTAGTCGAGGTTTAAATTAGCTTGTTTTGAGTGCTGGGTTCCATGTCAGGTGTGCGTGTCAATGTAGGGCAGTTATTATGGCTTAGGAGCTCATGATGGTTTTCTTATAGGTAAATGTTCTACTGTTGAGGGGCTGTAACTGAAGAGATGACCACGAAGCAGCATTAAACTGAAGAAATAGATTGAGTAGCTGAGTAGCATATCCGAAGGTTAGAAATAAATATCCAAAACTAATAGTATTTACAACCATGGTTTTTCTGACACTAGGTTTTTCAGTATCTTGGCAATAGGATATATCGCCACAGTATCTATCAAGGATACGGAACATATTTTGCAGATTGTGAAGCATTTTGGAGTGCAGAAGCCCGCTCATGCTGATATTTGAAGTTGAAGTCGGAAAACGGTCACCAGCTTCTGTGGTTGACCACGATTCAACGATTGATTGATGTCGCAGGTGCGGCCCTCGATGGAATGGAGCTCTACCACGGAACCACGGAACCACGGAACCAGGATTATTGGTTTGTTCAACGCGGCGTGTTTGAGCAACCTACTTACTCGAGCTATAACAGCCCGTAATGGAAGTATTTGGGTTTCTGCTACATTTGGTAATAATGCTCATGGAATTATTTGCAGATGGCGTTATTAGGTTGACAATGAAAATAGAGTCAAAATGTGTCGCTTTAGGAACATGAAATTAAATTACAAGCGAAGTTAAATTTAAAAGCAGGTTTCAAATAATGTGTCCTTAATAAAACAGTATCTAGACTTTTATTATGGTTCGAGGGACAAAAAGCTTATTGGGATATTTTCTGTCGTTTAATAACAAACGCTCTTTAAACGCTAGTTGATTTGAAGGCGAAGTTCTCAAGTACTGAAACATTAATTGTTTTCAACCCCTGATAGCCGGGAGCGTTAGGAATGAGTGTCACCCCAGTGATCTTATTCTGCATAGCGGCAATTTCTTACTTTCTCCCTTGCTTGCTAAATGCATTTTAATCAACTAGTTAATACAATGAGATGAGACCCGCTGCGGGCTATAGGCACAGCGAAATATAATGGAAGAAGGAAGAATGTTTCATAAACAGAAAACAGTCAGTTCATTCAATGACATAACGTTAATTTGCTGCTTTATGAATCTAGTAATTGATGGACCATTATTTTATACATCTATCGTAACACTCGAAACTTCGAAACTTCCAACTTTCAGCAGATTTTACGAATCTCCGAAAACCGCTAAGTGTTTATTCCTGTCTGTCTGTAATAACTTTTGACTTGGGAGAGTTGATTCAGTCACTTGAAGCTTCGCTCGACAGATTTCAAATAATAATCTAAATTGACAACATAAAAATTCCTTACCAAGGTTTTATTTGTAAGTTTAATTCTATAAAATGGGTGATAGGAGCGGACGAGACGATATGACAGTGATATCATAACCGCTATGCGCACACGCAACGCTACTCCGAAGTACGACAGGACGCCACCTGTCATGCATAGCTGTCAGTGTGATCGATCCGTCCTCACGCCCCAACGCGCCGTAAGGCAGGTCATGGACTTGCCGAGTTATGGGTCAATCGATGTTGCTTTATTTTTTAATATCATTTATCGAGCTGACCCACTGGTGGGCCCGATGGGAATTACTCTATTTTATAACCTGCTGGAAATATAGGAATTCATTTTTATATTTTGTTTTGTTTACCCAATTTTTTACAACAGTGTTTTAGAACGACTACAGAGTGCGAGCTACTCACCTTTATTTTGTATGAAATGTTTTCTTGAATATCTACGATAAAAAGTATTAAACTTTAGAACTACAACCAATGTTTAACGGAACACTAGCGCAAAAGATATATATATATTTTAACTAGTGGTGGGATCTTTTAATTAGTGGTGGGATGATATATATATATATTAACTTTAAATGGTGAAAAGATCCCACCACCGCCCTTAAAAAACAATTCAAATGATCACCAAAAGATCATCTCAGACTCATCGTTCCTATAAAAGAACTTAAGCCAATTTAAAGTGAGAAAATTCACACCTCATTCGCGTCGAACCATATAATCGAGTTGCGCGCACGCATATCGTCAGCGTAATTATGACGATCCACGCCTCCACACTTCACCAACATCATTGCTGCTAAACGAGTCATTACTTCGAATCAAGAGAGCTTCGCATCAGCTGGTGTTTGTTGTGTACAAATGAATGTTGTTGTGTGTATTGTATGAAATAAGTTGACCATAATTGGTTAAGTCGAGTTAATCAAAGCTTTCAAAGGGGTCATACGACACGAGCTATCAACACATTCGATTGAAATTTCCTTGAGTTCAAGACCGACTCAAGTGCTGAATACCGCAGAACATGTAGCAGTAACTGTGGATCACATAGGTTATTGCACAGAACAGGTTTGTTCCCAGCGAAATGGGAAGTCTGGCGTTACCTAAGCTGAGAGCACTCGTAATGGCTGCAGTTCAAAGGTACCTACTGGGAAAACCGGACAGTGTTTTTGAAACCTGAAAACTCGAAGCACGCGTCGCAGATTTAAATTACATAGGTTCTACCATACATTCGTTAAGGTTTAGTATTGTAGCTCGAAGTTATGAGCCTATTCATAAAAGGCTTATCTCAGTTAAGTAACTTCAACATCGACCATTGCAATTCATGTTGTAGTAGTTCTACTGTCGAAACTCGAACGTCTTCGTATAAAATGATTATGTAGTAATTATACCTGGGGAACCATTTAAGACAATACCTAAGTAATCAATATTCTAGAAAGGTACTAGGTAGATAGACAGACCACAAATATTTTAAGGTAACTTAATACCTTCTTAGTACTTAGATGTAATAATAGGTATTCAAGAGGCGTGATAACGGATGTACCGCCGGAGCCGGAGCCGGGACCGCGTCGGAACCAATTATTGCGAGGACCTCTGTAAGTAATCACGGGCCGTAACTGGCCAATTACGATGCCGCCATACATTGATGCTAACGTTTTTCAATTAAATGAACACCAATACGTTTGTGGTACGAGGTCATTTGAACAATTTTTGTTTAGTGCTAATCTAAAATAAATATGCGTGCGTATATGCGTTCGCGGGCCGTAAGAAACCTCATTAATTTCCTTCAATAACCAGGTTTAGAATAAACCTGATCACAAATCAAACAGAAATAAATTAACAATAAAATAAAATTCTTAGCACAGATTTGTATTCGGTGAATTGCTTTTCGCTCGAGCTAAAATAGGTAAGTATTCGGAAAAATTGCGTGGGCGAATCTTGTCGCCTGATTTTGCTAAAGTTCAGCCTCTCCTCCTCCTCCTCTCCATTTATTTAAGGTCTGAACATTTGATTTATTATTTTACCCGTATTGTTGAACAGTACCTACATAAAATCATTGCCTGCTCTCTGAGTGCCTCTACCTACGGAGGCGAGATTCAAACCTTTAGTAAAATAGAAACTCTATGAAGACATAACTGTAAATTGGAAATTTGTAAATATATGGTATTTTTTATCAAGATATTAATAGAGGTAATTTAATATTAGCATTAGGTAACTTTTTGTAATAAATACACGCGGTTATTAACAGATAAGCTAGCCGAGCTCCAATAGACATGTTTCCGTGCACGTTACCGGTCTATCTTCCATCACACCCACCCATCAGGTTCCGGCAAAAAAATCGAACCGGTTCGTCGATAACGTCTCAATGGGCTCATCGATCGAGGAGTCGGCGAGGTTGTGGTCACCGACTACCATTAGGTACTTTATTACGAAGAATGGTATTTTTGGTATGGAAGAACAAAACAGAATGGAAGAAAATGTTGTGCCGATGCTGGGCAAGAAGAAGAAGAAAATTTGGTTTTGGCGATACAGCGAGATTTTTTATAGTCTTTCCTGTGACGTTTAAAAGTATTGTGAGTAATTTACACAGCGAAGGTGCGCGATATATCATGAAGATAAATATCCGTTTACAAAATGTACCTACGCTATGGACTCACTAGTTCTACTATGCATAAATCACAAATCGATCTGAAGGTCGTGGCGTTTATTTAGCAAAAATTAAGTTTCATTCGTTGCAAATGCCGCGGATGGTCGCGAGTGACAAAACAATCCGTCTAGCTCTGCCGGCCGACTGCTGCTATTCATTTCAACAGATTCTTTAGTTCAGTAAGTTTCGCAACTTCTTGCGACAAAGACAAGTGGATGATAATCTGCTAAATTAAGGATTTATTTACTGAACGGGAACTGACTGTCCCCCAGTAACGCAAATACTAAATACATCTTGTTAGGTTTATAGGATAGATATTAATTTTAGAGGCAAATCAAATTAATGTTTTAAGCTGTCGTCGATAGTATTTCGTCTATCGATCCAACCGGTCATCTTCCTTATCTGCGAATCGCATGTGGATTACGCCTGTATTTTCTACATCAATATGCATAAAAGCAACTCTAGCTCAAAGCTGACGGGCAGATCGCAAGAGGGATAATAAAAACTGCTTTAGAGTAAATGTGAAGTGCTAGTCACTGTTGTTAAGGCCCGGCACTGGCAGTAGGTTGGGAACGTCTTCGCAAACAATGCGTGGGAACTCACCCATCCTTCCTTTCTTATTCTGTGATTGTTTGAATGTTTTGCTATTTTTGTTATCGTATTGTGGAAAAATACGTCTCAAGGGAAACATACATCGTATTTAGTATCTACCAAATTACTTACAGATAATAGGTACTTATGGATACGACTATAATTATGTACTTTTTATTATAAAATCTCCTCTTTTTATTTTAGATCGTGTAATTTTTTTTCTGTGTGTTTTTGGGTTAATAATAAATCTTATCACATCTTTCTCTAAACGTGAAAGATTCTCAATGCAAGTATAATGCATTCAAGTCACGAATGAGACGCAAGAACGCTCCGAAAAGAATCACGGCTATACTTTGTGTGGGCGAATATAGTATCCTTGTTAGAACTACTCGTTACAAATTTAAGAACGTTAAAGTAATATTTATCAGCGTCAGACCGCAAGGTTTCTAAGGCAGACGAGACTTTGTTGTTCCTGAAGTATATGTATAGGTATTTAGTTTTATATAAATATGTTAGTTTCAAATGGTTAAACTAATACAAATTTAGCAGTAGTTTTACGTTACCGGTTATATACAATACCAGTTTGAAGATAAGATACATTTAGCTATAATTAATGTGATAAAAAAACAATGATTAATTAACAATATTTATCAGCGTCAGACCGCAAGGTTTCTAAGGCAGACGAGACTTTGTTGTTCCTGAAGTATATGTATAGGTATTTAGTTTTATATAAATATGTTACCGCCTAGTCAGTATCAATGACAAGAGAGGCAGGCGCACTCGCATTTACCTGATTCAAGTGACCGTGAGGTAGACCGACTGTCTGACAAATGTACAACGTAAACTAAGCCAGTACGGAACTGGCTAGTTATATTTTCCCGATGTTAGTTTCAAATGGTTAAACTAATACAAATTTAGCAGTAGTTTTACGTTACCGGTTATATACAATACCAGTTTGAAGATAAGATACATTTAGCTATAATTAATGTGATAAAAAAACAATGATTATTTAACGCTTATCAGTGAAATTCGATTATTGAAACTTCTTTTATGCCTTAAATGGTTTTGTATAATTTCTCAACATCTCTTTGACATCTAAAGACTTCCACGGTTGGCGACGACGCCAGTAGCTCGTTCCCGTCTCCCGAAGAATCAGAAGATGCGATAGCGACCCCTTCATACCACCGGCGTCAAACTAGCAATACTGATTAATTATTAAGATATATACAGGGTGTAACAAATGAGGTGGACCAAAAGCAAAAGGGCGATAGGGGAGCTCAATGGCTATCCATATAACCCCCATATATGTTCAGCGATATTCAGTCGTTCAAAAGTTATTCCCACTTTTATGTTTTTTTTTTCATTAACATATTTTAGGTTAGATTTCCCAAGTATACCCAAACTATCAAGGCTACAACCGTAATTTTTTTACACCTTGTAGCTTAATAGTAGACCTTTCGTACTGCAATACCAGTTTGAGTCGTTATTTGATTGATTTCCAAATAAAAAATAATCTTTGCAGAAAAATCCGAAACCTGAACTTCCGTGAAAAACTTTAGGAGCCATTTAAAAAAAAAACTTGCAGAATATTTTTTTCTACAACCTATCTTAAAAACTTCTTCCATCTAAGGAAAAGTTACCCTAAAAATTTCATAAGGCTAGTACGAAAGCATCATGTTGAAATGTGAACTCAAGTGTTGTAAAAGTGCTGAAATCGACGGTTCATTCGACCAACACGATGGTCCGGGCAAGGCTCAGATTGTATGCCACCCCTTCTAATCAATTGCTCTTGGTATATTCTAGCAGCCTCTCGAACGTTTTCTTGAGCTACAACATGACAATAATACATTTCTGCATTTCTGCGAGGAGAATATGGCATGATACATTAATCGCAAAGTTTGTACAGTTCGTAAACGCGCAGTTTTCGTTAAAGTAAATTAATCCAAATTCAGACTCCTGAGTGCCCGCACTTTTCACAACCTGACTCCGTAATAAAGATTTAAAAACTATAACCCGACTACGAAAAGCTAGGTAACAAGTTTAACTTTTTAGATTTCACACCTAACCACTGATGGTTTCTTGATTTATTTTACTTTATCACGGGTTTAGTCGGATGCTTAATATTATGTAGTTTAACATAACTAGCATTTGACTACAACCATGTTAAGTAAAAAAATCTGTTTTAAGTAAAAAAAAAACAAATTCTGTTTAGAAAAATTTTAAAGTTAAACTTACTTCCTAGCTTTTCGTAGTTGGGTTTTAGTTTTTAAATCTTTATTACGGAGTCAGGTTGTGAAAAGTGCGGCCACTAAGGAGTCTGAAATTGAATTAATTTACTTTAACGAAAACTGCGCGTTTACGAACTGTACAAACTTTGCGATTAATGTATCATGCCATATTCTCCTCGTAGATATGCAGAAATGTATTATTGTCATGTTGTAGCTCAAGAAAACGTTCGAGAGGCTGCTAGAATATACCAAGAGCAATTGATTAGAAGGGGTGGCATACAATCTGAGCCTTGCCCGGACCATCGTGTTGGTCGATTGAACCGTCGATTTCAGCACTTTTACAACACATGAGTTCACTTTTTAACATGATGCTTTCGTACTAGCCTTATGAAATTTTTAGGGTAACTTCTCCATAAATAGAGGAAGTTTTTAAGATAGGTTGTAGAAAAAAATATTCTGCAAGTTTTTTTTTAAAATTGCTCTTAAAGTTTTTCGCGGAAGTTCAGGTTTCGAATTTTTCTACAAAGATTATTTTTTATTTGGAAATCAATCAAATAACGACTCAAACTGGTATTGCAGTACGAAAGGTCTACTATTAAGCTACAAGGTGTAAAAAAATTACGGTTGTAGCCTTGATAGTTTGGGTATACTTGGGAAATCTAACCTAAAATATGCTAATGAAAAAAAAACATAAAAGTGCGAATAACTTTTGAACGACTGAATATCGCTGAACATACATGGGGGTTATATGGATAGCCATTGAGCTCCCCTATCGCCCTTTTGCTTTTGGTCCACCTCATTTGTTACACCCTGTATAAAGACAGACATGGGAATGGGCGGGTCACGTGATACGCATGGATCCAGTAAGGTGGGCTCAAGGAGTCTCAGGTATGATACCCTTAGAGGGTAGAAGAAGTCGCGAACGCCCGAGGAAGCGTTGGTGCGACGACCTGGACTCCTTCGACCGGGAATGGGCAGAGTTAGCTAGAGATAGAAAGAGGTGGAAAGAGAGGGGGAGACCTTCGCCCAGCAGTGGGACAGTGTAGGTTGATGAAGAAAAAAAGAAAAATAAACCAACAATATCCAGGGGTTTTCAAATGAGATCAATGATACCATACTCTCATGATGGTTCATAGTACCACGCTCCACATGACTGAGTAAAGATCGGGATAGTTAGTTACGACATCCCTGCCTACATCAATGGCCCATGACAAACACCCCCACCCCCCAAACCACCCTTGCGTGTTTTATTAGAGGAAATTGTTTGTTTGTCGTGTGACTAGGCTCCTCTCGGTTATCCTGTTATACAGTAAAAACCAGGAAAGATATCCATAATGGTTAGATTCTGAGAATGACTTTGTTACTAATGAACTACTAGACGCTCTAGGAATAGCCTATAATGTATAGTAAAAAGATTTGGAATTCAATTTTCTGTAATAAAGCATGGACGCGCAGACTGACTACCTGAAGGCTTCATGGAACGTGGTCATTGCCGCTGATAACGGGCGCCGGTCACATCATTACAGAAGATATGCCACTCTACGCCTCTGGACTTCAGGAAGATATATTTACAGTTCCTATGAGGATAATTTCAATAACTAGCTCACTAGGTAAGTGAAGGCAGCTGACCGTTCCTACCTATCATTAAGTACAATAGATACGTAGGTAGTCACCACGTAGGTAGCCACTAGTAACTGACTACAAAATTACCGGTAGCAGTGAAACCACGTCGTTATTGCATGCATCAATTAGCATCCAAATGTTTGTTGGTACAAACAACGATAGTACGAATACCTACTCGGTAAATTTACCCAGGTACCTACCGTGTCAATATTGCATTCGGATTTTTAGTGTTTATCTACTCGTGTACCTCCTATCTATTTATGATCTCCAAGGAATAATGAAATGTTGTAAAAGGAGGCGGTAAATGGAATATCAAGAAAAAACAAGTGCCTTGCAATATCAAAACAAACAAGCAAGCGCGATCACCGGTCGACTTGGACGCGCGGCGCATGACCTCGGCGATCGATAAAAACAGTGAAAATACCGAGGTGTTTCTATCACTTCATATGCATCAATAATCATGACGTGCTCTATTTAGTTACCTGTAATAGTAAGTGCACGCCTGTCCAATAAATAAGTATAAACACTCACAACTCAAATAACCTGTCCAAGACGAATCCTATTGGAAAGGCATGTAACTTTTTGTTTATAGTGCTTAGCACGTTATCGAGGTGATGACTTACCAGATGCAGGACGGTGTTCACGAGCTCTCTGTTGGTCACCTGTCCCACTTCAATCAGCCCGATAAGAACTGCGAATTTCAGGCTATCGTTCGTAGTCATCCTGACCACTTCTTCAGGTCTTTTGATGTCACTATACGGCGGCGATTTTAGGTCCGCCATGCTT
This sequence comes from Ecliptopera silaceata, assembly GCA_932527185.1. Lineage (NCBI taxonomy): Eukaryota > Metazoa > Arthropoda > Insecta > Lepidoptera > Geometridae > Ecliptopera > Ecliptopera silaceata. The sequence continues at coordinate 9,407,921 of OW052211.1, forward strand.
AAATTTGTCACTTTTCACTTATACACAATTTTATAATCCACTCGCGACCATGGAATTCAAGAAAACATTTATTTTCTCATCTCACATGATAACACCAAAGTCGCATTCTGCCATTTTGGATTTTTATAAGTGTTACCATGTTAAGCATATAGAAAAGCTACCAAAATCTGCTATCATTAACTTATTTATTTCCACACCCGCATCATTTCTTTTCATAAAATTAATTCAAATGGCAGCATACTTTTAATCCATATTTTCCAAAAAGAAGATGTTCTGCATGGTTTAAAATGATTACCATAATTATATATGTTATGTTATATTCGTAATAGGCGGTACCTAGGATTTAAATAATATTTGAAGCTAAATTATTACTGAATCATTTTCATGTAATAAGTAATTGTGTATGATCATCAAACAGAGATAATAAATTATTATTAGTCAATAAAGAATTTTGAATTAGTATGAACTAAATAATCAATTTCAAAAAATATATTATTATAGTCTACAAATGTATTTATTTATTTATTTTTATTTTTAATGTATTTATTTATTGTACCGAGGCCCACCGCGTTTTCAAAATTATTTCTGGGCGTCTAGTCGAAGCGACGTGTGACCCGAGGGCTGGTGAGTATCTGGCCCAACGTATCAGCATTGCTATTCAGCGCGGCAATGCAGCCAGTGTCTTGGGTACGCTTCCGATTGGTACTGATTTGGATCAGTTGAGCTATCTATAGATCGTTTGCAACGGTCTGTAGATAGCTCAACTGTTTCTTATGTATTTTATATGACTATGTACATTTTGTAAATACTGAATAGTCGTAAGTTTGTAAATAAATCTTTTTTACTTTTGTTAAGGACATCTGATCTTTTATTAAACAAAACGTTTGAACTACATTTTTCTGTACTGTAGCGAATTCAACATAATTATATAACTATAAATAGAGTTAAATAAATGTTTGTTAAAATTCGGTTCATTACTCTAACAAAGTTTGTAAGTGGCAACATTGTACAGCTGACAGGACAGACAGGTACGGATAATGACAACGTAATAAAATTGAAGTTTTGTTTCCGTGTGCAAAATTTAAAATCAAACATAAATATTTGATTCAATTAAACATAAACTTCATGATTAATAGCAATGAATACTCGCGCTTAAAATATCAAGTAATATGTCTAAAAGAGCTATTTAGCTAATGATAATACAATACTTAATAAATAAGTATTCTTTAGATCTTATTTTAAACTTATTTAGATGTTGGTGTTCTTGAGGCATGAAGTTAGCTATACTTTTCAACCGGATGTAAAAATAAATAACATTGTTTCTCGCTGGATTGGTTTGCTTGCTTGCTTCTGTCTGCTCTGTAGTTTTTTGTTCAGTCCAAAAGTAAACATGGCGGCGATTGACGTTGAGGTCCCGAAAGTGAGTTTTGAAGTGTTTTATCATGAATTAAAAAATGTCGCTAGTTCGATTTTAGAAGTGTTTTACAGGATTTACAGAGTTTTCTATATTTTGAGTGCGTAAACATGTTTGTATAACATATTCCTGGAGTGTGCGTCTCTTGAGGGCGTTGTTCCACCGATTGGAAATTCTGTGTAATACTGTCTAATTGGAGTGAATAACGATACGATAACATAAATAGAACATTCCTCGCGCACCGGCACGGAAATATAAACAGTAAACACAAGTGGCGAGTGCCGTGAAATCAAGCGTTTTAGTTCAGTGATACTGAAGTGATCGGTTCGCAGTCTGATCCTTCTGTTTTCTTGTTGTAGTTGGAAGCTGCAATGCGTACGTTAAAGCTGTCGGGTCACGTCGGTTTCGACAGCCTGCCGGATCAGCTGGTCAATAAGAGTGTTCAGAATGGATTCGTGTTCAACATTCTTTGTATTGGTGAGTCAATGAATCATCCACAAGTGGTACCATAATCCCTCACGTAACTTATCTCGGCTCGATTTCGTTACTGATACAGCTGCGCTTGCGTAACAGTAATGAGTATTGGATAAACATAGGTGTGGAATGCTCCCATAAATGTTGTTATCCTGCTTAGAGTAATGACCACTTTCTCGATTATCCTCCTTTATTACTGAATGCAAAACAAAATGCTTTGTTTAGGTGAAACTGGGCTTGGCAAGTCCACCCTCATGGACTCTCTTTTCAACACAAACTTTGAGTCGTCTCCGAGCCCCCACAGTCTGCCCACTGTCAAACTGAAGGCACACACGTACGAGCTACAAGAAAGCAATGTCCGCTTGAAGGTAAAGCCAGATCATATATGAAGATTAACTGACTTGTAAAATACTAAAGTCAATAATAGAATCAAACTTTGTTAACTTTCTTAAACAATGGTACTTTATTTTATTCATTGGTTTACTACTTCTTATTGAATCAAAGCAATACTTTCAAGTTGGTTGAGGAGATATGTAATTCAATATTTAAAAGGTAAACAAATTAGATAGGTATAGCATGATGAAACTTACACCTCAAAGTAAAAATAAATAACTCCCTTACAACAAAAATTAAATAGGTTTTGTGAATATTAAATGCAAAATCTTATCCAAATTAGACAAGCATAGGTAGTTCATGAATATCATGAAACAAATCTTTAAAATAAGGCTCATGGAGGCCCTTTAATGCTCACGGATCATGAGTACTGCCAAGTTTTCAATATCTCTGGGGATATCCACATTACTTGCATGACCTGTAAGCCATATTGTTTTTATGTCACCAGCTAACACTCTGCGACACAGTGGGTTATGGAGACCAGGTGAACAAGGAAGACAGTTTCAAAGCAGTGGTGGACTACATCGATGCGCAGTTTGAAGCTTATCTTCAGGAGGAGTTGAAGATCAAACGCTCGCTGCCGGCCTATCACGACAGCCGGCTCCATGTCTGCCTGTACTTCATCTGTCCTACTGGTGAGTTGACTAGGCTAGTTACACAAGTCAAGCCTTTTCAAGTAAGATTAGGTTTTATTGTTGTTCTGATTATATTCTTCTTCTTATCGTGTCGATGCTACGACTGTATTTTGTTGTAGCATCGTGTTGGAAAGATTAGCCAGACTAGACACTGCTTTACCGCCACGAGGAGGCTCTTTCTGATTATATTAGCTAGCTATAGATATAGGCGTTCCATTATTCACTACATTGTTATCATTTAAAATCACATGAATTATTTAGAATTGTCTTATATTGGTTATAAGAACCTGTTCTTTGTGACCAGAGCCTATTAAGTAAAATGTGCAGGAAACTTATGGCCTGGTTCCTATCACATTACATTCCTATTACATTATGTAAATGCTCAATGGCATATTTTATTGTTTCTGTATAAAAGTTATCGGTTACTTTGAAAAGGCCTACCTAGAATCTATGATATTTCTAAGTGCACCATGACTTTTGTTGATATAATTTTATCTAATAAGTAATGTACATTTGATTAGCAATAGGTAAATGCAGTTGTAGTCTAGCTTAGTAATGAGCCCCTTCTAAATCGTATCACGTTGTATGCAAGCCATCATTATTATCTAAAGGCTTATTCTAGTGGGATCTGGCCTGCTTGCGCCAAGGGCAGTTTGACCTACTGACATGGACTAATTAGTTCAGTACTTACAAATGCCCACAATTAGGTGACAGCAACTTTAATTTGAAACTATTATGAGAAAACACATAGGTATCCCCGACGCCGTAATGTATCCCATAAGTAAAATAAGTCTCAGTTCATTCGAGATCCCTTTTCACTATTTTTTATTTGTCACCATAAATTCGGGACACTTTCACTGGTATTAGGAGCAGGGCAGCAGAGCCTAGGAGGCGTGAAAGCGTCCTTGAGTCCAATGGGTATACTTGAAATGGCGCTCACGTAATCAGGACATGTTTGTCGCTCTGGTATCGTGAAGTTCCGATAACGGGACCTCTCGGTTATGTAGATTTCGGTTTATTGTTCCAATTTGCATGTCGGATAAAAATAGTAGGCATATTCAGATGATAAGTAAAAGTAATATTGTCTGTCTGGACAAGCTCAGCATGAGTGCTCTAGATGATTATGTTTATAGAACAAGAGGCAATTTTTTTAAAAGACAATAAAAAACTCCATCCGCAGTGCTTATGCTGAGCATTTTTAATGAAAAAAATTGGCCTTCTGAAAAGCCTAAATGCTGAAAAAAACAGTTTCATATCAAAAATGCTAGAGAGAGTTAATTGCAGGTGGATTTATCTTTATTTAACAGGAGAAAGTAATTACATTTGTGATAGTACAATTGTTTGTATGGGATCGGATATGAAGCATTGTTTGGAATGCCGGCGCGGCGGCGATGTCGCCTGCGATAAGTAAACATGCACAAGTGCTTGTTTACTGACGCATTGTGTCTATATGAATAGCTTACACTTGAACGTGCTTTGTTTATCTTATTATATTGACTGGTCTTGATTGTATTTACTATAAGTACAAATTTTGTAACATACTTTGTTTACAATTATTGACACGAAACACTTTACTTATTTATCTTTGAACCTGACTTTTAGATGCTTAGAGACCATTTATAGGTTTCGTACAAAATATAGAAATATGTAACTTTTAAATAATAGAATAACTTTTTTTTTTTTTTTTTTTTTTTTTTTTTAATAACTAGTGCACGTTTATTAGTTCCTAATTACGTACCCTAATATAATTACAATCTAGCCACAACAAGGGCTGAATATTGCTTTTGCTGGTACAGCCCCAGAGCTGTATCCCATAGGTCCATACTGGCATGAGGACTTGTTTGTATAAGAGGATTTTATTGCGTATTGTTACAGGGGAATTTTTACCAAGTAACCAATACATTCTTTTGTATCTTAGCTCTAATTCATCTTTTTTCTTCTTAACGTGAGCTTTCCAGCGTAGCTTCGCGTCAAGCGTCATGCCCAGGTATTTTGCAGTATTTTCATACGGAATGAGCTTGTCGTTGATAAAAATTGGTTGATAATCCTCTTTTCTATTAGAAAAATTGACGTGAACTGATTTCGATTCATTCAATTTGATTCTCCACTGTATTGTCCAGTCATAGATTTTGTTAACTGCTATCTGTAGCTTTTCTGCGGCTTCAATTCGGCGGAATAACTTATTTAAAAATAATATTCTTTTGTATCAGGCTCCCATCAAATACGAACTTTGCTCAGATTTATAACTTTTGGGATGTTAAAAAACAAACTAGAAAATGATATTTGTATAAATTTATTTATCTATAAAAGACTACTGTGTAATTATTACTAAGGTTTAATTTGTATATTCCAGGACATGGTTTGAAGTCCATTGATCTGGTGTGCATGAAGAAACTGGATACCAAAGTCAACATCATCCCTATCATCGCTAAGGCGGACACCATCTCCAAAACTGAGCTGCAGAAATTCAAAGTAAGTACATTACATACACTTTTAAGAATTGAGACTATTTGTTGGACCATTATACAGCTTGGTATATGACAAGATAAGATCATTTGCTGCTAAAATATTGGAGCACAATTGGATTTGAATGGAATAACAAACAATATTGTCAGTGTCTCTATTTGCTCCATTACATTGCAACCATCTCCATCTACTTTTCCCATCTCTATAAGATGCATACACACATACACTACATAAATAATTCAATGTTATCAAACTTCGATGGCTAATATTAAAATAAATGCAATATTTGACTTATAATGGTTGATGAAAAGTAATTTAAAGAAGTTTAAAAAATTACAAAATTATAGCGATTTTTGAGTTATTTCCATGTCAAAACAGTTTTATTAAGATATTACCATACCACCGGCGCTAACTCTCCATTTACCAAATATTCTTATCAATTTGTAGTCAAAAATAATCCACGAGCTGCAATCGAACGGCGTGGAGATCTACCAGTTCCCGGTGGACGACGAGTCGGTGGCCGAGTCCAACGGCGCCATGAACTCGCACATCCCCTTCGCCGTCGTCGGCAGCACTGACTTCGTCAAGATCGGCAACAAGACCGTGCGCGCACGGCAATACCCTTGGGGCACCGTGCAGGGTAACTATCACAAACATATTCTAATGGGTTTTAGGAACTATTGTGTAAAAATTTTAAAATAAATATAAATATTCATGGACATATCACACACCACACTAGTCCTAAACTAAGCACAGCTAGGCAGACCCAGAATTAATATTTATGTTCATCACTCGAACATTTGCTCTAGGTGGGTATTGGACTCCCGACCTGCATGGAAGGTAGAGCTACTATCAACTGAGCTGTGACGCTTGTCAACTCGCCTCTAGCCTTTTTACTTTTACCTTACCTACCCAGTAACACTAACGTTGAATGTGTAATGAATGTTTGTACATGTGTAGTGGAGAACGAGTCGCACTGCGACTTCGTGAAGCTGCGCGAGATGCTGATCCGCACCAACATGGAGGACATGCGCGAGAAGACGCACGCGCGCCACTACGAGCTGTACCGGCGCCGCCGCCTGCAGCAGATGGGCTTCAGCGACGTCGACGCAGACAACAAGCCGGTAACTAACTAACTACCTACACATTAACACTAACACCAACATGGAGGACATGCGCGAGAAGACGCACGCGCGCCACTACGAGCTGTACCGGCGCCGCCGCCTGCAGCAGATGGGCTTCAGCGACGTCGACGCAGACAACAAGCCGGTAACTAACTAACTACCTACACATTAACACTAACACCAACATGGAGGACATGCGCGAGAAGACGCACGCGCGCCACTACGAGCTGTACCGGCGCCGCCGCCTGCAGCAGATGGGCTTCAGCGACGTCGACGCAGACAACAAGCCGGTAACTAACTAACTACCTACACATTAAATCCGAAGACAACGATGTTTTTTTAAAATTTCACACATTAGTGATAGGAGGACTGAATGCTAAGAGCATGCCAGTCTTCCTGGGCGTGCGGAAAGATGGTAACAATTTTATAGTAAGCTTCCCAGAAATGCAACAAATCTCTTCGTTCGTCATCATTATCTCCGCAGCCAGATTTCGCCCACTGCTGGGCACAAGAAAAGGTTTCTCGTTTCTTTTGTTTTCGTTTTTGTAATAAGACTCATCCAAAAAATCGGTAGGAACCAGGCCACACTTTCTGGCCCGTGTTTCTAGGCTCTGGTCGCGTGGAACTGGCACTTAGAATCACCTATAGTATATATGACGATTCTAAATAATCCTTGTGATTTTACTAAACTTTTAGATAGATAGATAAAACTTACTGCAACACACACAAATTACAACTAAAGGGCAGTAGGAAGAGATAATGGTAACCTAATATTGAATTGAAAATGTATTTGTGTGTGCAGGTGTCGTTCCAGCAGACGTTCGAGCAGAAGCGCAGCGCGCACCTCGCGGAGCTGCAGCAGAAGGAGGACGAGATGCGCCAGATGTTCATCCAGCGCGTCAAGGAGAAGGAGGCCGAGCTGAAGGAGGCAGAGAAAGAGGTACACACACACACCCTTACACACACACACACACACCCTCACACATACACATATACACACACATACACACACACATTTCATTACGGAATTACCCCACCTGTCCTTCGACCTGTAGCTCTACCATGAGTTTTTACAATCTATACTCGCTAGCGTCTGTACTTAAAAAAATGTATGATGATTTGTACAGCGCCCCTAGCAGATAGTTGGGTACTAAAATTCGTAATACTAATATTTACGTAACTACTGTAGTAAAGTCAGGCGATTTTACTGTGACAACTCATGGTAGAGGTACTGTACTAAGGCCAACTTGATCGCCGCTCCGGCATCTGCCGGTAACCTACGGTTGCAACCTTCTGGACGGAATTCATTTGAAAGATCATTGACACGAAAGAGGAAGCATTTCACGGCCTTCCACTGTAGCCAAAATCTCTTATAACTTGTTGTAATAGAGAATGAGCATTATGGGCCTTAAAATAATGTCACTCAAGGTTGTCCCATGTAGTTTTAAATAATTCGGAATGATTTGAAAAACACATGTTTAAAGAAAACTGAATTCTGATAATAATTATTTTGTTATCAATGGCATGAGTATGTTCATGACTTATCTCTTCTTTCTTCTTTCATTTTAGAATCTTTTATTCCTTGAATGTCAAAAAAATCTCGATGATATGTTACTAATAGATCGACGGCATAAAAACACAAAAATTTATTGCATTAAATATATTATTTAATTTATTTAAATGTTATTTTATATGTGATTCCAGCTGCACTCTAAGTTCGACAAGCTGAAGAAGGACCACACGGACGAGAAGAAGCGGCTCGAGGAGCTGCGCAAGAAGGTGGAGGACGACACCGTGGAGTTCAACCGGCGCAAGGCGCACGCCGCGCACGCGCATCACACGCTCACGCTCGGCAAGACCAAGAAGAAGTAACGGCTCGCTTTCAACGCGCAGTGGACCATGTAGGGGGGATCACTTCAGGAGGAGAGGGGAGCGGGTAGGACGATTTATACTAATGATGATTTATAATAATACACTTTCAGTCATACTGGGATTACTACGTCGAGCGTAATCTATATTTAAAAAAAAATGCATAATATTTTTGGCAAAACGATATTATTCGCAGTAGTAAAAAACTGTGGCGACTATTAACGCCTTCCTCCGAGAAAATAAGGAGAAGTAAATACGCTATTTCCATAACATGAATTTGGTATGAAATCCATTGCTCCTTTGTTATGCAAATAATCACAACCATGCTAACAAATGACGCAAGGAAAAGAACGAAACAGCATTGTGTCGTTGTGGTTTAAATACTGGATTGAATTATTGTATTCAAATGAATTAATGCAGAATGTAAATACATATATTTATTTTGACGCTGGAGTATTTTGATCGGTTTTGTACACTCATACAAATAAAAGCTTTAGGTAAGCACGTCTGGACAGTACGTATTTGATCCTACTTCATAATCGCATAATATTGATTAAAATAAATCGTCCTACCTTCAAGGATAGGGGGAGGGAATGATGGTAGGTACTTACAAATGGAATAATGGAATGACATTGACGCGTAACATAATAATGGCTCTACTTGTGGAGGCAACATGGATGATTTTAGCTCGAAGCTTCTGTAAATTTGAGTAAAGCCCGTATTTCGGCTTGATTTAGTAGTTATGCGAAATGCTTTGACATTCAGTTGTATCCACAGTAAGGGACCTTGTAAATTGAACTCTTAAATAACATTTCGCGTGCATTTTAATCTTGCTCTTGAAATCGCAATACTAGCCTACAAATAGATAGTTCTGAGTCGGTTCATATCAAAGTTTTTATAAATCTTTTTAGGTTTTTGATATGATAGTAACAGCTTGACAGCTTTATAGAACGCACAATCCTATGTACAAACCAGCACTTCTCGATACTTAGCTATTCAGATATTGTCATTATTTGTGTGAACAAGAAATATTTTAAAAGCATTCAACTTTACTTAATTTTTAAGAAACATGTTTCACATGTTAAGAAAGTCCTCAGTGTTGGGGCTACGTTCCTTAGTCCACCGCGTAAGTGACCTTATTTGAATGCAAGAAATGTTATAGGAGATGAATTGAGAAAAAACGCTTGCTTTAAAAATCACATCGTAGTAGCGTGTTTTAGCCATTTTGTGGAACATCTATGGTCGGATACATTTTACTACATATCGTTTTAAAAAAAACGATTTGCTAGTGAAGTTTTTAGATTAGATTTTTACCGCCACATTCTCTAGATAAGTTTTAATTTAGTAGTAAGTTAAATCGGCCAAATAAATTATTAATCACATTGCAAATCTACCAAAATGTATTAAAATGAAATTGTATTATTTCTAATCGGTAATCGTAGTTTTAGGATAGGTATTCGATTGTGTTGTAAAGAATTAATTAATATTAAAATTAAATATACCAAGATGCAAATTATCTTACGATCGAACTTGTTGTAACTACATTTAAACGGTATTAAATTTATTATTTTATATTTATAACACAATGGAATACAAAATGCGTATAGAATAGTTTGATAAAAAATAAACAGTTATGTTTAAAAAGTTTATTGTGAACTGACTTATGCTTAAACATTATCATAGAAAATAAGACAAACAGGCACAGTTTGTAGCTCCGGTAGATTATCTTCACATTACGACAGAAATTAGTACTAAAATATAAATTAACATAACATGCTCTCTAGATACATTTCCAATAGTCTAGTGATGATGTAAACTTGGCATTTATTCATTCATTCCTACTATTTTATACTTATTTAAATATTAATATTATTTTGTATTACCATGTGAGGTATTTAAATAAATAAAATTATAAAATTGAGTTTTTTATTCATATAAGTTACCTAAACCCGCGTATTCTCTCAACCATTTGTGTAGAACAATATTAATTTTGAGTATTGCGGTAGTTCTCTACATATACCTAGTATCGACAGCATTTTAATACAAAAATGTTGCATACACGTACATATTACTTATTACAAGTCACACACACATACACACGCGATACAATATTTTAAACTAAACTATGAATTGAATGTAGACGCTTGACTAGACGGAAGATTTGTGATTTTAATTAACCGACTAAAAAAATCGAAGAGGTCTCAAGCCAACGAGTATTTCTTTTTATATTTGACCACGAACTTTTGACAGTAGTTCGATTTCGATGATTCTTTTTACATTTTCCACATTGACCCCACACTTGAAAAAATAACCAACCCTATGGAATCAGTAGATTAAAGCAATAAATTAAAGTCACATTTTGTAGATTACCTAATTTGATATGGGATGGGATCATATGCTCCAGTTCAGGTACACGGATTGAGCACATTATGAGCAATATGATTCACACAAAGTAATTTTAATTTTTTTTGTTTGAATTCTGAGAACAAGATCGAATGTGGAGAACATTTGTAATTATTAAAAAAAATCTAACTTCAAGAACAATTCAAACTTCTCAGAATGCGAACTAAACACGCAATTTCGAAATACTTGTTCTCGATTTTGAAAACTAACAACAAAACCAAATAAAGATATTACACTAGCGATATAGAGAGTGGTTTCGGAAGAGCGTAGCACATCGGTTTGTACATTTTGTTGTAGTAGGTGTACCGCCGCTTGTTGGGAGTGACGGAGGCTCGCACCGGCACCGGCACGGGCACCACGCCACCGCCTGACGACTTGCGGCACTGAAAATACATTGACAATCAAATTTATGCATACTAAAACATTACATCGAATATTGTGTAGCGAATATGTCAGTCAAGTAAAGGTGACGATGTGTAGGTATACTTACATTAAACATAAATTGATTTGATGTGTTGACTTGATGTGAATGTCCCAGCAGACACTTTAAAGATTCTTGATTTTTGAGTAGATATGCAGTCATTTTGTGGTTTGGATTTTTGATTCTTTGTAAGCCAGAGACTTGAGTCCTCATACAAACATGAATTTTTCCTTATACCTCTGAAACTACTGGGTCTAGAAGTATGAATTTGTTGGTACCTCAGGCACCAAATATGCATTAAAAATAGAGCTATAAATAAATTAGCCAGTTACGTTTCCACCATTGATGGGACACTCAATGGTGCAAACCACGGGAAATAAATGCTGTACAATCAGCCGTTTGGCGTAACCAGATGTGTATGCTGAGGAGCCATGTGCCTGGCTTACACGCAGTCGTAGGCCTATAACTTGGGTGTTTTTGGTACCTACATTTCCAGATTGCACCTTTTCTGCATTAATTGGCTGTATAATAAAAAATCAAGAATCTTTCATGTGTTTGTTGGGGACATGCACATAATGTATGGTGCTCCGGTGCTCGATTACTAAAAGCCACTTTTAAAGTAATACGTTTATCGTAACCGGCCGTATCTTTTTTCATTATAACATCAAATTCATGTAAATTATATTTAATTTCCAATGAAAACCATTATTTAAACAGCGTCTACAGTGACCTAAGCGCTACTTGCGAATCCTGACGATTTACCTTTGCCTTTCGACATTGTTCGTGTTTATTGCAAGAAAGCGTGCGTAGTGTGTAATAAAACGACCAGAATACTAAATATCAAAAAGTTTATTATTAACCATACATACATAATAAAAGTGTTGGCACAATATTGCAGATAGGTAAACTGGCAGCACTGTATCATCGTGTTGCCATTACATAGCAAAGCTCAAGAATTAGATAAAATTCGATATAGTGTGGAAGATTCATTATACTTAATTAGAATAATATCAAAATGACTAATGCTATGAAGTCCAATAATAAAATAGGACCAAAAAGAAACCTTTTCAAATTTATAATACAGCCAAATTATAATTCTACCAATAAGTTTACTTTGGTTGAATATTAAATTAGTACCTAAAAAGATAAAATGTCACCCAAGTCGATCGTATCTCTAAAATACGAGAGACTGGATAATATTCGAAAAAATATGAAAACAGTTTAAAAGTGAAGAAAATCGTGAAAGTGTGCCGACGCCGACTAAACTGCAGATATGAATAGAACACAGCCTTCAATCCTCTATATTGGATAATTGTCTGTACATATACATCGTGTCTATCTAATTAGTGCTTGTATAATCTACGGTCGTGCAAAAATACCTTCTATTTCGTATGAAAATATACTATTGAGGAATCTAACAACGATTTGTACCGAGGAGGTCCTTGTGTGAGGCCACGTAGTTCACTATTCTATCTATAACTAGGTATGGTTATTCAACTCAATACAACATACGTAATAAAAGTTAGAGTTACATGATCTTATTGTCAAACAGAAGTATATCAAGTGTCGGAGCTGGCTTCCACCGACTATCATGCCAAAGATGCTGGTTTGATTCTTGTATTTTTCCACCTGAATGTGACTGTTGCATATTATTTAAATATTTATATCACTCAAACACATAAAAAAATATGAAATACTAATATTGCAATTGGAAAGATCATTATCAATTAAAATTATCATTATATTAAAATTCATTATGACTAGTCACCCGCTCAGGAGTGCATGAATGTGAATTAAATTACATAACTTATAAGAGATTACTAGAGATCTAAATAATGCTTACAAAACGCGAATTAAATTAACCTCAAGAGTCAGAAGGTAAAACTAGTGGAATGGGAGATTATTATCTGGGGGGCACCTCCCGCGGCGGCGGACTTCTATATTTGGCTTTGATGTGCAAAAATGGCTTTTTAGATGAGTGCTCGTCGGCGATACTGGCTGCCAGCGACATCCGTATGGTCTCCTCGATCGCGGCTTGCGTCAGGGCTCCGGAAATGGTCACAGAAGATGTTTTGTTTATAGGTTTGAAATCAACGGGGGTCGCCAAGCTCATGCTTCTTGTCTTTTTGGCGGAGCCACCGTTTCCATTCAGGATCTTCTTCGGCTCGTGGACCGGAGTGGAGGCGAGACTCTGGCTTCGGGTCTTCCGGCCGGGAGGGTCGGTCGGCGTGCACGCGGCGCTGACGCTCCGGCCCTTGCCCGCGGCGTGGGTCAGTCGGTCCGTCCCGCAGAACTTGGGCGAACGATCGTCCTTCTGGAGAGCGAGACTCATGCTCCTAGCCTTCTTCGGGGCGTCGAGCGGCGACGCCGAGGGGAGGGACTTCCTACAGTCGGCGGGCGGCGTGCGCACGGACCGGCCCGGCGGCGTGCTCGGGGTGCTAAAGCTCGGTGCCGACTGCTTCCTAGTGCGGAGTGCGGGTGATCGCTGGCGGTCCGCCGAGTCCGCTCGCAGCGGCAGAGTTAAGCTAGCTCGGGTTCGATCGGGCTTGGGGGTGGAGGTTCTCGCTCCGGTCGGCCGGGGAGATACCTTTCCGCCGATCGGGGAGGTCTTCCCGCTGATCGGCGGGGAGGACTTGACGCTTCGGGGGGAGGTTTTGCCGCTGCGAGGGTTCGGGGAAACTTCGCCGCTAGCGGGAGCTTTGGGGTCTACGGGTGAGAGGTCGCCGCGCGGGAGCGAAGCCCCGCTGCTGGCGGGCGACAGGTCGCGCTCGCGCGGCGTGAGGGTGAGCGCGGCGCGGCGGCCCGGCGTCACGAGGCGCACCTGGCAGGGCTCGTGGCGCGACAGGAAGTGCTCCAGCGTGTCCCAGCCGCCGCCCACGCGGACCATCATGTGACGACCTTTCAGCAACTGGAACCAGACCAAATCGTTGGTAAGATCCATGGTAACACCGAGGGTTTAGGAAAGCAGCTCCCGAGTGATTTGTGCGAGAGCTATGGGATCGGTTTGCTTCGATGGTGTTTAGCATGTTCTCCCGTGTGAGATTAACACCACCTAGAGATAGGTGGGCACATCGCATCGTCGAAAAGTTTCATAGATTGTGCACCATTATTATATTAGTCTAGCTAGCCTGGTAACATTTTAGGAATTTTAAATTCGAGGATATCCTTACCCTGATAAAAACATTTCGTCCCGCGATGTTGTACCGTCCTTCGCCGACCTTCTTGACCTTGAGTAGTTTGGAGCACTTGCCGGAGCTGCAGCTGCAGCTGCGCTCCATGAGGCGCGTCACCAGCTGCACCTGCAACGTACGGGATCGACTATTTCAATTATATTCACACTCGAATCCTCTGCTCTAGAGAAAGATCTAATATCCGGTTTTTAAAATTGTTTTAATTACCTACTGTTACGCTCATTCTATCTGTTTCGTTCAAAACCAGTCGCAAATAAACAACACATACGAGTGGACGTTTTTTATTTCTCTAAAATAGGAAATTAAATTAAACTTAAACTATATTAATTCAATTCTTATATAACATGTAAATAAAAGTTGTAAACAGCTCCAAAATCTATAAATAAAAGTTCTCGAAACTTAAGTCGAATCCTGAGAATAAATAAAATTTAGTTCGAAACAGCGCTTAAAATAATGTAGGTACTTATTATTGCATTGTTTAACTTTAGTAGGTGTAGGTAGCAAAGGAGACCTCACCCTCTTGTCGAGCTCGTTGGTGGGTTTGAGCGGCACGTCGGAGTCGGTGGAGGCCTCCGTGCCCTCCGACTTGGTGCTCTCCGCGTCCGTGTTGTCCGCCACGGACACTTGAGCTGCCGGACAGTGTAGTAGGTTAGAGTTAGCTTAATATATTAGTCTACTAGACAGATCGTTTTGTTTGGCACACTGCAAACTTGCAGTGTCAGATGAATAATTGATTTGCAGTATATTGTCAGGTTGGAGAAAGCTACCATTTTGAGATCAAGACAACCGCAGATCTAAATAGATCCATGTCCTTGGAAGTTGAATGGCGGAAGTCAAGGGCATGAATTTTCTTCTACATTAAGCAATCAATTTTTGAGAAAAACGGTACTTACAGTCTGTTTGGTCCGACGTAATCGGAGGCGGCTCAATCGCAGCCCTGAAACAAAAGTTAATTTTAGTTTTCACCCCTATCAGAGAGATTAACACGAATGTGCGATACACTGCGCGGTGACGCTGCGCTGCAACGTCCGGTAGTCATGCGTTGACACGTCGTCGGCGCGCATTGTGACACCAATACGCTAACTTTTCGAATGCCAGATTTGTTTGTGATGACTTTGAACCTAATGTAGGTAGGTACTAGCACCTAACTAGATACGTGGTGTACGCTTAACGCCACCATACTTTTCTCCATCTACTTATAGCTAGAACATTGAATCCTCGACACTCGTGCGTCCTCCGTGAAAAGCACTGACCCGTCGTGGGGCGGCGTGGTGTCGCGGAACTGCCAGGGCGTGGACATGGAGGAGTCGAGGCCGGAGTCGCGCTCCTCCAGCGCGATCTCCTTCTCGAGCTGCACGAGGCCCGGGGGCTCCACGGCGAAGCGCGTCGCCAGCCGCGCCACCTCCAGCAGGCACAGGATCACCTGCCGCGGCTGGTTGTGCAGCACTGGAAATAACGTTCAACTTCATATATCGTCCGCATTTTGACATTTGTATTTGCTCATAAAAAATAGGTATCTATCTAATAATATCGGTCTAAGTATATTACAAAAAAAATTGTAGACGGGAATGGAGCTTACTTATATAATTTAAAGGAGAAACCACAAAACATTGGCATATTGAAATACATATTATGTCGTATTGATATCTTATTAAAGCGTAGTAGATCGTTCATAAACAGATTATGCCAGACCGGCTGCTGTAGGTACCTACCATAATCAACAGTGCACGTGGTCTGACTCAGTAATAATGTGTTTCATATACGTATTGAGTTCGGTCGCAGTGATGTTATAAGGTTAGCATTCTCACCCAAATCATCGCTCTCGAAGAGCAGGTTCTCGTGCACGCCGAGCTCGCGGCAGAAGGTGATGAAGTTGTCCGTGTTGTCGCGCGAGAAGAAGCTGCGCCGTGCCGCGCGCTGCCAGCAGCGCCCGCGGATCTGGGGCACCGGCTGGAACGCACACTTTACCTAGTACCTCTACCATGAGTTGTCACAGTAAAATCGACTGACTTTACTACAGTAGTTACGTAAATATTAGTATTACGAATTTTAGTACCCAACTATCCGCTAGAGGCGCTGTACAAATCTTCATACATTTTTTTAACTACAGACGCTAGCGAGTGTAGTAAATATAGTATAGTAAAAACTCATGGTAAAGCCACTGATGAGATGTAAGAAGCGGATGTTACCCCGACGACGAGGCCGCAGTCGAGCGCCTCCCGCGCCTTGTCGTGGATGACGGCGGCGAGCTGGCACAGCTCCGCGCCGTTGTCCAACACGTCCAGGAAGTTCTCCCCGTTCAGGTACGTTATGCCTGCGGATTACGTTATTTAAGACGATGACATTATAATTAAGCACTAACGGCCGGTTTCCGGAAACCCAAATCACGATTGATCCGAGTTTGACACAGTAATTATTTGATTTTTTCGTTGATCATCGTTCGAGAAACCGGCCGTAGGTGTGTTAGTTTTGGATTAAACGAGGGATTCTATTACAAATGGTTCAATGTAAGTTATTCAATAATGGTTTCCTATCGTTGAAGACGTTTTAAAATAAATCTTAGTTCCAACAAATCCCTAAAACTCCTAGTCCTTGAGTTAAGTATTTTAGAAAACTTTTAGAAACCTTTCGGTCTGCTGTGATTTATAAAGAATTAAGTAGGTATGTGAATGATTATTCCGAGAGAAATTTCAAATGAGTTGGACATCGAGATAAATCGCACATAAGTAAACAAGTAAAGATCAATTTATGCTCTTTGATCTCTACTAAGTAGTCAAATAAATTTATCATATTTTAAAATAAACAGCTCTTATCGCAATAATAAAGGCGATAAATGCATATTATTATAAAATATTGCTGAAGAAGCCAACGTACGCTCGCCATTAGAAAACGTGCGATTGTGCCAACTCGTCACATAGACATGCATTACCGATGGCCAGTGCCGAGTGCCGGCCGACGCGGGATCGGTACTGTCATACGAATTACAGTATTTGAATGTTTTAGCAGATTTTAGTATAATTTGGATACTAGATTTCCTGTACCTACAGGCCGGCATCGAGCGTTTAGCATTTTTTTTTACAATGTTCCTAGACTAGTCTTTACTACGCTAGATCAATATTTACTTTAGTAACTCAATATCCTGGAAAACGATACTGCAACTGCAAAGGTTCTTTCTCTTTCAATTTGCCGACTCTATTACTGGAGTCCTTCAAATAGAAATAACCAATTCAAGCTCTCGGTTATCCCTAGTTATTCTTGCAATCCTACTAATTATTTTATTTTATTTTTTATTTTTATTTTCATAATTATTCATGAAAATCACGAAAACTACTTTATTCAGTAAAATCACAAGGATCATTTAGAATCGTCTTACATACTAGGTGATTCTAGGTGCCAGTTCCACGCGACCAGAGCCTAGAAGAACTGGCAAGAAACTTATTAGTATTTAATATTATCTACAAGATAACATACCTACATAATGTATGTGGATAAAATATATCATCACGCAACCATTTCCCGTTGATACACCAACATCAACCATATTATTCCATACATATAAAGCCATCAATCAATGAGTTTATGATACGCGCACGCGCATTCCGTTAGATAACCGAGATAATCGTTATGTTTTCATAAAAAGAAAACATTACATACATGTTGATTCGAAGCTTGCTTCTGAATTAAAAAATATTCTTACGTTACCAAGTTTTACTCTTTTAAAGGCGTCAATTAATTACCAGTAAAATCGAAAACAAAACAATAATTTATAGGTCAAAGTGATCGTCGTTGTACTTTGCATTTCAGTAAAATGCATCGTTATAAGAAAATATATATTATTATGAAATAAATAAGCAGTGGATACCAATTAAAAGCGGCATGATTCATTATTTAGTTGTAATAAAAAAATCTTAGAATAAAAAATACGGTGTATTTCATAAGAATACTGACAGCTGTGCAGACTCCAACACCAGTAGGAAGTCGACATGAATTCGAACAAACATCAAAACTGTTCCAACTTCTAGGAATATTATCAGATGGTTCCACTCATCGTGACTGAAAGCCATCTCGCTGCTCTAATTGGAAGAAAGTGCAGCATGTAGAGGCTGATGGATTTACGAGCAACACTGATAGCATAATATTTAAACAATTCGGCTCGTTTTTAGCTATCGACCATTTGAATTATCGGATGAATTTAGTAAAATCGTTTATTTATCTCGGTATTAAACCTATAATTTATTAATTAAGTACAAAAGTCACAATTTCTTAATTACTTGAGAATAGAAGATACTTTTCTCAAGTAAATTAATAAATTATATGTTTAATACCGAGATAAATAAACGATATAAATCTCTTTACTAAATTCAAATTTTATTTCGTTTATTCAAAGAATGTGTGCGTAAGATGATATTATGAGACGTTAAAAGGTAGAGGTAAGCTTGGCGACAACAATATCGCGGCGTTTGAATCAAATCAATTAAATAAACTCTACCGTGTCCGAACCCAAAAAGGAAGCCTATTAAACAATAATTGCTTCCCAAAAAGGCATGCACTTTCACGAGCTGGAATCGAACCCGCAAGTTCCCACGACCTGCCACGCCTCGTGATCTCCTTGCCTGATAGTGACCGGTTGAACTCTTGATCTTTGGTATATTGGGTCATTACAACTTTGGCACTGAAACCTCACGAGGAAAGTTTCCTATAAAATGGACTCGAACCACCGCCCACTTAGGTATATATTACTATAACATCTAACCCCCATTAATTCAAATGACGCTTATACTGAATTACAATGGAAGATGACCATGGAAGCCATTCCGATTGTAAGGTTGGTACCTACTGGTCCTCGATCTTAATGGATGCGTCCGTTCGTCACCTGTTTTAGGTCAGCGGCCAATTTGAGTTTAGCATGGTGTTTAGGCGTTATTGTGAAAGAGTGCGTCTAAAATAACGTGTACGAAACCTCTCACCACGAAGTTACAGCCATTATCAATCCGAATGTAAACGCTACTTTTATCGCTGTTGGGGCAGGTCATGCATTATGCATTCGTAAGAGTTGCGTGCCCCCCGGCGACTTGATACTGCATCTATTTGCAACCAGATGAGATACGACTCATTAAGTTTAATTGTGAAACTGCATAGAATTATCTTCGACACAAAGGGAGTGCAATGATACAATCAAAAATACCCAGGAGAAGATGGAGGGCTGATCAAAGAATAATGGTTAAAATGTATGTTGACAACAAATAAAATAAATCTGCTAGCAGTTAGTTATTATAGAAAATCTTCTTCATTCAATTGGAAGAGAATTCAGTGAATACCGGACGGAGCACGCGTGACGGACAGAAATCTTTTCAATCTCATTAGAAGAGCATCGAACCGGCTTCGGCGCACCTGGCGACTCCACTCTATGTATCCTAGTCACATACGCACACACAATGCCGCGCCTGCTACCTATGACTGATGGTTGGTGAAGGTTGTAGCTCTTTCAAAACTAAAAATGTATCTCTCTCTAACTTTGCTTATTATTTTTTGCTACTTTACGTAATATGGTTGAACCAAACCCAAACACCCAAACACCCGCCACAAAAACAAACTCTATTTACCATATTCTAGAATAAAAATGCTAAACAAAAGTCCCTATTACATGGCAGCCAAAATCTTTAATAATATACCAAACGATATAAAAAATGAAACGGAAATAACTACATTCAATAGAAGATTAAAATCATACCTAATTAAAAGATGCCTTTACTCAATTGAAGAATATTTCGAGAAATGACACCCAACTTATTATAATTGTAATTTTTACTAAACAAAAATGTGATACTTAGACTTATTTAACTAATTTATTAAGAGCTATTAAGTACCTAAAATGTTAACTAGTTATATAAATAATAATATAAGCATAATATAGTTCCTATATAGTACCTATCTATATAATATAATGTCTAAGCGCCCAACCCTTTTTTGCGATACCTGAAAAAGGTGAATAAGTTTTTAAGTGCCTCCCTAATTTTAAGACCTTTGTAACACTTATTTTGGCAAAATAAATATCTTGTATCTATCTTGTATCTTGTACCAATGTAAATAAAAGATTCTAGGATAGGTTCACCTTTAAACAATCATAATCTTTTTAAACGTAACAGCTAAGAGTATGAAAAGATTAGTTTTGTTCCAAAATAAACAATTCTAGTCCATGATTCGAAGTAGAATCCAAGAAATCCTCGAAACGTAAGATTAAAAATCGAAGCAGTCAAAGTATTCTATCAATGTACTGTTGTTAACTTCGATATGCTCTATCAAACAGAATGTAATGATCGCAAAGAACATTACAACCAATCGCGGAACAATAATAATTTCACTAGAATAATAAATGTTATTGATATTACAGCATAGTACGGTACATGACGGTACGGTACCGCGCGCCGGCAGACGGTCATGAATATGAAACTAACTTTGAGTGGGCCAAGCCATGGGAGAGAGGAGCCACATATTGTATCATTGATATTTTGACAATTGATGAATTTCTCAATTATACCTTACTACCGTTCAAACAAGACTATGAACACCATTATCTGAAACAAACTGAAAAACGACTTACTATTAAGTAAGTATATGAGTTGGAATTCATTAATTTGATTTGTCTGTGGAGCAGGTAATTAGAGCTCTAAAAAGTAAATAAAAACTACCACCCTTTTTGTAACTCGAACCAAACTACCAAAGCAAAGCCATAAAATAAATGTGCACCACCTACTCGCACCCATACAATAATCGCAATAGCAGTTCCGCCGGAGCCGTTACTCGCCGGTCGCTTCATTACCGACATTGACACCGATTGCAAAATATGGAAATGCAAATTAAACGCATTCCGCACAAAACCTGCATTTTTAAACAGTTCAATACTGGCCATTTGACCTAAACTAAGTGGAGCAAAGATTGATAAAGGATTGAAAATACAGCAAGAGATCAAACCCGCTAAAACGATAAACTGCGAAAGTGCGATCGATTCTCTGGAAATCACTTTTTCAATGCGCTTTAGCGGAGTGATATATGTAGGTACATAAAGTATGTACCTACTTAAGAATCGTAAACGATTCATAAACGATTCTAAGTAGATAAACTACTCGTTTTTTTCTGGGAAATAAGCTGCATGTATTCATAACGTCGCAAATTAAATACATATTAAACATATTTATAGGTAAGTACATAATATAGATTACAATTGCGGTATATGGAGTAAAACTTTTTGGAAAATTTACATTGAACACTTAGCACTCAAATGTATTTCGAACATTAAACGCGCAGACAAAAGTGGGAGATGAATTTTAATCAACCAATTTCATTTGTACAGGAAAAAATTATATCTGTAGTCGGTAAACAAGTTATAAACATGAATCCGCGTGTTCGTCTGGCGACGCACAATCATCATCATCTTTAGTCACTTTTAATCATCTTATTCTGGCTAGAATTATAACTTTTTGCAACTCAAGTATAAATTATACAACCATTCACCTATCTGTAGATGGGTTTATAGATCAGGCTTTACGGGTGGTCTTAAACTTATCCTTTTACTGCTGCATATGTAATGTCCAAGACTCGCACGATATTAATGTACAGCACCCTGGGGCACAATAGCTGGTTCTGCAGTACCGACAGACGTGCAAATTAAAGTAATTACTTCATTTAATGTACGATACAGTTTATTTATTAAACTTGTGGAGATGCAAGACCTTTTAACGATGTATGAGATAGTCATTTAACATGAAAAGGATTTAAGTTCTTGGAAAATATCATTTGACAAAAGTAGAGCATCAAATATGATATGTTAGATAATGGAATTAAGATAAAGTTCTAATGATAACAAAAGATGATTTGTCTGTCACGTTAAGATCTAGCACGTTCTATACTGCACTGTAATGAGACCGCGTCTATCACTCAAACAAAATAGTAAATCAAATACTTAGTGATTTTACTTCGTACATGGCCATCAGCAATTCAATTGTATGCCTTTTGGCTTGATTTACCTACTAAACGATTTGATTGGGGAATCAAATCGCTCATGAATTCCTGTAACAAGTATACGAAAATCAAAGCTCCTTGGACCTACAGAGCTTGAATATAACACTATGATTTCGTAATACTTGTAACAAAGGTACATTGTAAATCCATCAATGGGCTGTAATAGATTTCACACGTGTTCGTCGGCTACCAGCCGTCGCGTCGTAAATACAATGCGGTGTGGGAGGCTGCCAGGGCTGACTGTCATCTAGTAAAGGGACTAATTCATTGGTAGGTGTTGAATGAAGCTAGATATTTATATTACTGAAATATCAGACAAGTGGTTTTCTCAATAAAAACCGTCGAAGCAGCGTTGAGGCGCAGTGTAACTCGACTAAGGCTTACATAGCGCGACAACTGTATTCGTTTGTAATTTCTCCTCAGTTCAAGACCAGCTACGTAGTCCTATTATAGATTAACCAGGTATTCAGTTATTATCGCTTTTAGATCTATCTTAAACACAGATTTGGTTTGGTCAGTTTTTTGTGGCCGCTTTGTAAGGCTTCATACATTTTTTATAGCAAATTATCGGCACTACAAAAACAAGTTTGCCATTCATCAACCACTCCTACACCGATAGTATCGCACATCGCGTATGGTGCGATGATACAAATTACAATACTCTGCAATACTTATAGCTACAAAGATCGACTGTTGCTTTGGCACATTGTACTTGTATCTGATGTATGATTTGTGTGTGCAAGAACATTTCTCTAGCCAGGAAAGTAGTTTTAAATATAAGTATATGAAAGTACCAATTCAATTCAATTCAATTCGATTACCGATAGTATTACATTCTGAGAGAAAAACTCAAAATATCATGGTCTACCGGGTCTGGTGCCACGTAAGCATCCAAAATCTACAACAAAGTACTCCACAAAACATAATGTATGATTTTATTGTTTGTGTTTGGGCAACACGTGGTAAAGTAGTTCAAGTTGTGTCTGATATAATACAGCCTACATGATGCCTACACTGAGATGGCATTACATATTTGTATTATCTAGCTCTACGTTCAATATTATCGTACTCGAAAAAAGGTAGATGTGGGTTGGATACTATAACTAACAGTCAAACGAAGCGAAGGTTAGCCAGGAATTACCTTTCTTTCATCTAGCCATTCTAAATCTTATTGGTTCTATCTTTATTATTTCATTATGTTTTCCAACAATGGTTGGTTCTTCCACTACGGAAAAGAGATCCCTACAACAAAATACAACACGGTAGTAACGATGATTTCAAAATAAAGCAAAGTCGGTTTGAACTCATTCAATGAATTCACAACCGGCGAGACACAACACCGACCGGTAAATGAACACACCTAAATCTTTATCAATCCCTTAAAAGAAACATTGCAAAACAGAATACATTTAGCTTGTCCGATCTACAAAAAATACAAAAAAATACAAAATGATTTTATTGTTTCCAAAGAATCACATCGGTAACAGTTTTGGGGATCTCCTTTTAAGTAAAAAATACTTGTGTTAGGAGATCCCGCTCTTGCCTGGGTACATTTGCTTAAATTACAATTAGAAAATAATTAGAAAATAAAAAACATTTAGTACAAATGAAAACAAAGAATTTAGTCTAGAGAGCCTGGGCAACAGTTAGGACTCTATTAGTAAATAGGTGAAGTGAGAGTGTGTGAGTGAGTGAGTGTGGGTGAAAGTTTGTGTGTCTGGAGAGCTCTTCTGGTACGCCAGTCTCATAAGAGTCTGGTTATAGAGAAGAAACTCTCCAGGGTGTATTAGTGTGTGAGAGGGTGAGTGTGTTGTGTTGTGTACGAAGAGAGTTGTTTGGGGGCACTCCCGTTACTACCAGTCTCGTAAGAGTCTGGGCATCACAGGAGTTACCCCCAGTGCGTGTTTACGTCAAAAGAGGGTGTGAAAGAGTGATGGTAAATAAGATGAAGAGAGTGTCAATGCGTTTATTGAAGGTGTAAAATTTGCTAGTTATAGTAGGTATGTATTAAGTACATGTAAATATATTTAAGTTTTTATGTTATTTTAACCAAAAGTGTTTCAATGTCGTCATAGCTTAATGGCAACAACCAATCGGTCAAAGTAGTTTTACAGGTACGATTGTTCATGGGGTATATGTTTAAAATTTTGTTTAATTTATTGTATAACTGGGCCGATTGTCCTAAATATTGTCGGGTTGCAAAGGTAGAGTTTACGAAATTTATATTGATGACATTGTGTTTTCTCCTTTTAATTAATTTGGAAGGGTCATACTCAACAGTTTTATGTAGTCTGAGTATAGAATTTAAAATGTATAATTTACGGACTGATAAAATGTCTAAATTTGAGTATAAAAGTTCAGTAGAGTATCCATAAGGTCTAAACGACATAACTTTTAAAATAGATCTTTGAGCTACTAGATCTACGATAACTTATAAGCGGCATTACCGAGCAAAACCTAACTGGAACACACGTTCTAGATGCGGCCGATACGATGCCGGCTCGTACTGCTCGATGGAAATCGGAAAATTGCAATTTTCACGCCTTGAGCAATTCTAACAGCAATAACGTAGATAATATTATATGTAGCACCTATACTAGTTCATACATACTTGATACCGAATCTCGCACATTGCGTGCATGAAAGTTTCATAACTACGAATTCTGTCACGAAACTGTATGTTTGTGAACGATGTCTAGATTATTATCTAAAGTTTGTGTTATATTTACAAGTTTCTTGTTATAAAAAAGTGATAGAACAATTTAGAGGACCCAGTGACCCACGTCTAAATAATACTAGCATCACTGCCTATCAGCAAATCTATTACTCACCGATGGTCTTATTAATCCAATCAGCGAGATCTTCCTGCAGAGGGAACAGTTGCCGGGCCTGCGAGTAGAGGATCTTCTCTCGGTAGAAGTCCTCGTCCTCAGAGATAGGGGTCTGCGCGGCCAGGGCGCAGTCAGCACGCTCGAAACTGCTGCTCATCTTCCTGTTGAGGAAATAGTAAGGATCTTCAACGTCTTTTATTTTTAAAATAATGTTTGTGTCGAGTGAGCTGTACCTAAAGCCCTGAGTGATGCTTTCAAGGACACTTATTAACAGACTGCTTGATCTGAAAAAATGCTGCAATAATATTGCTGTGGATTTTTTATAGCACATTTGCAAGGTATCTTTCTTGCAAGATTTATGTTTAAGACTAATTATGAAATGGTATAAAAAAGTAAAGGAACACTAGAACACCTACCTGTTAACAACAATGTCTCCATGCCCCACTACTCTCTCATCTTTAAGCCCTTCTTTGCTGTCGAAGGTCTTTACGTATTCGAAGGCATTGGTCCTTTCGAAGGCGTTGAAGATCCTGTCGAAGTTGCCGCTCAAGGGGCGGGGGAAGGTCTTGGTTTCCACTGTGGGGCTGGACACAGGACCCCAAGAGATTCGGCTCCCGGTGGCGGTGGGCCCGCATCTGTAGTATGCCATTGTGACCTGCAGCAGACAACATAACAACACATGAAGATATATCATAGACGTAGGTAATGTAGGTGTTTATTTGGTAAACTATACTGTCTCTTTAAAACAAGAATTGCGGGTTCGATTTAAAAATAGTAAAGTAAAAAATATATAAATATTATTAGAAATAGGGATTAAACGATAGGTTATTTAAGTGTCAGGCTAACAGCTAGGCACGGTAAAGCAGTGTCTAGTCTGGCTAATCTTTCCAACACGATGCTCGATGAACACAGTTGTAGCATCGACACGATAAGAAGAAGTCAAGCTAAAAAATATTTCATTGAATAATTAATTTATGCTATTTCAGAGCTTAATATTCATCATATATCTTTCATCTTTGTGATACAAACAGAATGTTTATTCTCATTGTCGTACGTTGTGAAGCACTTGTAATACTTAAATATATTTTTCTCACGGACCAATTAACTGAAGATATGTTTTTGTCTAATTCCATGACATCATTTTGCCGTTTTATCTCATGTCAGTGGTTTGGCCTTCGGGTACCCATAAAGATCTCTGAAAAGGATTCTCAGAACAAATCATTTTGAATGGGATCATTATATTTGCCTAAAAAAGAACTTTTTGAACCCAATAATTAAAACACAAACTTAGAAGAGTTACGACAGGTGATCAGAGATGTAGGATTTTTAATTATCATAATATTGCTAATAATATAATAGCCTGAAGGTGCGGGCAACTCTCAAAAGGCTTTTACAAAAGTACAGGTAATACGGAAATATCTACATAGTTAACATAACAAAATAGACGAATCGGTAAAAATATTGAGGTAATTTTAAAAAACATTGCTGCTAAAAAAAACTTTTTTGTATTTTCTTTGTCAGGGACATGTTTATTGGTATCAAAATGGTCGCAAGTTCACCAATACCGTGGGAACCGGCTGCATGCCTTACAAGTCTATCGGCAGGCAGCAGTGGCCGTCGGCGTCGGGCACATCACAGGATGCCCATATACGAGGACTCGTGACCACGTGACGGATCTGATCGTGTACTTCAATATACACATTCTATTGTGAACAATGTATGGAGTAATGTGGGATTGACGATGGCTAGAGCGACATTTAATTCATGCTTAGCTATTATAACATTCTAGTAGCTTTAAAGATCTTCTAAAATATTATTAAATCACAAAGAAGAGCACACTTATACAATGATAGAGTTTAGTTAGATAAACGCGTAAAGATGAACTTAACATATAGACCTAAGTCGGGCACTATAGATTACTATATAAAATTGACGTTATTTAAAGTAAATGTAAATGTACGGTTAGTATAATATGTGTTCAATTATACCTTTTCGATCATCCTTTACCTACATTTCCCACATTCAGCTAATTCATTGACCTACTTCCAACTTCCGAAACGCAACTTTAATTCGGTGATCGTTTAAATGTAATATGTTTACAACTGTGTCACGGCGTGCGTGTGTCCTGACCATCAGTTCTGTCATGACATGACTGTCATCATGGTACCCAAAACTATGACAACGTGCTACCATAACTTGCAAGAATGATACACGGATTCCGTGATTGATTATGGAAGAAGTTAGTCACGACGACGATAAGTTCCATGTTATATTCTGGGCCTAGGTTAAGAACACATAAGTACAGTGTATGTGTCCTTTATCGGGAGTTTCTGCGAATACCCGATTCAGCTTTACCAAAATATTGAGAATCTTAACTGAAGTCACGGATTTATGCGTTTGTAATAAGTAGGTATTCTTTGATATGTATACACGAGTAGGTACCATCATAACCCAAAGTATTAGAAACATGCCGCGGCGGAGACGGCACCGCCCATCTCAAACACAAAAACGAATAAAAATCGATTCCCCGAAATGGGACAATATTTTGCATTACATTAAACACGACTTAAAGGATTTTGTATCGTTTGCTTTGAAAATACAGTTTAAAATAGTCTGAACTCTGCTTGATGGAGGATAGCACGCGAATTGCAAGCGGTTTGTTACTTCCGATAAAAGTTTTGATATGTGGCTTGATCCATCGATTCAACAGAACCTCGAGACGATATTGAACGAATAAAAATGAAGGATTTTGCAGTAATAACGTGAAGAAGAAGAAGAAGGAAAAATGAAAACATCTTTACAAATGATAACGATTTCGATTTGAACCATAAAGAAACAACGACGACACAACACTCAAATTTAAAGATTTTTAAAGATCGCTAAATTGAAATAGCGCCATCGGCCTTCAGACCACAACGTACAAATTATAACAAATAAACGTAATGAATGGTCCCACACATGCAGAGGTTAATAGATATGTATCAAGATCCTACACTGTCAGGTTATTATGCAAACAAATGGCTCAATGAACCATTGCAAGTGTCAAATGCAATTATTTGGACACGCGATATGATATTATGTCAACGGATCTAGCCTGGTTTCATGGGTCAGGTAGGTCAGACACAGCTCTATTTTGTCAGCAATAGTGCAAGAATCCATCAGGTACGATACAATAAGAGTCGTGATCTTGGGCAATCTTGTCAGGATAACAAAACATTAATAAAGTTGGTAATTTCAAAGTTCTTATGGCGGTGAATAAAAAAAGTTAAAAATAAATATACTTAGTAAAGTTTCACTTCGTCAAGATTTAATACGACCAAAACATATTTAAAAAAATATTATCATAATAAGCCCACCTAATCCGCCCTCACTTAGTAGATGCACAGAACCGGTGTCTTATTCTGTCGTAATATTATGATACTGTTTATTTCTGAGTAGTACACGATATAGCGGCTATACGAGACCATAGTAGGGGCAATGCTGGTCCAATTTCCTAGACATTGTGTTCATTGAGATGTGACAGATTATTAGGTCATGTCTCATGTTACCGCTGCATTGTTTTCTCATTCAGCTTTTAAATAACGTTGTTTCATTCACAGTAAAAGATATCGATGATCGATGTGACTTGATTACAAAAAAAAATTAAGCAACTGTGCCAACCAACCCTAAACCTAAAACAATCGACACTATCAAATTCTTCAAAATATTCAGTACAAACTATTCTATTACCTCCAAGTGCAGAGCCTAAGAAATGATCTCTAGTCGAGAGTGATCTCTCTGCAATTGCAAAATAAATTAGATTAACAAATGGATTGGCCTATTTGGCCTTCAATATTTATGTAATACAATATTTACTTGCATATTTGCGTGGACGCGGGCCTACGATAGTGCTTCAATAGGTCAAGTTGAACGGCCGCGCACCTTGGGCCCTTCGCACCACTTCACGGTCCATTCTTCACGTTTTGGGAGAGGTTCACCTTACCAACCTGTTCTGAAGATGTGTCGATTGCCGACAAACTTATTCACAGCCTAAATGAAGTGACCTTAGGATCAGGAAATTGCAGTGCTGAAGAGTTATGTGATTTATTAGTATCACACAAGAGAAGGCATTTTTGCAGTAACTTTTTAAACGTCTGCATTAGGTACTTAATTGGTTATACATAATACTTAAAGTCCCTTAATCCACTTATACAATGAGTTGAGTAATGAAATTATCTTTTTCTGAGCATTATCAGAGTCATGCTACTCTTGTCTTCGATGTAATAACATTAAGATGGACGGTTTTGATATGATGAGTGCGGGTTCGTTGACACGCTGCAGGATCTAATATCTTCAATTGACATTTATTGCGATCCATCAATATCACATAGGTATCTACCTCAATAAAAATAACGTTTTCCGTGCTACCCCGTACTAAGGGGAAGAAGAGTATCTTCTATCAACGTACTAAGTCGTATATCATTTTAGTTCAGTTTCACAGTCAATAAAGTTATTATGAAAAAACTATTGTAGGTAAAATGACAGTACTTTCCTTCAAAGTCTTAGAGCTACTACTAGTAGTTAGGTATCTTTTATTTACAAATCAGTAGTTCAGGATAAGATTGAAGAGTGTATCTTAAGTAAGCTCTTCCTCCGGGTAGGGTGGTCTCAGCAGAGTGCGTTGGCCGCTTTAATTGGATAATAGCACTCAGCACCAGCCCTCGACCACTACCACGGTATCGAACTCGATCACTAAAATAATATTAAATACATATATAAGTCTAAGCAAAACTGTCAATTGAGGCTTATAATGGAAATCTTGATTATCGATTTAAACTTGATGTTTTTAAACTTTTACATTGGTGCGAATAAAGAAAATTCTATCCAATATAAAGTCGATGAAAGTGGGTTTCAAATTGCATAAAAGTACAATAAATATAAATTAGCATGTCTGTGATGACAACGTGACAAAGAGACAGACAATACAAGTCGTGAGAACGATATCGCGGGCAGGCGGCAGGCATAGTTCATGCGACCACAATACCACATTTCCTAGCGGAGACCTACATCCCCAGCTCTGCTTTCCACTAACCAGGCACCGACCTTTGACGGCGGCGAATGAGGATCAGTCACTTATTTTCGTTACAAACGTAAAAGTTTCTTGCATGTTCTTCTAGGCTCTGGTCGCGTGGAACTGGCACCTAGAATCACCTAGTATGTAAGACGATTCTAAATGATCCTTGTGATTTTACTGAATAAAGTAGTTTTGACTTTGACTTTGATAAACATAAATACTGTGTTTTTGGTATCAAATGAAAAACACTTGTGAATATAAATAGAAAGTACCTACGTATATATATTTAATTATTTATATGTACAGGGTTTTCTCAGCTTTTTTCAACCAACACACAATATTTGTTCCCTATTTTTGGGTTTAGGCGCAAGATGCGGCGTCTACATTATATTAATTTTAGGCATGTTTTAAAAAAATCTACCGTAAATTGTAGACACGACAAATATATGTGTAAAGTAACGACCGCAATAAGACAGTCGCCACATTGAATGAAACAAAAGCCTAAACACTCTCTTTCGTTGGGTGTCGGATGTCGTGTCGGGTGTCGTGTCGGGTGTCGGGCGCGCGCGGTATGAGAAAACTGATATTACCATTGATCGAACTAAATATTATGATTTGCGGCTTCACTCAACGAATCGTTTCCGTTGCAATATTTACTTGTCATTTTATTCATTAAAATTTCACACATCACAGTCTAGTGACAAATTATGCAAAAGCTTGTACTATGGGAACTTGATTGCTGATAGAATATAAACTTATATACATACTTTTTTTTGTAAATACATACATAGAATACATAGTAACACCCAGACACAGCAAATATTTATGTTCATCACAAAGCATTTGCTCTGAGTGGGTATCGAACCCACGACCCACAGACTTATACCTTTTCATACCTTTCATACATACATATTCACATTATACATATTCCTTTCGTTGATGTAATAATATAAAATAATTGCTTAACCTATAATTTATATATATAAAATGAAAGGAATTTAACAAAAACTATTGTATTAAAATAAAACTTTAACATCACTTAGCAATTATACTGCACTAATCAACTTAAATAGGGTTGCACAGACCTCCGCCGCACTCAGAGATATACGTTACTTGGTGTCATTAGTTCGTCATAGAATTAATCTAATGGTAAGGTATGAAAATTGGTTATATTTTAACGCGCTGAGTGCGACTAATTGACTATAAACGAAATAGTAAAGTTCAGTAAAGCTGCACAAGACGGCAGGTGTAATATCGTATCGTATTGTAATAAGTAGAAGGGTCATGCCCTTGCACATGCGCCACGTACAGATGAGCTGAGATTGATGGATCACTTGATGACTTGATTTATTGCATTAAGAACGACGGACAAGATAAGTGGGTATTATGATAAGAAACATAAAACAAATATAGCATGCCCTATGATAAAAAAAACACCACTTAGTCCCAAACAATACGAAGTTTGTACTATTTTTGTATAAATAAATAAATAATGTTTGTTTTTTAGAATATAAGACGCACACCAATGAGGGTTTTCTATACTTTTTCTGCCACTAGGCGGCGCTACAATTTTTGTATGTATTTTGACAGTCCAGACAGATTGGACCTGACGCTACAGTCCTGCCATCTCACGGAGATAATTTCAGAAAACCCTCATTGTAATTCTCTAAGTATATATTTTTTGGTTTATTTATTCTTAAAATCATTCCTTTAATTTTTTTCAATAATATAAGATCAGTATCTACGACTCTGTGCTATTTGACAGATGTTTGGACCTGACGCCTACGTAGCGCCGCCTAGTGGCAGAAAAAATATAGAAAACCCTCATGGCATTGTCAAATCAAATATGTTCCTATACATGTGTTGGCTGAGAGAGAGTAAATTCCTCTCTACCTCTTCGCACTAGTTTCTCTGGATCGTTTATTCGTAATCCATAAAATAAATACTCTTATCGTTAGGGTGGGTTCAAGAATAGTCGACCTGTAAATAAAACAGAACGACAGCTTTATGTCCGGAACCCTGGCGCACACAACTCGACCCGCGTTGAATGTCCGTCAACCGACGTATTAGGTTACCTTACACTCCTGTTTCAGTAAAAGAACTTTCCATTTTAACGAGATATAAATACAGCTGCAAATCCATTAGACTACATAATTTTAATGCAGTTTGGTTTACTTTCTGAAACTTCAACTTTCTTACGCGGAATTACAGTTTAAAATCGAAAGGAATAAAATATGCCTAAAAATAGGAAAAATGTTGCTCGGTTTCTGGTTACCGTCAAGAGTTGCTTGCATAAGGTGTTTTAGAATTTATAATGTGTGAAATAAGGCTTTGTTTTGTTTGCGTTGAAAGTGTTGGGTTCTGTTTGCCGAAACAATTGGACGGTGAAATGGTTGGTTTCGTTTTGCGTGGCACAAGTTACTCTATTCTTTATTGTACACAAAACATATCAAAAGAAAAACTTAAACATAAAACATGTACAGATTGGCGAGCTTAACCCTAAAAAGAGTTCAAGTTACCTACATGAAAGTTAAATTACTGAGTTAGTAATTTCATCTCAAGTACTTTTCACAATCCTATTTACTTTCATCGATTATTAAAAATCATTTTATGATAAGTATACCTGCTACTTATACTGGCTTATACCGGCTCTAAGGTTTATTTATTTGGAACATAAATCTTAAATCCTTCCTTTGTTATTTGTAAAATCGCTTCCTCTTCTATCATTCTCGAGCCTTGCAGTCGGCCTCTAAGCTATTATAGAGGAAGTCCCCCCTCCCCTGCAGAGTGCGGTTCGACGGTTCATTGACGGATGGAGTGCAGTCATCAATGGCGCAACGTCAGCGTTCAGCCCGTGTATGCATATGCACTCCGTGTTATTCGTGTGTCAGCGCTAAGAGCTTTGAGAGGTTCATTTTGTGATCGCTATTCAACGGCTAAACGGTCGAAGCATTAAAATTACGTATTACAGGAATATAATGGTTTTTTCCCTAAGTTTATCTTACTGGTATAATCTTCTTGTCCAGTAATATAGCGTAGCAGTAGCGCTTGAGAATAGAAGAGGTCAAATATGTATGAGAAGAGAATATAATGCACCTTTGTTCAGATATGTCATTTATATGTAGTATTCAAATATTTTAATTAGTTTTCTGTTCTCTAACTGGCTGTAAGTAAAAAGCGCCTTTTGATGAATACAATCTGGGTTACTGTACCAGGCAAGCATGATTATTGAGAAGTCAGTAGTCATAGATCGGTAGAGTGCTTAGTGATGCGCGATGCATTTACCAGGGCATTAGGTTACATAGGAGGTTAGCATGCCCGACACGAGACCGCACTACCGTAGAATGAGCAATAAGTAGTAGCGCATCTCTCTTTCATCATCGCGGTCAATGGAGCGCGGTGTGATCCTACTCGCTAAACGGGAGATAGAGTAGGTACCGTTCTTGACTTGAAGATTCGAGAATTAGATTTTTAATTACCTACCACTTGCAACATTAGTGTTAATCATAATATGCTTTATAATCATAATGGTAAATACCGGCTCCAGTCGGGATTATTTATAATTTAAGTATACAGCCAATATCAAAAGTACATAGATCATTTCACAATTAAAATAATATCAGCAAATGAATAATTAGTAGTAATAGTTTTAAGGAATGAGGTGATTTTAGGAATAATAAGGATTTGATTTCAAAGAACATGTAAGTATAAAAAATAATATAATATTATAACATGTATGTAGCTCGATAATTATAAATGTACCAGGATAGCATATTGCCACGAGCTGTTAACTAGTCTGACCAAACAGAATGGGCCATTTCCCTCAGACGCGCACAATGGGCGGGCGCGGCCCTCATACCAGCTTATTGCATGCATAATGTGATGATAATAACTGCCTGAAAGAACATGCTTTGGGTAAAAGGTGATATAAATATTATGACACCAGGAAATTTGATTACTTTAAATCTACAGTTACTTAATTCGTTGCATGAAACTTGGTACAGGTTTAACACACTTTTTATCACATAAATACAATGGTATACTTCTTAGCATAGCCATCGCAAAGCCTTACCATCATCAAGTTCTAGTCTAGATGTATTATGAACAGCTGTTCCGTTTACAAGCTATCCATTTCCTTGTTATCTAGCAGAAATAGTATTTGCATTTTACCCAAGGACTTGGTATTTATAACTTGTATAAAACGGGACTTTGTTTACTAGAAGTTGTCTCCTGGAGTCTTCCAGAGCATGTGGCGAGGCCAGATGTCCACGTTTTTATTAGACGCATTGAGTAGGATGTGGCATATGGCAGCGGATTTTTTTGTTTTATCGTGAGAGTTTAATAAGATGGATAGAAGTAAGATTTGGATAAAAGTAAAAGAACAGAGGCTATACACTTATTTCAATGTTGTTTATTGGAAAATAAACAACATTTAACTAATTTCGTAGTTATGGAAAAAGCTTGTGTGCTTTATTGTGGGTGCATATGCTAAGGAAACTATGTAGCTAGTAGTTTAGGCAGCTCAGATATTAAGCCGAAGGTTGATGATATTGAATGTAATGTAACTAGATAAGCCAAATCATATCACGAACAGTAATATCATGGTAATCGTTGCATTGTCTGTGCTCTCAACTCGCGAGGTGTATCCTTGTCCTGCATTTCTACGCCATCCTTTCAAAGACTGGACCGAAAGGTTAAGTAGTAATTAATTCTAATCATGATATGATAATTCGTGATTCGATAGTGACCTTGCTCTATGAAATCGATTTATTGGTTAAGCGATCGATAGCCTTTTAAGATTACGTATTCAATCAGTTTGAGATAATTATGAACTGCCTTATTAGTTTTGTGGCATGACATAAATCAGAGATGTTTGATTTCCTAATTTATGAATAAAATTAATTGGAAATTTGGTTTAAAATATATAAAACTAATATTAGTTCGCTTATGCACGATTATTTCTGGTTTATTTGGTACATTGTTCTTGTTTTTGGTTTACGAGTTTATTTTCTACGTGTACTTGAGCACCTACTTACCCACTTGTGTAAAGCTGTGTGTGTGTTAAATAAATGGATATTCACGTCGTCGTGTTTCATTTTGCCTGTCTGCTAAAATCAGGTTGTCTGGAGCTAATCACGTCTGCCATGAGTATTTAGAGAAGACTTTAAACCAGTATAATGGTCGCCGTTTATTATAGAAACGAATGCATACGAGTGTGGACACTTACTGCAGTAGCAAGCCAAGTTCGCTTGTTGCGCAGGTTTCCACATAATTACAACCTAATTTTCTGTCAATCCTGTCGCGAACGCGAAGCTTTACTTAGTTGCTATATCGATGAGTAGACTAAATAGAATACTAGAACGTTCCTTTGTGACGACACAAAATGCTGAGACAGCGAGTCGTAGGCTCCGGCGAAGGGGGCGAGCGGGTGCGTGCACGCCGCTGCTCCTGGCAGTCAGGTTCGGGACGCGCAGACAGATAGATTAGAGAGTGAGCTTGACAGAAGGCTCCGGGAGAAGTATCAGTGAGTGAGTTTGAATGGACGTTCAGTCAGAGGCATTGGTGAGTGGGCTTGAGTGTACGTTCCGAGAGATGCGAGCGAGTGAGCTTGAGGTAACGTTTCAAGACATACATTGGTGAGTGACCTTAATTTATAACTGCACGAGTTATCAGATGTTGACCAATGCATTCAGGATAGTAAATGAAGCATTATTCGCACAGGCGATTAGTTGAACCAACGCAGACAATGCAGCGCTGATCGTGCAGACGATCAGCTGAACAGTGTACACTGGTGCAGCGCAGACTAATTCAGAATTGATTGTACAGACGATCGGTTAAACAGGCACACAGAATCCTGCACAGAAAGAGCGAGGCTCGGGGTGGCTTAAGGGGAGGTTGGAGGCCACACGGGGGGAAACCCCCATGACAGTCAGAAACGGGAGCAGTTCCCACGTACTGAAACGGGAGGAGTCCCCAGACTCAAGGGAAACAGTTCCCAATAACAAACCAGACACATTTTATATAGTCAGACAACAGCATCATTACAATTTATAACTTCAGACTTTCGTCTTACCTTTCAGTTTAGGTAATTTGGCGACATGGTGGAGATGCAGGGATAATAATCTCGATAATATTTTAGTAGAAAACATAATACGCAGAAAAATAATTCAGTTCTTATTTTTCAGCCGATATTAATGTCGTATCGTATCCGTACGTTATAAAAATATAAGCGAAGCATAGATGAAAAATTAAATAAAATAATGTTACTTGTGTACAATGGCACTAAGTATAGCCCAACATTTAAGCCTTAAACACAAACAGAAATACATTGTATTGACCTATTTAATGTCACAGGAACCTAACAAGGGTTACATTGTCTGCAGAGATTAATTGTTACTAAACGAGACAGATATTTTGCAAGGGGTAGTCAGAGGCAAGTCCAAACATTACAGAAGTGATACAGTCTACACTACAGAAAGTTTTATCGAAAAGTCAGCACAAGTTTCCATTTGTTAAAATGATTTATAATTCAACACTTTTAAGTTCGCATTATAGGTACCTACCACCTACCTACTTATTTTAGTGAAAAACAAAATAGAGAAAACAAATCAAAACAGTGAATAGAGAAGAGGAAAAGGTCAGGAATCAGTGGTAATTACAATATTTTATATACACTATACAGACATAGTAACATGGTCAAATACAGCCCTAAAAGAACGAAAGATAGAAAAATATATACAGTAATATTCAGTAATTTAGACAGTATAAAATATATACAGAAAACCAGATCAAACACAATCAATCTATTAGAAGAAAAGAGAAAAACTAATGAATTATAATAAATTACAGAACAAAATGTATAAACAAAATTTTAATGAAGGCAAGACATATAAAAGTACATAACTACAATGTGGCCTAAAACATAACATTTTTTTTGTGATACGCTCTCATGGGGCCTCTCTTTGTTTACATTTGGTTTAAGGTATCACATAATAGTTCATTTGTCCAAATGCTGATAAAGTAAACATTACTTTGAGCTAACGAAAAACATATTCGTTATGGTGTCGGATTATTTTACGCACTAAATGATGATGGTACAGTCAGCTTAACAGATCAGTTTTATTGATGAAAATGTATATAGTTACAGAGATTTAATTAACGAAGTGTTTTGTTTATCGTTTTGAACAGAGTACAAACAAATCTAAATATTACAACGATAACTTGAGTAAACTTACTCTTGGGTCCATGAGTAGGTACTGTATCAAAAATGAAAGAGGTCCTCCGAACCCGTTTTTTAAAAGTTGATTTTAGTGTCCGTGCGTTCTGTACAGATTAAAAGTCAGTGTGCATGTCAGAAATTTACAGCGAGTTATAACAACAGAATAAGCAAATTCAAAGCTAGAGGGTGTCGATCAAAGATTTAACTCAGAAATACAAAACTACTGTTAATCAGATAGAGAGCCCAATTAGAAAGTTAATCAGTCGGTAAACTTTAGTACAAATTCAGGCCGAACATTTAATATCAGACACAAGTAGATGTCAGTCTCAAACGCTATGACAGAATGAAGCATTCAACATTTTAAGTAACATGCATAAATGATGAAATCCTAAATAAAGTAAACTACCAAGAATGGAGTTATTCTAAGTTTATGGTGACGTACCCAGATGTTATCAGTTTTGGGATCAGAAAAAATTGCTATAACCAACTCTTGATGGATTATTGACGCTCACTATGTATAGAGCTCTTTGGAATACTTACAGATGGCAACAATTAATCAAGTGAAAGAGTTTTAAGAGCTGATGAGAGTGATGTTTTATTTTGACAGAAATTATGAGCCAACTAAAAGGGGAATTAAATTAATATTATTTATTCAGAAAAGATTTATTTCAAGTGTGATTGCATTACCTACCAAACTAAGCAAGATAGCAAGCCACAAATACATAGCCTCTGCTACATTTGTTTCAAAGAAAAGCATATGAACGGCTAAGCTAGCCGCATCGAACAGACATTGTAATGAGTTGGGTACTCACAATCAAGCATTATGTTTTACAAAGCTATCGCAGCCGAATAAATCAATTCAGATAAAGTATTTTCAAACAAACACTACGTTGTAACAGACTTACATAATTTATGTAAGGAGTGTAAAGTCAGAAAGTAAAAATCTACAATGTCGCGTTTTATTTCACAGCAAAAAAGAACAGAATCGCTCGCTAACATTATGAAGCTCTCTATAGTGGAAAAGTAAATCTGTCGTTATTTACGTTCGGAGAAAAATCACCACGACAAATGAAAAGTCAGTAATTCCGAAGTCATTTTGAAAAACCAAGCGAAGAACTAGTGTTACTCAGTGTGTTTACGCGTGTAAATAAAAATATAAAGAAATAAAACGTATCTGATATTTTATGAAAATTTAAAATCTTATAATGGCAGATGATGGTACATGCGTTAATAAAATTTTCATTTTGATAAGTAATGACTACTATAATTCGTTCATATTACATATAAAGAAATCACGGCTCTTTTCTTGGTGAATTCAGATTTTGGCTTGAAAAGATAAGAGACAGTTGATAATTCAGATCAACTTACCGTGTTGACTTATTATCATTCAGATAAAGGATTCAGAAGTAAACCTAATTAAAGTGATCTTCCAGTCAAATTAGTGGAAGTCAAAAGATTACCGAGACCTTGAATCAAAAAGTATTACAGAATCGTCAAAGGCTACTCATGAGTAACAGACGGTAAAACAGTTGAAGTTTATAGAAACAATTAATTACGAAAAGTAATAGAGGCGGAAAAACAGTTTAAAGAGACAATTCATTGAGAAGAAAATGAACGGCATCATATCCAAAAACCGTGGATCGAATACAGCATAATATTAGCTGAAAGTCGTGTACATAGTTACAATCTCATCAGAAAAACGAAAAGATAGCTCTGATAAGAAATCACAATTATGATCAGATCATATAAAAATTGTAACAAAATGGGAATGCAAAAGAGGTACCAGACCTTTCTTAGCACAAATGCACTCAAGTCATTATCTTTCGCATCATTTCGTACACAGCCGCGATAACACTGAAAGTAGAAGAGAAGAAGAAGATATAGTCTATGATACGTGGACAGACAAAACCAGCAGATAATTAAAACCTGAGCCAATGCTAAGGATCTTTTAGTATGAAAAGATCTGAATGTTTTATGCATAAAATTCAAAGAACATATACGATTGGCCGACCTTATAAGGAAAGACCTTTTTTCAGTTAACTCGATAGAGTTGTT
Organism: Ecliptopera silaceata; assembly: GCA_932527185.1. NCBI lineage: Eukaryota > Metazoa > Arthropoda > Insecta > Lepidoptera > Geometridae > Ecliptopera > Ecliptopera silaceata. The sequence continues at coordinate 9,447,488 of OW052211.1, forward strand.
ACTCAGTTTTGCGACTTAAAAATAAATTAAAGGAAGAAGCTCATTCAGCTAACATACCGCGTTTCATTTGAAGTGATTTCAAGTGCGTTTTTACACAGAAAGGTTCTACTTAACAAGATCAGATAATGAGATGTAGTATACGTTGAAATTTAGTATGCAGTATTCACATATTTATTTGCAATATATGTAGACAAAGACGACAAGAATTATACAGAGATAAAAACTAAAGAGAATTATATTTTCCGTTGATAATATTGCGAGAAGCGCACAAACAGTTTCTGACGCATTGAAATTATATGCGATTTCTAAAAAGTCAATGAACAGTTTGTTCACAAATTTACGTGACTGAAATGCAAGCTCAGAGATCAGATCTTTAAAAAACCAAACAGATTTCATGCTGAAGATGAAGAGCATATGAAGATCCATGGTTTAGTGTGAAAAAACAATATGATTAACTCAGTTAGAAGTCTAATTCAAAGGCGGTGTAAAAAGAGCTCAGTCAAAATCAAAACGAGACGTTTTTAAGATCAGTGGTTCAATGTATGATCCATGTGGTTTCACAGTGTCAGTAATGCTCCCAGCAAATTACGTTTTTCCAAAAGTTGTGAAATGACAGAGAAAAATGATGTGATAATCAAGAGATAAATACATATTAATCGCTACTATGCTCAAAGTCTAAACTAAATCAACTCAGGTAGTAAAATTGAATAAAAATTGCATTGTTTCACAGAATCTTCTACGACGCATACGCAGCGGTCGTATAGTTGCGCAGTACCAGTATACATTGAAAATATTTCAGTTTTGTTATGGATTAGTCTAATGCCACTAAAGGACCAAATAAATATACAGATTCAGAGATCAGAATTAGTAAGAGTACTCATTGGCTACAGATTGATAATATAAGTTATATTATAAACAGACCAATAGTCAAACAGTTTTAAGTTGATACAACTCTGACAAACTGCTCGCAACCTTTATTTCGCATAGAGTGAATAAGACAAACAGAACATAAACTTACAAATCAGATAAATGCAAACTAATCTCAATCTATCAGATATTGGCACTAGAGCACATAGAATTGATTGTTACGAAAACTGGCTCAAGAGACAAAATTTATTGATTAATGAATCAGAAAAACGGTATACATATCTTAACAGTGAAAATAATGTAGAAACTCAAATTTAATTGATCGGACAACCTTCCGAATTCAGAAACTACTGAGCCTAAACAATTCAGAGAAACAGACAAACAATTTAGACACTACAGAACCTGTAATAACTGAAAACACTCAATACGTTGACACAAATGAGGCAAAAACACTAGACTAAATATTCAGACTCAGTATTACCTCAGAGAAGTTAGCGTGCCACCAACTTGACTAAATTACTTTGATTATTTACGGAACCAAAGGAAATACTCAGATGCAGAGGAAGATTCAAATACAGATTTGACAGAGAATCAGAAAGAACCAGACCGACTTCCTAAAATTCAGAATCACACAAAAATTTATTGCCAAATCACAGAAGCTATAATGTATCACGTAGAAGTTTAACATAGTCTTGCTAAAGATCAATTTTGGGTGTCAGATGGACGATCCACAATTTAAAAAGTTATCAGAAAATGTGCCAAATGTGAGAAATTTAGTAGTAAATTTTTAGTGGTGGCCCATTCAAATTACCAGCAATGCATAATTTATCACAAAAGCGAGTAAAGTTCAGTATACCATTTCATTCATTAGAAAGAATTGAAAGATTTCGTACAGTTGATTGTATCAGACAATACCACACAGTTAAGCTTACAGCAAAAGTGATAATTTTAGATGTTGTTTAAAAAACAAAGTACCAACGATGGAAGCTTATTCAAGAGTCAGCCCATTAGTTTTGAAGATTTTACGAGCACCTTAATTGGTTCGGTCAAACATAGTATGAAATAAATTTAATACAAATACATATTTCACAAATTACAATCAGTTATACCTATACAGTAAAAATTAACTTGAGACCATCGTAAATACTAGAACTCAGACCACGGTTTGTGCAAAACTAGAACAAGTTTTAACTTCTCAAGACTTTACACTTTCTTTCGTGTGGGAGGTTCAGTTACAACTGAAATTTTAGATCAATCAAATCATAACAGAACTCAGGACAAAATATCAGGAAATCAGTATTCAACTAGCCTGCGTGAAAGAAATGACCATCAGAGATAACCAATAATATTATTAATTAATAGAACACCAAGGTTAACAGAAACAGTTTAAATAAGATCAGACAGAGCAGACAGTTAAAATAATAACAAAGTTTTTTAAGGGTTCGGACGGACAGGGTAAAGTAGCCAAAGTAAAACAAAGCCATCAGGGTAAAACAAACTCTTTCCAGTCACAGTTCAAAGCCAGTACAGCCAGATACAGTACCATTACAAAATCAAAATACCTAATCATATTATCAGAAGTCCCAGTCAAAATCCCAATTTTGAATAATTTTCCGTTGAACAAACTTCAGAAAAAATTGATCAGTAACAGTTCTTTAACGAATTCAGAACTCACACAGTTCTTTAACAGATTCAGAATTCACACAGTTCTTTAACGAATTCAGAATTCACACAGTTCTTTAACAGATTCAGAATTCACACAGTTCTTTAACAGATACAGAATTCACACAGTTCTTTAACGGATACAGGCAAAGAAACGTCAAAGAGAACAAAAAGTTAATCAGTTGATAATAACATTGTTCGAGTAGTAGAATCAGACAAATAAATAGTACCATAAATAAACAGTTATTAGTTAATTTCTTATTGAATGTAATCAGCTATAGCAAAATATATTCAGTACCCAGAAGAGTTTTAATTTTTTCTTCGGCTGGCGGGAATGTCGCGAACGCGAAGCTTTACTTAGTTGCTATATCGATGAGTAGACTAAATAGAATACTAGAACGTTCCTTTGTGACGACACAAAATGCTGAGACAGCGAGTCGTAGGCTCCGGCGAAGGGGGCGAGCGGGTGCGTGCACGCCGCTGCTCCTGGCAGTCAGGTTCGGGACGCGCAGACAGATAGATTAGAGAGTGAGCTTGACAGAAGGCTCCGGGAGAAGTATCAGTGAGTGAGTTTGAATGGACGTTCAGTCAGAGGCATTGGTGAGTGGGCTTGAGTGTACGTTCCGAGAGATGCGAGCGAGTGAGCTTGAGGTAACGTTTCAAGACATACATTGGTGAGTGACCTTAATTTATAACTGCACGAGTTATCAGATGTTGACCAATGCATTCAGGATAGTAAATGAAGCATTATTCGCACAGGCGATTAGTTGAACCAACGCAGACAATGCAGCGCTGATCGTGCAGACGATCAGCTGAACAGTGTACACTGGTGCAGCGCAGACTAATTCAGAATTGATTGTACAGACGATCGGTTAAACAGGCACACAGAATCCTGCACAGAAAGAGCGAGGCTCGGGGTGGCTTAAGGGGAGGTTGGAGGCCACACGGGGGGAAACCCCCATGACAGTCAGAAACGGGAGCAGTTCCCACGTACTGAAACGGGAGGAGTCCCCAGACTCAAGGGAAACAGTTCCCAATAACAAACCAGACACATTTTATATAGTCAGACAACAGCATCATTACAATTTATAACTTCAGACTTTCGTCTTACCTTTCAGTTTAGGTAATTTGGCGACAAATCCAAACTGTGTGATGTGTTGTGAGTTGTTAGTAGAAGTGTTGATTGGCGCGTGCGCGTGCGCGTGTGCAGTGTGAAAGTGGGCACTAATTAAATTCGGCGCACACTCCGCGGTTCGCGGAAAGCGGAACCGATTGCGTCACGAGAACTCTTGCGCAGCTCCGGGGAAGATTTCAGAATATACTTAAGTACAAGTGGAAATGCTCCATACTTCGAAACGAGAGGTGTAATCACCACTCGTCGTATCAAAGCTTTAACTAATCAATATGTATTTTCAACCGATAAAGTCGCGGAACCGTGATTTTCCAGAAAACTTCGAAGAAACTCCACGCGTTAGACGGATAAATAAGAAACTCTTTATAAAAATATTTCCGTGGATTTCATGCAAAATCGCTCTGACTGACTAGCATGTCAATAATAGCAATATCGGTGTCGAACATAGTGCGACTGCCTCGTGCGAGTGCTAAATGTACGTAGCTTTCCGCAGATACCTATTTATGAGACGATTTTTTGATATTGTAATATTACAAAATGACGAAAGATCGATGTCACACTAACTCTGCTAAATTATTTTTATTATTGTTATTTGTGTACATCTTTGTTAATAAATGAAATTCTATTCTAATTCTATTCTATTCTATTCGATATCATGTAGATGTCAGCAGGAGGTGTACCTACTCAACAGCCTTACCCAAACGAAAGTATCTAACAACTAGGTAAGTAATGAGTTGTTCGCGGAAACACTGCACTCAGATATAGATAACCAGAAGCTAAGGGCCAACTAAGAAAGCCACTCCTGCAATGAAAGTTGACCACTGAGGACAAAAACTGGACCTCGCTGTATCCGTATCGGCAGCCGAGCCATTCCTCTATCTGTTACTTGGAATAGAATTTCTTAGAATTTGTTTGAATGTTTTTAAATTTGTTTTTGCGTTTTCAGAATGTTTTCGGATTTGGAGTTGAATACAATTTTTAGAAACGTAATAGGTACTCCACGTTTAAGGTGTCACTATTTGTTTATTTATTTTATTTATTTATTGTGTAACAAAATCCACAGCTCTTAAATTAAAATTAAATAAACTTAATTACAATACAGGTAGCCAAAAACGGATTTACCTACATTTTACATTTAAGGTGTTTCTACCAAATTCGGTCGCCTTTTACGGATGCATGCCAGCAAAATCTTCGCGTAGTTTCGGTAAAGTTTAGGTTCCTTAATATGTATTAGAAAACGTAATACTTTTTGTATTACGTTTCACGAATGAAACCATCTCAGTACCACCAGCTACTAGGCATGGGCGTTTTTGGATTTTTTCACAAACCGATACAAAACCGATTTCAGATTTTGAAATCGATTTCAAAAACCGTTTTTAAAAAACGGTTTTTAGTTTTCGGTGCAAAACTAAAATCACGAATGCGTATCAAAACTATAGAAAACTAAAACTTTAGGTAGATTTAGATTTTGTTCGTTTGCAGTTTGTGTTTGGTTTTCGTTTTCGGTGCAAAACTAAACTCACGTCGGTTCGGTTTGGTTTCGTTCGGATAAGATTGTTTGCAGTTTGCGTTATCATCGTGCGTTTTCTAAAAACGGTTTTCTCATATTGGAATATCGATGCGATACGATTTCTGACTGCAAACGGATTTCAGTTTCGTTTTGATATATCTGTCTCATGCCTACCAGCTACTTCACTATTACTGTAGCGTATATCTCTTTAGAAACGAAAATCTTGCTATGTTATTCCTAAATCACATTAGAAAGAAAATAAATGATTATGATTAAAGTTTAATTGTATTAATTTATTTATTTGCATACAACGTAAGTACAATTGTTGCATAAAATGATTTAGAATTTACATAGCAATATTTTCGTTCTAAAGAGATTTACGCTACAGTATTTGGTTTGTAGCAGGTCGTAAAGAATTACATATCACAACGTATTGCAGTAATAGGATACCTTTCTTTATGAGTCAGTTTCACGCGACGCGACAGTCATCAACTCTACAATAAGGATGCATAACATGCTCGATTGACACAATATCTCATAACGGTCTTATTACCATCGGCATAAAGCTTACATTCGTGTCAAATTTGCATGATCATTTAGCTTTCTAAACGCGTCCTGAATATGTACGAGTTCATCTGTTTATCGCGTACAGAAATGGGTTAGATCTGTTTTGGTCACATGTGTTTCAATTGCCACGTGCTACTACTTAGCACTACTATTATTTTGAATTGTAGGTGTGTATTAGCTATCACCAGCCTTGCGCACTACAAGATCTGTGATCTCAGTTTTCGAGGATTAAACCAAATAAAACTTACGACTATGGGTTCTGTAATAGGCAAGGCACGATATCTTCTTTATAACTACAGATTTAAGAGAGATTATAATCTGTGAATTAACTACAAAGAAAACTCATTAAATTGTATTGAAAAGTCAATCTGCTCGCGTTCGATGCGCTTGCGCAGGTCAAGTTACACCCATCCGTCACACTGCATTCGCATTCACGCAGAAAACTGACGCACACTACATGCTGGAAATTCAGAATCCGACACATAGCGTGGGACAAGGGTAGGAAAATGATCATGATGTACAGTTTAAGTTATTTTATAGTAGTTATTGTTTTTATTAATATTTCTTGCTATATAAGTATCTGCTTACACTTTTACGAGCAGATTATGTCAGAGACGTCATAACTCGATTCTAATATGTTATTGTAGCTCGAATGTGCACAGTTTAAGTACAAATTACAATGTTACATGTTAGGCAGGAAAAGTAAGTCAATCGCCAATAATTATATAGACTTGAATCATTTCGTAGGGTTTATAGGCACATCAGCCGTTATATCGAGATATTGTAGAGCAGTGATGTAATTTAAACAGAAAATATAGCATAACATACGCAATAATTAATTTAATAACTACACGCGCATTTCACGACTAGCATTATTTAGTGATCTAACGCGTTTATGTTTTTTGTTTGACAAATTTTCGATAGCAATACGAGTCAAGTACGAGTTTGTGCACACACGGATCGCAGAGACGCATCCGCGGAGCGTCATCGATTTAGTATGGAGATCCAAGCTTGTACTGATAAATTTTAAAAATTAACTTTTATTTATTAATGGTGAAATTAACAAGTAGTTTTACAAAAGCGATTTCCACATCCTCCACTTCAGCAGAGTCATCATTACCTAACCTGAAAGGAGCTTCATCATCAAATCACGATGAAGTCATCACTTAAACACCACAATTAGTTCAAGTGGCGAACGCGCTGAATGATTTTTGTAATTCTTAACATTTGCTTTATCATCGCCATTTTAAAAATAAACTTAATGAACTAATCTATGGCTGAATGAGAGTTCGATTCTGGGCTTTCAATTTGGATGTGGATCCGATTTCAATATCAGTTTCAAACTAAGTCTAAGTAACTGTGAAAGTAAAAATAAGATCATTGCCCAATATTATATAAAAATTATAAACTATCGAAATTATCTTGCTATAATCCATATTTAATATTTTTAACTAAGAGAATTTATTATACTCCGGTAATGCGCCGGAAACGAAACCAAACTCAATCGACGAAGTCAATTATGATTTAAATTAGTCAAAGATAAAAATAGCGATTCTATTCAAGTACCTATGCTACGTAAGTAATAGCTCTCTCACCTTGTAGTAGATTTTTCTATTATAACCTCGAGATAATCCAACAAAAAAATGGTTGTCTGTAAAGTCGGTTTACTGACGATAGTTGAACGTGACAACGTCACTTCATGGAACGCCTCAGAACGCCTCATGAGTCATGTTTTTTCGTGCGTGCAGCCGGCTCTATCGAATTATAAGACGTTGTCACGTCAAAAACAATCAAACAATGTGTCATTTGCCGACGCGCGAATGGTTTCCGAGACATTCTGTCATCGGTTCTCATACTTCTCATTGAACGGCTTTGACGATAAGCAAACAGATACAAAATAATAAAATAAACAAGCAAATAAATCAGGGTCTTATTGACCCTGATTTAGAGAGACCCTGAGTTATTTCAGAAGTAGTCAGATATTATTTAAGACCGCAGCATGATAAGATGAGAATAATAAAAAGTCTCAATTACCTTCTACAACTCTAGAAAGCATCAAAAAGGTCTTAAGCGAGACAAATATAATAAACATTTTATACAAATTACGTATATGATTCTTGTAAAACATAAATATGTAAAACTTGGTGCTGTAAGTGGAATGCCTCTTGTATCTGGTGTCGGCAATAATAATGTTTTCACCGTCTCCTCACGACACGGGAAAGTTATTATTTACACGATTTTTATTTTATTTACATACCTACCAACTACTGGCAATAAGAATACCTACCTACTGTTGTCAAGGTAATAATAATTCTTATTATTAGCTTGATTTGATTATTTTATGTAAATTAGTATTTAATAAGAGCAAACCCGTTCCATTTAACAAGGTTAGGTTAGGTTTAGGTTATGCGCACACCAACGCCATGGTTCCTGTTATCATCAAGTCATGTGACTTTAAGACGTTGGTGTGCGCTATGCCTTAATCGACTAAAATGTCTCTTGACTTGAGGTTTAGATAAAATAAATCATAGTATAAATCTTTCTCTAGTAAAACTAGTACAGCAGTGAGCTTAATAATTAAACATAAAACCTAAGTTTAGGGACAAAATATACTTTTAGGTATAAGAGTTTGTGAAAAATGCGTTTTACTCACCAGCACTCAAATCAATGGCATCCCACTCGGTAGTGAACTGAAACAAGGAGAAGCACTTATTAGAACATCCATCGTATGTCGAAGTTAGTAATGCGAAAAACGCGATACAACCTCTAACAGATCCATTTGTTCATGCCGAATCATATTTTATTTCAACTTTATTTATAGAAATACATTTTTTTTACATTTAATTCAAATAATAAGTTATTATAAAACCATACATTCTACAATTATTATTTTGTTCTTGTTTCTGCCTCTGACCATTTTCAAAAATCGTTTAGATTTATTCTAATCTGAATTATGAAATAAAGGCATACAGATGATTGAACAGAACGATAATTTTGTATGAAAAGTCAAAGCTAAATCATCACTGTCAATATTAGCTTCTTATTTAAAAAAGTAATTAAATAATTTGTGTTCATTCAGTTAAACACCTCTGATCATTTCAAAATTTACAAGCGAAAAAATAAACGGCAACACGATTTATAAGTAACGATTTTTATTTATTGCTTTATATCACTTCCTTACGTAAATTATTAAAACAATCTGTATCAATCAATAAAATAAAGTACTTATTCGTACGGTAAAGTTCATTGACCCCGGAAGTATTCTGCTATAGGAATCGATGCGCTTCGTAAAACGACTTCCGCGCACGATATTCATAAAACTGCAAGACAACCTGTCAGAGAAGCAGAGAACCAGTTCATTGGATATAAATTTAAGATCACAATATTAGCAAGGAATTATTATTTTATTATTATTTTAGCCATTTATTTCCCAACAACTTAAATCTTCTGCATTTTTCATTTCCATTATTTATTGTGGGATTGCCCATTTTTGGGCATAGGCCTCCTCCAACCTTTGCCAGTATGGTCTTTGTTTAGCAAGGAATATTATCTATTTATTCGGAAATTGGGTTGACTTATTGATATTTTGACATACTCTCGATTTCATTCGCTTGATCTTATAAACCACATTTAAACATATGATTAAAATAAGAATATTTTAAACAACCGGTTGTTTTATTGTTATCTCTGCTTTAGTGTATTATACCCTGTTTGCAAAGGTTTCTCTTATATAATTACGGAACTTATAAATAAACACAAACTATAATTTCAGTAAATATACAGACTGACAGGATGCTAGGAAAACAAGAGTTGGTCTTAAGTAATTGACGTAAAATTATAGTAGGAATGTCTTTAGTTTATAAACCAGTTTTATCCTCTACTATTCTGCTTTAAAAATAAGCAAAATATTCTAGATTTAACTGTTTCCACACTGCCAACGGGATACCAACACGATACCGCCGAAGACGCACGATTTTTCGTGCAATGACAGGAATAAAATTATCGAAACATTTGATGGTTTAACACGGAGCACATAACGTGGAGAGCGCGTGCGGGGGATACCGTGGTCACTAAACATACGCTATATCAAGCGTATGCGGCGGAATTTTCGTCAGTCGCAGCAGAGGTAGGCTTACGTACGAACATCACGCGCTCCCGTTTTTAAGGCAAATAAAACAAAAAGTAATGCCTAGTTGTGCGATTAAATGGTGTGGAAAGTGTACTACTACTTCAAGTTACACAAAAGATGGGATAACATTTCACAGGTAAGTGGTTTTCTACTCCATTTATTCAATTTGATTAAAAATTAAAAATATTTTAAGTTCTGGAATGTTCGTGTTGCTGTCTCTTTCTGCTACACTGATTTGCTCATTAGCAGTTGTCTCTTTTTTTCTCGATAGTGCTGTTCGCAGCATCGCGACGTTTTTATCGATGTAATAATCTAATAATATATTGATAATATATATTAATAATACAGGGTGTTTGGAAGGGAGCTGTACATACGCCTAGGGTAGAAACTAGGGATAGTCTGCTACCTACCCCCGCCCATTATATTGACCTTGGCCTCAAGGTTTTTTTTTAATTTATTATTATTTTTTATTTGACTTTTTTATGATTTTTTGACTAAAACTACCTGTAGCTCAAAATCTATCCATGGGACCGGTCGGCTAATGGTCTTGTTTTAATCGTTAGAGTCTTAGGGTCCTGCAAAAAATTATTTTACACCAGAAAATTGTGGAGAAGAAAAGTTATGGGGCCTGAAGTACCGTAGTAAGGTAAAGAAATAATTTTAAGGGCAACTTTCTATGGGGTTTAAAAAAAAACTAACAGGGTTGGAGTTCTTCTGATTTTTTTAAAACATCCTCAGTCCATGCCCTTTCTAACGATATGCTAAAAGTGTATTTATCACTTTTAGTTTTAAAGTTATTAATTAATTTCCGCAACTAGGGCACTTTTACCACCACGAGTCGACATTTGTAAGACAAATGTAATTTCCAGAATTTAAACCAGTTTGGCCTACAGTTGGCAAATTTGTTGTCTCACTCTTACACGAGAGCAACATGTAAGAGACAAAACATGTCATGTCATGTCTCTTTCGCTCTTGGGTCGACGGGGCCGGGCAGGTAACTCGTTGGGGTCTTTGTTAGTCAGTCGAGATTTACCCATCTTAGCTAACTTACGTACTTGCCGTTACGACGCTCCACTGTTTTCGTTAATTTTGTTGAGTTTGTTATTACTTCGTTTTTGTTAAGTTTTGTTATTTGTTACCTTGTTGTTGGCAAAATGGCTGGATTTCCCAGTGAAGAGTACACCGACATGCTGGTGGTGTATGGAATGGCTGATTGCAATGGGCGCGAGGCACGGAGGATTTATCAAGAACGGTATCCTAACCGGCGAGTGCCTAACCACCAAACGTTTGGCTCAACTTATCGGCGTCTGCGAGAAACCGGAAATTTAAATTTCCGGGAACCAGCCGTGAACAGATTTCAACCAAATTTGGCTGCGGAAGAACGCATATTGGCTGAATTTGAGGAAGATCCGACCAGAAGCGTAAGAACCGTAGCCCGGACGCTTGGTTTAAGCGTGTGGAAAGTCTGGTCGGTTCTTCGCGAAAATGGACGTCATCCTTTCCACTACACCCCTGTTCAAGGTAATTTTTTACATAAAGTTTTTGTTTTTAGCTCTTATGTAATGAACTAGCATGTGAATTTCATAGGCAATTTTTAAATTAACATGAGCATGTGTGTGAGAGAGAGAGAAATGGAAAGACAGAGATAGCAATCAATGTTACATAGCTACTAATTCATAAGGAAACCGCTAACGTTGATATTTTTATTGTTTTAGGCTTAGAGGATAACGACTATGCAAGAAGGGTGGAGTTTTGCCGCCACTTGCTCCATACGGACGTGGAAGATATTAATTTTTTACGGAGTATTCTCTGGACTGACGAGTCCAAGTTTGACAAGGAAGGAATTGTAAATTACCACAATCTCCATCACTGGGCACCCAGAGATCAAAACCCGAGAGTCAAGAGGCACAGAGGTTTTCAACGAAGGTTCTCCGTGAACGTATGGGCAGGCGTCATCGGTAATCGGTTGATAGGGCCGCACTTTTTGCCAGACAACCTAAACGGGCAAAACTACTTAGATTTCCTCGAAAACGATTTGCCTGATTTAGCGGAAGAAGTGTTTGACGAAGATCGGCCCATAGTCTTCCAGCACGACGGCTGTCCTGCTCATTGGAGCCTAGCAGTGAGGGAGCTTCTGGACAACTGCTTTCCTAATTCTTGGATTGGTCGGGGTGGGCCAATTCCCTGGCCCCCAAGGTCGCCTGACCTTACCCCACTCGACTTCTACGTCTGGGGAAGGGCGAAAGAGTTGGTGTACGCAGAAGAAGTACCAACAAGGGAGGTTCTAATTAACAGGATCCACGCCGCATTCGATACAATGCGCGAGGAACTGCTGCTTAGAACGGTGACCGTGGAGATGAGGAAGAGGTGCCGAGCATGTTTACAGGTCAATGGTCATCAATTTGAACAAAATTTGTAATTAATTAAAATTTGTAATTAATTAAAATTTGTAATTTAATGACATTAGTCATTACCAAATTTTTTGTTTCATTTGCCATCCTTTTACGATCGAACACATTTAATTTTCATTAGTTGAAATTTTTGCTTGAAGTGCCCTAGTTGCGGAAATTAATTAATAACTTTAAAACTAAAAGTGATAAATACACTTTTAGCATATCGTTAGAAAGGGCATGGACTGAGGATGTTTTAAAAAAATCAGAAGAACTCCAACCCTGTTAGTTTTTTTTTAAACCCCATAGAAAGTTGCCCTTAAAATTATTTCTTTACCTTACTACGGTACTTCAGGCCCCATAACTTTTCTTCTCCACAATTTTCTGGTGTAAAATATTTTTTTGCAGGACCCTAAGACTCTAACGATTAAAACAAGACCATTAGCCGACCGGTCCCATGGATAGATTTTGAGCTACAGGTAGTTTTAGTCAAAAAATCATAAAAAAGTCAAATAAAAAATAATAATAAATTAAAAAAAAACCTTGAGGCCAAGGTCAATATAATGGGCGGGGGTAGGTAGCAGACTATCCCTAGTTTCTACCCTAGGCGTATGTACAGCTCCCTTCCAAACACTAATAATAGATGTTTTTATCAATACAAATAAATAAAATATAAGTGTCTGTTTGTAATGTCAAAATAATAGCTTTTTACTAAATGTAATTTTTATAAAAGTATATACGGTACTTATAACAAACAAAAAAAGTAAGATTTTTGTCTGTATGTCTGTTTGTTCCGGCAAATCTCCGAAACGGCTGGACTGATTTTGACGGGATTTTCACTGGCAGATAGCTGATATTATAAGGAATAACTTAGGCTGTTTTTATTTTAGAAAAATATTAGGGTTCCGCGCCATGAAATCGTGAATAAATAGCGCGGGTGGGAGATGCAACGCGGCGGGTCGGTGGGCGAGGGAGTTTTATTAAAATATGGCTGCTAGTATCTTACGACTTCTACGCGAGTCGCGAACGAAATCGCGGGGCACAGCTAGTTTAAAATATAGATATTTGCCTTATATATATTTTTTTTTTTTTTTTAATTTGTTTTTAAATTTGCAGGTTTCCCAACGATGACACCGAGAAGAAAGAAATTTGGATTAAAGCTACACATAGAGACAATTTTTTTTTACAAGAGACAGACAATTTAATAAACATCTAACAACGTTCACAGTATGATCTCAGTATCAATCTGTCAAAAATACCTCTAATTTCCTTACATTTTGACCAAGTTTTTGACATTTGTTTGTTGCCGAGATGAGACTGCGACTAGATTCTCGTAATTTTGGTATTGGTTAATTGGTCTTCTGTTTTCATTCAAAATCGAATGCGTATGCGTATCTCTGTATCACAAACAAATCCGTAGACTACTCAATCAAACAATAAAATATCGATATCGATATTTTTAAAATTACTCTTTTGGAATCCCTAGAGAATCAGTTGTCAATTCGTCACCCAATCACAGCGGCCGAAGCTTGCCTCTCCCCCCGCCGTTTATTAGTGACTTAGATTTAGAACAAAAACGTGCCGATGCTCTCTCCACTGGTTTTGTGCTCCGTGTGGTTTAACAACTGATGTTACAAATAGAAATGGAAAGGGCAAACCGAAATATTTACGTAAACTGAATTAACATAATCCACAATAGAAGGAAAGCAGCCGACCAATCGAGATAATCTGTGCGCGAGATCAATGAATTTGATTACATGAGTCGTGTCGCGTTTCCATTGCACTAAAAAATAATGTGTGCTACTTATGGCGATCTTTGAAAACTAATTGAATTGAAAAAAGGGTTCATTTTTTAAACAGGATTAATATTAATAACCTTGAATACTTATATCTACGCAAATTAATCTTAAATACTTAAATGTATAAATATTTTACACTTCTCATTGAATGCATATTTAAAAATGCTGTAATTTAAATTTTAATATGATTTAGTATACGAGAGAGAGTTATAAATATCAATGTATTTTGTTTTATGTAAAAAACTAATAATTACGACGTTTCAGATCACAAATTCAGGTAAATAAAATCGTGGGCAAATGGAAACGCGCAGTAGATCGCCTTGACCGTGACGCGGCCGTCGTCGCGTCGAGAGCGAGAGTGAAACCGATCCGATCCAGCGGCATCGGACGGTACCGTTCCAGAATAACACCGCTACTTTTATGATGAACAATTTCAAATATTTCACAGTACATTAACAAAAACTCTAGGACTAGATTTTAAAGAAATTAATAAAGAGAATGGGATTCTCATAAAATCGTTCTGTTCCTATTATTATTTCATCATTTTATTTAAGTAAACAAATGAGGATTAAAACTAAATATAGTATATGCCGTGACAGAATCATTTATCCTCATAAAAAACTTATTAGTTAATCAACCTACTTAGTTAAAACATTTAAGTGCTTAAGGTAAGTAAACAACAAAAAAATGGATAACAACAAGTATTTTATGTACCTAGCTTTAATGTTTATTTACGTACAAGAGAAAGTAGGTATATAACAAATAGACGATCCTTAAAATCCTTTTACTTTAGAATCTATACTTTAGATAGAAAACCGTGTGCGATATCTTGACTTCATGCCGTACTATTATGAGCATGACGTGTGGTCTCTGCAAGTAGGGGTTTTAGCTACAATATGGTAATTGGACTCCAACAACATGTTATGTCCAATGACTTATGGAAATTATATACCACTTTCATTTGCGTTTCCTTGTATAAATTTGCATATTGATTGATTGGCAATTCAAATTTCAAAGGATGAGTTATCTAAGTTTTGCACAAAAGCCATAAAAAGAATAGAAATAAGTCTCTGTATTAAAATATTCTTAAGTGTAAGGACTTTTCCAGGATACAAAAAAAATGCCCGTTGTGAAAAATCACGAAAACGTTTCGATTTTACAATCACCTATCGTTTAAGAGTGTTTTATTATAATGTAAGCTGTTCTATTTGTAACATGTATGGCAAGTTAGGCAAGCTATAGCTTCCCATTCCACGTGGTTTTGGGCAGAGGCATCTCAAGCTGGATAAACTTCAATGCAAAGGCCTGTAAGCCTTGAAGTGTAAACCATTCATTTGTGAGCAATGTCCGCCGAAGTGGGTCATCGCGAGCGGGCCCGTGTGCAGCTGTGCTGTCACTCACGTCGTCGTCTCAATACAACATTACTATAACTGTCAATTAATCAGGATAAATCGACTATAAATTACTTATATTATTCAGTGTTAGATTCAGTTATAACATAAAACATACGTAAGCAAGGCTCGATAGAAACTACGACAGTTTCCATGGCGTTCTTCGTTAATTGTCAATAATGTTATATTTCGTACTTAACGCCATAGAAGTTCAGTTTTTAGTTTATTTTATACGTGAAACATGCTGAATAAAAATAAATATTGATCAAGTCAAGTAATTACGACGATCGGCATTTATATGACATCCTGCAGCGTAGAGACTATTATTATATTATCGTCAGTTCGGCTCTTTGTTTCACTCCATTTCATTAACTAGGAACTTGTTTTGCCTATGAGGCCTATTAAGCCTGAGCTCTTGATAAAACAATAATACTTTCCTTATTGGGTACTCATTTATATTTATTTATTAAAAAGTCGACATTGCTACAAGTAGCGGCACGTAAGTCTAGCGCTGAACGATACGCGGTGGGGATAGCTGCGCATGTGTACTGTCGCGCACGCAATACAATTATACCTTTGATTAATTGTTAGCTAAATAACGTTATTGACATTATTTTAATGTAATGTCAAATAGTTAACTATTTTGATTTGTTTCAAAGAATCAATTAATTCATTAGATTCCCTTTTTAAAAAACAATTCTCGTCATAAACCATTTTCCTTGCCTGTCTTTTCAAAACAGTATTTCTTCTAGGCATATTCACTTTAAAGTCACACACAAATTTAAAAAACAAAATATAACAAACAAATTCAAACTTAACAAAAAACAACAACAATAACAATACAATTAAGAACTCGACTGTACACTGGATGTGCACAGGGCGTCGTATCAGTGCGGGGGACGTAATGCGACCGGAGAGCCAATCGGCGCTACGGACGCCCGCCCTTCGTCCCTTAGCTCCCCTCAGGTACCTTATTTTTTACTTCTGCGCAATAACGGTCAGCGCTAAAGTTTCGTGCCGCTACTTATACGAAAGGCCTACGAAAGCTCGTAGGCTTAACAAGAGCAGATAATTTGTATAATTAATGTGTCAGCCATGAGTAGAATCATTATAAATTTGCTTTGTTGTTAGCTAAAAAACTACTTTTTTATTTTGAATTATTATTTGCAATGGTTGCGAAAAATCGTAGAACTGAGCCTGTATGAAAAAGATATCAACGCGTTAGTACAACTTTATTATTAAATTAAATAAATTATAAAATGTACCCTGGTCGTAACTTAGTCATGTAACCTATGACTAACGAGAAATGACACGCTACTAATACGTCATTTTTTTTCTCTTTTAGCACAATAGGCCTTCAAATAGTTGAAATTTTTTTGTGCGCATGCTCCAACTTCCGCCATGTTTTTCGGGCACTTTATTTAAAAATGTATGAGAAGTGCACGTTTTTTGAAGAAAATAGTAATAAAACCAGTAATAATAAACATAATTTTACAATCAGTTCAATTCAAATTATTGTGCATACATAATAAAATTATATTACAAGTATTTTAATTAAAATATATAATGTTATCTTTAAGGAAAGGTAAAAAAACGTTGTTGTTATGGAGTATGCCGCAGTGATACGCGTAGTAAATCCTTTCAGGAGAATTTATATTATTTTATTGACGACCGATGTGGCGCGGCAGGCGAAGGTCCGCCTGCGACGCGGAGGTTGCGGGTTTGATTCTTGCCTTGGGATCTTCGATCATATAAGAACCTTGGGATAAATGTTTGTACGATCTGCAAATATTTATTCCAGGTGTTCTGGGTATTTTATATGTATAATAATAATATCTATCTATGTAATGTATTCTATTAAGTATGTCAGTCTTCTAATACCCATTACACAAGCTGTGCTTAGCTTGGGGCTAGATGATGTTGTGTGGATTGTCCAGCAATATATTTATTTATTTGTAATATAATTTTTTGACGACCGATGTGGCGCGGTGGGCGATGGGCCACCTGCGACGCGGAAGGTTGCGGGTTCGATTCCCGCCTTGGGATAAATGTTTGTATGTTCTGCAAATATTTATTCCGGGTGTTCTGGGTATTATAATTACTTATGTATACTTAATAAAAAAATAATCTACCTATGTAATTTGTATTGTATTAAGTATGTCAGTCTTCTAGTACCCATAACACAAGGTCCGCTTAGCTTGGGGCTGGATGATGTTGTGTGGATTGTCCAGCATTATTTATTTATTTATTATTATTTTTTTTATATTAAGATATTTATTATTTTTTTGTATTTACTTTTACTCATTATTATTTAATTATTAGATATTATTCTAATCTCTCAACTAGTTCGGCTTTATTTCCTCCTTGAGGACGACCATGGCATTTTAACCATCATTGTAAATGAACACAGTTGTGGGCTTCTACGGTAGGATGCACTAACGAAGCTCCGTCAATTAATTTTTCATTTAATTGCACTATTAAAGGTGATAATGTTTGTTGCCCAGCCATTTCTATAAAAAGTGCCCGAAACTTTCATATTACCGCGTTTTTAACATGGCGGACGCGCATGCGCTGAGCATACTGTGGACAAGTCTATTTAGCACGTATCCTTTAGATCTAGAGTCATAAGCATTTTTCAGAAATGAAGTTAGCAAAGCTAGTCATACTTTTTACTCGGTTGAATGTCAACTAGGCTACGCGGAGAAATCCTAATCTACCCACATCTAATACAGACTTTTCAGTTTCAATTTCCCCTGCTAATGTCACATTACAAATTATAATATCTCGTCAGCGCGGCGATTATCAAACTAGCGGTAGATCGCGAGATCTCGATTACCAGATGGCACCGCTTTCTCGTAATTCCGTATTTCATGGTCCGTGCTCACGTCTCTCGGGAAGATATGGTGTCCGAAGATACTGTGACCGTTATACGACTGCCGTTACTGTTCTAAATCTACAGTTTAGACTATCGATGTCAAGAAATAACGTCAAAAGCAATCGGAGTGACGTCATAAAAAAAAAATTGTTTGTCACTGTTACTAGAGGGGAATAGAATTGTAACCTTGTTTTAAGTATTATAAGACAATCATCATCATCATCATCGGCAGCCCGTACTAGCCCACTGCTGGGTATATATGACCATAACATTGTTTTAAAATGAAATGCATAGTTTCCAGACTACTTATATACATACATTTTAAAGAGACCATGACTACTTAGACCTTTTTAAGTTTTTATATTTTGGCTGTAAGATCCATGCTCCATATTTAGCTTTATTTAAAGATTAGCTTCTAGAAATGCTAAGTAGTAGGTAGGTATGAGGAGATACTACTATACCGGAAGGTCAAAATTCTAATGTTTTTTTATTGTTTTAAAAAGATAGTATTTGACGTTTGTAATATTAGCGGTCACCGTAACATTGAGGACGGTGATGCCACCGTTTTCAATTTGTTGGTAAACACGGCAGGAATCCGATCGGGAAACACGGTTCAATGGTGGCTCTAACTTTGTTGGTTTTAGATCAATAACAACAATTTAACAATGTAGAAAGTGGAATAATAAAGTGAACTTGAAAAACCCAATTCCTCAAATAAAACAACCATAATTCAAAATAGAGTTCCGATGTTATAAAAACAAAATATTTTCATTTTCACACTTAATAGTGTAAGCGTTATAAAGCTTGATGATAACTACCTAACTTATAATGTGAAGAGATTTCAGGTCAGATCGTCCTGTAGTTAGCTCAACTGTTTTATGATGTATTTTGAAAATACAAGTAAAGTTATCGGTTTCCAGTCACTTAATATTTACTTAGTGAAGTGTGTCAATGAATACAAAAGTCCTTCAATTAGAAGTAGCGCAATTTTCTATGCCAATCAATAATTAAGATATTTAAGGTTAACCTTCACAGTACTTTGATGAACTACCAAATGAGCTGTGACGCCTGTCGTTTAAGAATTATTTTAAATTAGAAGTTAAAAAGAGAAAAATCAAACGACTATCTAGATTTGTATTACATCTGTTGTTCAAGTAAACTAACGTTATATTTTTCACTGAACTAGTCTCCGAAATGAGAAAGAAAAGAATTGATATCCGATCACGGTCGATACCTTTAGATTAGACATATTAATAGGATTCGATACACAGTAGCCCACAAAGCGATTATTTTACCTATCGATTAAGTAATTATTCACGCCTATTAATTAGATTAATGGTTGAAAGGCCTGAACAATGACTATGACTAAGGTCAAGCCTCACTCTGCTCTCGAGTGATTTCGACAGAGGTATCGATCATAGTGAGTCGATTCACGAGCTCCCGGTCAATTATAAATCGATTAATCGAATTGCGAAATTTGAATAAGGATTTGTTCAATGTGTGGGATGACGGGACTCATTTTATAGTACATAATTTATTTATGTTATTGTAAGATTTCGAGCGTAAGCTAATAGTTTAATTATATTTTACTCATAATTTATCGGCAGTTATTGGTATGTATGGTTAGAGGTCTATGGTCAAAATTAACTCATTGTTTTCGAACAATGGCCGAGTTATTAGGAACAAGAGTCGTTGACTTGACTAATTTATTATTATTGTTTCTAGTTTAAGTTGATTGATTCATACAACTATTTTAGTTAATTAACTATTGTTCAGTTAATATGTTTAAAGGTTAAATTTTGTTAAATTCATAACTTACTTTGGGTTAAACAACACTTTACCATATGAAAGCAATGAATTACTTGAGTATTGAAAACAAGGCAAGATTCACCTCTTGATATTTTTCAAGTTCTAAAATTTCAGACTCTCTAATGGCGCATGACTTCTCGTTATCGTTGCCCAGGCAGGTACAGTACATAACATATACAACTAGTTCAAATATTATCAAGTAAGCTGTGAGTGCGAGACACGTAACCCGCCTCCGGGGAGCACAGCGCGGAACATGGAATGTGACTAATTAATTAACTTACTATACAGCTTGGCTAGGGTTACCATTTTATCAAGCCGAAAATCCTGACAGACCGAATGACATATTGACATATTACTTTGAGATATAAAAAAAATAATACGATTAAGGTAAATTATAAGGAATGGAGGCCTTTGCCCTGCAGTGGGACACCACAGGCTGAAAATGAAATGAAGGTAAATTACTTAATGATAATTAAATGGTTTTAAAATCTCACTAAGCCAAGCATTACTTTGCTTGAAGACTTAATTAAAAGTGTGAGATCAATTCCGATGATGGTTGACAAAAAGTTCGATAAAAATATTGAAGGATATGAGTGAATATTTGTAACCCTATTGTATTTATATTTGAAGCTAAGTAAATACTTAGTAAATATGTAACGTAATAAACCAGTCTAAATTATATCACACTTGGCACTCCACTTTTTGCTGAATTATTTAATGTCCTCGTTTCGAAAACAGCATTCTTTTTATTTTCCGTGTGTCAATATTAGTTTTACGTAGTTTTAATATTATGGTTGTGTTGTATGTAAGGCTTTTTGCACAGCATACAGTTCATGGAATAAAAATAGTCGTAGATCTTTTAAAGCTTGTAGATCTTTGACGCTCGTTGCCGGCGTCTGTGTTTCCAGAGTCCTATAATTTGGATATTTTTAAGAGACGAGTGAATGGGTATCTTCTAGGCAAGTGTGCTACATCGTAGACCGCATCGTCACTTAACATCAGATGAGATCGCGGTCAAACGCTTGCCTATAACTTGTAAAAAAAAAAAAAGCTAGCACTCCGGGAGTGCCGGCAGAAGTGAAAACTTCAATATTAACGTTGTGTTTTCACTTTTAAGTTTTCACTTCAAAAATATAACCACAGTCGTGATTGTGTCATGTCGTTGTGTCACATTCGCGCTTGCGCGAATGTGACGAAGACAACGAAGACACACTGACATAGACACATTCGCGCAAGCGCGAATGTGTCTGTGTCATTGTGATTGTGTCATGTCGTTGTGTCACATTCGCGCAAGCGCGAATGTGACACAACGACGAAGCCAACGAAGACACAGACACATTCGCGCAAGCGCGAATGTGTCTGTGTCTTCGTTGGCTTCGTCGTCATCGTCACGTCACGTCATGTCGCCACGTCATCGTCACGTGACGATGACGTGGCGACATGACGTGACGATGACGTGGCGACATGACGTGACGTGACGATGACGACGAAGCCAACGAAGACACAGACACATTCGCGCAAGCGCGAATGTGTCTGTGTCATTGTGATTGTGTCATGTCGTTGTGTCACATTCGCGCAAGCGCGAATGTGACACAACGACGAAGCCAACGAAGACACAGACACATTCGCGCAAGCGCGAATGTGTCTGTGTCTTCGTTGGCTTCGTCGTCATCGTCACGTCACGTCATGTCGCCACGTCATCGTCACGTCATCGCGCAAGCGCGAATGTGTCTGTGTCTTCGTTGGCTTCGTCGTCATCGTCACGTCACGTCATGTCGCCACGTCATCGTCACGTCATGTCGCCACAACACTATTTAATTGTTTGAGTCATACGTCGCGTGACCGCAAGTGTGTTCTTTTGTCGTCTCTTGTTTTACGAGCAATGTATAAAAATTAAATAAGATCTTACGCTCTTTCGACGTCACGTGACCCTGACGCGAGTTTGAAAGTTTTTACCCACCCAGCGCCGCTAAAGAAGTTTTCACTTCAAAAAAAAAGCTTGATCATGATCTTGCTAGTATTGTTCTACTTTGCGATATTTCTACAATGTTTAAAATAGATAAAACAGAATTATTTAACCTAGTATCTTAGTATACTAGCCTTTATTTTAGAAGACATTTGATAAATAAAAATTCCGAACTTGCTTGTTTCATTTTCATTCCATCTCTATAAATAATCGTGTATTGTTTTGTTGGTCCCCCGGTAAGGACGTTGCGAATAGCGTTCCTTTCTCAGTACTCGTATGTAGCCAGACGTAAAACTGTGGTTTATTTCGATTGGAATTCATGAGGTTGGAAATAGCTCCGTCGGCTCCACTTGCACGGAGGCATTCCGTCTGAAGGGTGTACTATTTCAACTTATTTCGGTAAGAAACACTCGTTTTGTGTGAAGTTCCACGAATCGAAAATGCTTCTAAAAGCAGCTCTTTTTTCGTTGGATGTAAGATTTGCTGCCAAAAGTTTTGTACCGGCTTTTGTCAGACACGTATTTTAGCAGGGTTTCTCGTGTAATTTATTTTGTTTTGACTTGAGTAAAGGGTAAGTAAATGTAGCCATCAATCTCGTAGGATTCCATTAAGGAACATGCCGCAGTTTGAACCCTGTCTGGACCTTTTGTTTCTCTAATGAATGGGGGTGATATTTATATTTACCGATAAATGCAAGCACTATTTTGACACCCTGATACTAAAAAAGCAGTACCTAGGTACCTACTTAATCGTGATATAATAAATCTACCTAAAATGCCGACTTTTCCTTGTTTTAAAAAACAATTAATAGGCCTGTAAGTAAGTACCTAAGTTTTATTGTTAAATATAGTAAAGTTCTTTACAAATTAACTTGTATCATTTTTGATGTTGCAAAATATTACAAAAGCGAATACTTAATGATTACGTGGTGTTTATCAGTGCGCAGGCGCACCGTTAAAACCACATTACTGCATGGCACTGCGAGATGTGATAAGGTGTTATCAGTGACGCTAACTGGATTGTTCTTTTACAATGTTGGTTTAAGATTTGCAATCTTTTGCGAAGCCTACAAATAATTAAACAGAAGCAAACTAATGGGCTATCTTATACATCAGAGATGTAAAAAGATTATTCAGTTGACTACTTACTCCAAAAAAATTTAAACTCATGCTGTTGCTAACCGTAAATTCTAATAACTAAAACTGATAGAAGTATTACATTTCTAAAGTTGTCCAGTTTTAAGATACTGCATTCAAAGAAGCTGTTTTTGTATTAAACTGCGACTACCTACTTATCGCATGGACATTTATCTGAATTTAAATTAATTACCTAGCCACTCATCGAAAAAATATGTAGGTACTCAGTTTTGTTTTTAAAAGAATTTCCAGACTAGGTTGTTAAATCACATGATATTGTTAATTATGATCATGAATACCAGATCGAGAAGCTTATCTACAAAAGCACACAATTTTTTTTGTTTATTTTGATAGCTATATTTGGAGTAGGTATCTTCGAATACCTAGTTAAAAATTGATGCACTTACCTATTTAACTGAACGTCCTGTCATAAGATATCTCGCATTTCACTTATTATATTGTAATGGAGGCACTTTGTAGATTAAATGAAATTAACACATGTTTCTATTTAAGAACATCGCTTGGAGATAAAAACTGAAAGTTGAAGGGCGTTATGCAGGACGAAGCGGCGGCGGCGGCGTCGCGGCGCCTACTAGCGGAGTACTACGCGGGGTGGCCAGCTCACGATGGATGGATGCTACATTAATTTTAATAAAAACTGTGTTGCTAATTTGTATTTTTTTTAATTTGTAAGCCCTTGTTCTAAAGTTCTACGATTGACTTAACAAAAAACAAATGTCAGAACGATCACACTTTTAATAAAACTTTTTAACAGAAAAATTAAACTGCCGAATAAACTGAAAAGCAAAAAATAATAGCTTGTTTAATAATTTCTTTTGAACATTAAGTTATTAAACCTAGTAAGTACTTAATTAAATATTTTTTTTTAATCTCTCGCGTGGTCATCCTGATATTCCGTTATTTACACTACAA
Source organism: Ecliptopera silaceata (assembly GCA_932527185.1). Classification (NCBI taxonomy): domain Eukaryota; kingdom Metazoa; phylum Arthropoda; class Insecta; order Lepidoptera; family Geometridae; genus Ecliptopera; species Ecliptopera silaceata. The sequence goes on from OW052211.1 coordinate 9,471,654, forward strand.
AACTTACTACAAAATTTGCCTAAATTGTTCCAAAAAGAGGCAAAGCTGGCAGCATTGCCCAGTACCGCACGGTAGCGTACGGAGATCTGGGAAAGTGGACGGTCGCATGCGAGAAGCTGCCGAAGGTCAAGTTCAGATGTGAGGCCGAACATTCAGGTTACCCCGCCGTGCCGTGTGCGCTGCATTTTGATACTGTGTCGGGGCCTTTGGTGATTGTTTTACAATCACCGGCCATTCGATCTGATTTGCATATTCTGAGAACATTTTAAAGAAACTGTTTCGCTTACGTAATTTCTAGCACCTTAAAATTAAATTATATTAAACTTTATTCTTCCGAGGAGACTAAATTTTACGGAAGAGTGAGTATATACTTAGTTTTTCCTTCAAACTTTACTAAACTAATAACTATTTGTTACAATTATTTTCCATTTTGCGGTAAGTAAGATCTAATTAAAATACGCAGAAGTAAGTTATGATAGAAAATAAATTAATATTCTCTGTTGCTTGCTTGACTACATACGTCATGGCACCGTCCGCTCACAGCATCTGCAGCACGTGAATTAATCTTAACATATCCCTCTCTCTTACTTTCCATATGTTAGAGAGGAACAAACTCACCCGCACCGCGCAAGTCTTTCACCCCTAAATTCTAGGGGTGCCGAAATGTTTGAACAATCAATAGTTTTTTTATTGTGGGATGAAATGGGAAGAAAATAATATCTACTTATTCTAGCAAGATACATTTATGAGAGGGTGGAAGAATAAAGTGATGTTAAATATTAAGGGGTGTTGGATTATTAATGTTTACCATTAATCATAATAACACGTGTATTATTATCTAGTAAAAACGTAATGTAATAAAACAAATGAATTGATCTTATAAAACAAATACCAATCTCAATAACTTTACTCGTAACCATCACATTACATTCATTCGGATAGTAATAAATATGTCAGTAACAAGATAAGCTCGAATACGAATATTGAGTAGTTCAGTTCCCACGAGCACACAATATATGAAACACTTAAAACTAAGACTTCTGTTGAAGTTTCAAAACTAGAACTGGTAACATTTTCCAGAATTTATTCGATAAATAATAAATTAAAGGATGTGTTCATAATATCATAGAAATAGGATAACATAATTCTGGCTGGGTGGAACTGTAATTAGTTTTTGCAACAGAACTAGTAATTGATTATGTTTTATGATTTATATTTTATATTTTATTATGCATAAAATCTGAATACTACTTCGAATAATTACGAAGTAATAATTCCAGTTATTAATAGTTCCCACATCGTCGCCATTTGTCTAAAACATCCTTAATATTTCAGCAAGTGTCGTCGTGTTTACGAGCTGAAGTACCAGGACGACAGCAATTAGCAAGAGTGAGGAGAACAATAAATATTCATCTAGCAAAATAACTGGCACATTTGGTATACATACTTGCAGCGCGAGGAAGGTAGGTACAGTGCCATGGACATTAGTTCACACTACAAGTTAATAGTGTCATTAGCGCCCGAAAATATTGTAAACCTAACTGTAAGTATCCTATATTCCGTTATAGCAGTTTTATTTTTACCTTTAAGTAAACATTTAAATTTGGCTGTAAATGTACTTTACATTTACAGAATAGTTATGAGGTTGTTTTTTAGTTTGAAAATTATGCTCGGCTTGAGCATAATTCTTCATAAATCTTTGACTGATATGAGAAAGTTTCTTGCCCGTTCTTCTAGGCTATCACCTAGTATGTAAGACGATTCTAAATGATCCTTGTGATTTTATTGAATAAAGATTTTTTTTTCTTTTTACATTTACTTTGGCCACGTCCATCACTCTAAGACACAAGGAGAGAAGTCTCATGTGCCTGATATTATACCAACTCCCCTTCAAGCAGGAACACAGCAATCCGAGCACTGCTTAGCGGAAAACTAGGTGTAGTCAATAAAATAGAAACCACCTTTTCTGCAAATAAGCACTTGTCTATATACCTACGCATTATTGGATTAGGTCTGGGTGTTAATTGTCTTCGGCACTCTACAAACATGATTCATCTAGAAAGCGTAAAGGCTCAAATTACTCATTGTGCGGTATGAAACGAACAGATATTTTATTTACATGTCTACGCAATATAGCAAATATTTGTATTAAACATTTCCTTAAAACTATAAGTACTTACATAATGCTTAATCAAAACCACGCCTAGCCTGTTCAAAATTAGGCCACTGACTGACAGTTTGTCCAGTAAATGTCAACATATCGATATTTTCTCCTCTCCTGTCACAGAAACTACAATTTATTTCAGTTTATAATTTTAAGATTTTAACGTAAGTAAATAAGTCAGAAAAGACAGTCAATCATTTTTAATTTGTGTTTAATTTATTTGTCTGCTGCAACGTTTTCCTGCAAATAGAGTAGGTACATAACTAAGGGACTTCTAAAGTGGATTTGTTCATAGATACACCGTATAAACGTAGGCGGAGGTAGTAATCAATGTGGTATACCAGCCAGACCAATAAAACCGAAAGGTAATCCACACGTTTGCGAAACAAACACAGGAAGTCTAAAATATCACCGCGGAACACAGGAAACGACATAAAACCCCCACACACCCTTATTCCAAAGCGATAAGGTACATGATGAACCCTTTTCGCAAGAATAGGGAGGGCCGGTCTAGACATGCGTAAACATAAAGGCACAGAATATCGGACAGTATCCGCAATGCGCTAAATGTGGACTTTACCTCCTGACTATTTTATGGTTTCAATGAATAGTGGATTTCTGCCATTCAAAAGTGGCTTTAGGCCCATTGTCCACTGAAGCTGAACCGATTTATCGAGTGGATATTATATTTAATCTCTATGAAATGTATAATAATTCTTAAACTCGCATCTCCATTTTGATTTTATATGTACATACATATTTTGATTTAGTCTTTATTTAGATAAATGTGCAGCAATTTTCCGGCTTTTTTGTGATCAATCATTTCATAATCAAGTTTTTATATTAAATCCGATTCCATAAATCCCGCTATAAAAGGCGTCGGTACCAGGAAAGCATAACTTTCGAGAAGTTCTTTGATCTCCGCATCGCGCTGACTGAAAGCTTTGGTAGGGCTTTGATTAGTAATGTTTCAAATCACCCATTATCTATGTAAAGTGTTTACATGGCGTATGCACTTGCTTTTGTTTGCTTTGGCCAGTTTTATTTTTATACTTTGCTCCAGTCTAATTGCGTATTGTTTAAGTTCTTTGAAAGTTTAAATCCATAAGCAAATCTCATTTTAAGATTACAAAAGAAACAGATAAGATTAAAACTTTAAGAAATATTGTTGTATGAGTGAAATTTGTGGAAAACAAACATAGTCATAGTCATATTCAAAGCAAGCGACTTGAGTAATAAGTAGATACACTATTTCTTTTTTTACCTACAACTTTATAATAAGAATGGTATTTCCTTTGAAACAAGAAAAATAGGATTTTTCCAACCTTAATTATAAAATAAACTGTCGTTTTTATAATATTTTGCTTTTCATGATGACTCGAATACTGCTTCAGTAGTGTTCAGTTCTCTGCGCTCTGTTTGTTCAGGTGCTGGTAAATAATTAAAATGACGTCAATAGTGAAAAAGAACATAATTATTGCGGCTTTTCATTTGCGAACTATGAATGCTGAATAACCCCAGCTGTGCACTTAAACTGAACACTATGGTGTGGACATAGCGAATAGTTAAGCCATGACAATACAACACAATTGTAATTGTATACAATAAGTTGGTGATTCATTATAACAGTTTTTTTTTTTAAATGTTTCTATAATTTTGCGGCCTATATGCGTCAATAATAATATCCATATTTATTAAACCAAAAAACATCGTTATAACTTTAGTCTTACACAGCAAGAAAACAATATTTCAAATCAACGCGAGCTAGGTTGTAGGTACATGTCTTTTTTTTGTCATATGGTCTATATTGTTCTAAAGCTTCCACAGAACACAGGCCGTAGTACAAAGGCCTGTCCTGTCCCCTCGCTCGTCACTTCAAAACCGGAGCTATGATTGCCATTCGTCATTGCCTGCAGACTCGAGGGTCCTTCTGTAGGGTTCCCAGGAACTTAGCAAGGATACTGCTATATTATTTTAATTTGTTATTAGTTTTTCAATCCCGTTACTTAGCTTTAGTGAGGCAAAGGACTTCAGCTTTGAAATCAAAAAGCTCTAAAAATTTTCACTTCCTTCTCGATATTAACAATATGATATTAGATAATTCAAAACATCTAAACATTTATCAGGTTTTAATTGATAAATGCATAAAAAATCAATTAGTAGGTACAATATACAACTTTCGAAGAATCATACTTTGTATTGCATATTGTTTTTGTAGCCGTGAACACCCGTTAACAAAAAACTTGTACGAAACCTCGCCAATCCCAATGGTACCTATATCATAAATACCATAATCCAAAAAAAAAAGTGTGGATACTTCATCATAGATTCGGCCACCAGCGCATTTATGATACTAACCTAAGAATTTTGTATTCGTATTACCATTCAGGCCTGTAAGATAAAATAAAATAAATAAATAAATAATGCTGGACAATCCACACAAAATAAAAATTTGAATTTGAAAGATTTGTAAGGGCTCAAATATTAGCGATATGGTCTCCCTAGCTCTCCAGTCAGCCGCCGCCGCCGCCACGTCAACATCTCTCGACTCAACCTGCAGACATGCTGAAGTGCTTGTCGCGAGCTTTCTTGGTCTTAAAGCTTCAAATGGTGCTCAAAGCTATTTATACTAATCTGTACAACTTTTATTTACAAAACGCATTTTGTGCAAAACTGCAAACATCACTTTTCGTTTGAAAATTATTTTACAACAATAAACAAGCTAGGTAAGTAATAAGTTGCTCAGTTTGTAAATTCGTCAAGTTTCGTTTTCCTCATAGGTAGATCGTAAGTGACTGGCATGAGTGGCAGACCACACACAAACATTGTTAATCTCCTTCTCTTCCGGCCGAAGGAGTATCCTGTCCATCATCAGGAACCGCCACATTATCCTGTTATCCCGTAACAAGTTATTATCTTCGGTAATTGAATTATTGGACGCACGGAGCATCTTCGGGTTGTCCTTCGTCAGGATTTACGAGATCACTAATAGAGATATGAGGGAAGTACCTAACTATTCCTTCTTAGAATAGTTAGTTTTTTTTGTAAGAAACTATACATTTTAATTGATAAAAATACAATACCAAATCGAAGAGTGGAATAAAAGGAATATAAATATAAAACATGTCAAGGGTCATTTAGCGTTTTCTAAATAAAGGAACTCAAAATGGCTTGAAGGAATTCTGTAGAAAATTTGAAGCGATTTTATGCATGTTTGTGACTGTAGTCTAAAATTGAGGTAAAATCATTGGAATATTAGCATGTATAATACCCTCACTACATTAACCTGGCTGAAGTTGTCTGAAGTTATCCCTGGGATTATCTTCTTAGGATCGCTTTTAATACATTTAAGTACTTGATAAATGATCGAGCTTTTAGTAATAAATAGGTATCACACTCACACTAGACTAGACCGTCTTAATAACTAGCTTTACTTCTTGCCTGTTCACAATTCACAGATAACCTTTCTAAAGTTTCACATTTATAGGGTGAGGGTGAGGCTAAACACACATCGTATGGTGAATATTTTTGGCACGGTCGCATCAAGTCAAGGAATCCTTCTGCAGGTAATGATTATGATCATCATTGATGAAGGTTATGACCGACATTGATAAGTCACAAAGTCATCAATATATTCGCTGAGATAGGTTTTAAAGATAATAATGTTGATTCTAAACTGGTTAACAATGAACTCAAATCTGCAACGCAAATTGTTGTATCTAAAACATTGACCTTTGACACAATCATAATTATTTAGAACAGACCTAGTCAACTAGGTTGCTTATGTTTTACGTAGCTATATATTGTATAATCACAATTAGGGAATTTATGAATCTAATCGATTTTGTTACTGAAAGTCATTTATCACCGATTCTAAGATCCAAACAAAACACAATTACAAAGACAAGTGCAGTTTCTATATTTTCTGTTTTTAGCAGTTATAAACTTAAGCAATTTATAACCATAAAACATTTGGGTGGTCGCCTGAACGTGTCGGGAGGATAAACAAACCGAGTCATAACGTTATTAATGTAGTTTCTGAAGTGGTCGCGACTTCGCCACTTCCCAGCCATAATACAGCAGGATGCGGGCATCCCTGCGTGAGTGGGCTTCAGGACCAGCCGTTGCTTTTGTTATTGGTGCACTTAGCATTGTTTGATTTATGAATAGTTTCCTTCCAATGAGATGTTGATGTTGAAGTTCTTCGGAGAAGGATGCTTACGTGATATCATTGCGTTGTTAATCCACGCGGGTGGGATTCTATAATCACTTACCTATCTACTTAACACTTTTACAGAATTGGTCATATTGGCAGTGATTGCGGAACATCTTTTGAAGTTTTTTGAATCCAAAGTAGGTTTTAGACCTAGATGGTAACAGAGACCAATAAAGATCCGCAAAAATAGGTATAACTTCCTCATTATCATAAATCTAAGGATGGTAGATCCCATCACGACTGCTAATGAAGCCGAAGATGCATATCTACAATCTGCCGATGTGGGTGACATTATAAGAAATATTCTATTTCTGCTCCCAACGGTAACGCTCCGCTGAGAGAGGAAGTGCGCTCGGGACAAAAATATAAATATTTAGTTTCGCTGTCCATCCAGTGTTCCTCATATAGCTTCATGCTGGGAGTAGCAATGTTTCATGCTGTTCAAACAAATATTGTGGTGACGAAACAACTTCTATAGCTTGATGTAAGCGTCCTGCCCGCTAACAAAGCCAACTTACATAGGAATGAAATGCAAAAAAACATAGGTTTTTCTTTATCAAATAGTAATTGTAAGTAAAATGTATAATTGTAACATAAAGCGTGATTTCCAAGTAGAGTGCACGCATAGCGGTCCCCGTGCACCCGCCCGACCGGTCCGATGCGTGCTCACTCTTGCTATGGGTATTGTACATTACTTCACGATACTCGTCTCGTCCGCTCAACTTACCGGTATATCTCGAAACAATCCTATTGTCATGGACCCTACGCCTTGACTCGCCTTATATTTTGAACAACTTCCGTATGAAGCTTCGCTCGCGCAGTACATTAAAGCTTTTATATAACTTTACAACGGGTGCAACTTTTATATACGAGTAATCTAATTATGCTTCAATCAGTCCAGTCGTTACGGTATGTTTGATTTCAATTTTTTTATATCACATTTAATTACATTGTTCACAGCGTAAAATGGATGAAAAGTACCAATTTTGCATTCTATTATTGTACAGCTAGGTAGCTTCTTTTACTAGTAGCAGTCTTCTAAATTGGATAACCCATTGTCCACTGGCCCAGTTCCGCGGTCGCTAGCCGTATCGTCATTATGGATTGCACTGGAGCCAGCTTGGAGTACAATATTGAGTTGACTATGGAGTTCATTACAATTTTGTCATTTTAAAAAGTCCTTTGTGGTTTTAGGCTTTGGTAGTATACTAAAATTAATTTGTACTGCTTTTTATCGGCCGTCGATTTTGTTTGTACTCGATAGAAACGCAGCTTTCGAGCGGCATATCAATGACATGACTAGCCCGACTCAGGTCACTCAGGACTCGTCCACGTACCTCGTAAAGTGACAGGCGTGTACTACTTTTCGCATATTTGCATGCAACTGTTGCATCATGGCATGGTTCATTGGACGATTAGATTGTGTGCGATAGTAAGTAATCTCTTATGGACGCAAGAATTGTGAATTATAATGCAACTTTTAAGAATCATGATATTTGCAACGGTAGCATGCATTTGTTAATAATTACTCCAACGTCCACTATCATTAGTCTACCTCGGAATAATTTTCTAAATAAGAATAAGTATGTGCCTCTCGATCATAAAATCAAGGAATGTTAAGCTATTTAGATGAGAGTTTCCAACGATGTTACCTTCGTTTAAGAGCGGAACACAAATAATAAAGCACAGCTAAAAGCGGCCTCCGATACGATGAATGGTAAAAAAAGACCGAGCCCTTCCATCTTTAGAACATTCTCGCGAGATGACAGCTAGTGGAGATAAAGATTGAAACAAGAAAACATGTCTTAGCTTCTAAATTCCAATTATGTTGTCACGGGAGAGGCTTCAGACACATTTCATTACAGAATTGATTGAATTAACGCGAATGGGATAATGTTCCTAAGGGATCGCAGCTGGGACTTTTATTTTTAGAAGATCTAAATATCAAGCTATATCAGACTATAAATAAAAACTACTACTTAGAAATATGCTATCGTTTCGTAATGCGAAATCCTTGTAAATATACTTCGAACAAAAACATTGTTGGTACAATATTCGTCCTTTATCTAAAGAGCTGGACTGAAGGCTAATCTTAAAAGCACTTGGAGATAACCTACAGGTCACAGACCATACCCTACTTGGATAGCTATGGTGTTATCTACGGGCCCTTAGGGTCCTCCCACGGACGCCCACGGCGCGGCGCACGCGTGGCTTGAATAGCGAATGGCACTACTTACATTCAAAGAGCAGCATAAAGACTGGAAGATCAAAACAATAAGATTCGAAGGAACTAAAGAATCAGCCGAAGGTCAAAGCCAGCTAATAACAAAGCTGGTTAATGAAGGAGATCATTGAGAAAAGTTTGAGGCTGAACTTTTATTATGTATGCTTTAGCTGTATAAAGTTAATGAATTACAGTTGCTATGATATAAATTTTAAATATTTCGTAAACGTAAAGTTTCTGTAGTTTTGAGAGAGAAGAGAGTGAAACATAAGTGACGAGACCGATTGCCCCAAATCTGCTAATGTAGGAATAGGACACTGAACTCGCCGTCGAAAACAAACGACATGTAGGCAAAGTACTTTACAAACAAGATAAGAACCATAGAGACGATGGCCAATCTTAGGTAGGTAGGTGTACTAAAGCTATATGGAAATATCAACATCACTTATTCAAATCGTGTCAGTCGGTATAAAAACTGTCATTAAGTCACGTGACATAAGTGAGCTTCATTAGTTTTCTGGGCACAAACTTCCTGAGGATAATAGTTTTAGGAAACGAGAGATTTCACTTATTGTTAGATATTATTATGTGGCATTGGACTTGCGACCTTTGATGCGTTTGTTCCCACGCTGTGCTCTGTTCTGTCAACAATGGCGCTGAGCCTTTACATAACACATAACACGTGACAGACCACGTGGTCTGTTATAATTTTAATAATTTTGATGACTTTATCTGGTTTCTAAATCAATATATTGTACAGATACTTTCATTACTACAACGGGATACGTTGTTGTGCGGACCGCAGTGTTTAATTTTATCAATACAACACTTATTTTTGTATAAATTTCTTGGTAAGTCGATTTATGTATTTATGTCAATCTACTTAGGATAATATCATATTATATTTATATTAAAATTATTATTTATGTCCAACTTTAAATTTTATCTCAAAAAAATTAAGCTTTGCACTATTCTCCTACAATTCGCATATCACTAAAGTGCGTATGGCTAGGTACTACACAAAATTAACTAATAATGTCAATTGCCGCTACCCAATACAAAATGCTCACCTTCAATAGAACTCAGCAATTTGGATAAAGTAATTTAAGTAATTTGCTTTAATTTATACATATTACTAAAGTCTCTCTTTCTCTTGCTTCAAATAATTAGGAGTGATTTTCAAACCAAATTAGATCCATTTCTACGGTTTCATAGAATACTCCATGAAAGGAAGTTACACGAATCCATACTTGATTAAACTTTTTGTTTAGTTTCGTGCATAGATATAATTATTTCGTCCACGTCCCCGTAGTCGGCGGAAATCGTTATAAACAGTGAAGCAACTCTTGCATTATAATATCTAGTACTCGGCCTGAGGACGCACGTCCCTTCAGTCAGCGCGTTCCACATCTGACGTGCTAACGATGCAGAGGTCAAGTTTTAGCAGAACATTGCTTATTCAGTTTTATGTTCAGGCACGGAAGACACTTTTTGCGCCCTAGATGCGGCATAGAGAGTCTCTTAGAGGTCAGCAAATCTACGCCAGGGAGTACCGACTTAATTCATTTGCGGGTTATACAGTGTATGCGTGATTCATCACCTTCTTTTCTGTTCCATCAATCTCCATTTCCTTGTACTTCGTTGCCTTTCTTAACTATACGTGGTAAGTAACGATGGTATACACATTTTAGCACTTAAATAATTTACTACCGACTATATGTATAGGTCGGTTTAAATGTAACTCACCTGCCCTACCCTAGCCCTAAACCCATAACAAACGCGTAAATCAACAAGGCAGGTGCCAAAACATATGGTCAATCATAACACTTGACGAGCAAATAAAACCAGTCGTTGTTCAGCGCGGGGGCGGCGGCGGCGGCGGCGGCGGCGTGAGTGCGGCGGACTGCGCGGTAGATAACATAACCTGCTGAGGAGTACCTCATCTTCACATTATAAACACTCAAATTACGCCGAAATTAATTCAATTTATCGATCATCGTCGACTGTCGTGGATCAGTCAATACTTTGTTTGCTAATGCCTACCGAAATAATTTAGAATAGTATGCAATTATTTAATCTTATTTTTTTCTGTAAAATACCTACTTACTGGCTTCTGTGATTGCAAAGAAATAAACTTTTTGATAATTTGCAAAGAAAATAAAATAAAAGTTCTATTCATGTTACTGTTAATTTCATGCCAGTGAAAATCTACCTGAAATCTTATTGTACTCCTTCCAAATAAATCCTTCCGTTTGAAATCAAGCCTTTATTTTGGAAGTAGCTCAATCTATAATATGATAAATTTGAATGTGATGCTTGTACATTATATACCTTTATATAAGTCTGATGTTTTATATGGACAAACTGCTTGAAGTGTAATTAAAACGTGGTATCCTACCAAACAGCTACTAGTTTTTATCAGCTATAATACAGTTCACTAACAAACGACTGACGGAAGCCAGTTCTCCAATGCGGCGGCATGCAGGTACATACTAATGATTTAATGGACAAAAACTTGAGGTGCTTAAAATTGCGCTTGTATTCTGAGTTTCTCCCTCAACTCAACCACACATCTGTTATGCCATAGAAGTTGCTGTCAATGAGTACTTCCTTCGACATGACATTGCAATAGATTACCGAAGTAAAAACCATGATCATGATGACACAGGCACATGACGCAGTAAAAAAACGTAAGATGCCTTTAAACCAAGTGAATAATGGCGTGTAAATTGATTTTAAATGTAATCTCCGTGTACAATGGTCCAGGAAGAAGTCAGGCACTTGTGTTGTACTTTCAATCAACTTTTTACTTGTTTGGTGGTTTTCGCTTTCAGGAAAACACAGATAATATACAATTAAGAAAAACTTATGATCAACAAGACACCCCTTCGCATACAGGGTGTAAAATATTCACGGTCGTACAACCTGCCGTATTGATTAGATTCGATTGTATCAGCAATTAAAATTTACTAAATTTCCCCTAATGTCCGACGTTTAATGTTCGTAGCCCGACGGAACCCGATACAGTACGTTACGACAGTGGGTACCTAATTGCCCCCTCACTAATTAACTCGTTCGTTACTCTTTTATTTGCCAATCAAATTAGCGAGTGAACTCTCGGTTACATAATAAGTGCATGGGTTTTTCTTGTATAAGATGAATCGTTTAAGTACTCAAAAATGGCGACAAGTTCTAATCATTTTAACGAGTTTGGATGTTTTAATTCATTGCAATGCAATGGCTAAAATATAATACCTCGATAATCTATAGCTCATGAATGTGTTATAAATAAAATGTTTCTTGTGATTTTTCTGTACAAGTTGCAAAATAAAACAAATATGGTTTGTAATTTGTAATAAAAATTGTAATAAATTCCCCAATTTATCATTTTTTTTATTATTAGTATCAAATGACAAACACCAAAAATAAAATACGTGTATCTTCAGGTTGCCATTATTTCGCATAATTGTAATCTTTTATAGTCACGATCGTTCCATATAATTTCGTAAAAAATATTAGGTGAAGTAGCATATTATGTTTGTAGCACACCTAAAAGTCACGTACAACTATTGATTGACTTAGAATATCGTTAAAAGTACCTAACTGCGACAAGGTATCGTGTTTGTAAGATTCTTTTCAAAAGAGATTAAAATATAAAATACTTTTCTAGAAACTCGTTGGGAGGGAGACAATGCATTTAGTCGTTCGTTACCTGTTATTGCACGGCAACCTGCGGATTTACAATGGGGAATAGGTAATGAAGCAACCCAAATGAGCCTTCAAAACTATTGTTTACGCAGCAATAATAATAAAAATACAAGTAAGTACCTGCTAATAAGTTAAATTTATTTTACTACCTGATTCTTAATGTCGTATTTAAAACGACCGTAAAAATATTAAGCTTGGGGAGTTTCAATTAAAGTTTTATTAATTATAATTAGCCGTAGGTTATAGTTAGCCAGAAAAAAACCCTTATTAGGTTATGCAGGTGCCGTAGGATTATATAAAATCCTTAAAGATACAAGATCGCTCTCGGGTTTGAAATACAAACTTCGAATCTCACGCAACTCCGAAAACTTCTAAGTCGATGTTTTCTTGATAAAATTATGATAAAATAACTACCTATAACAGTACCTATAACATTTAGTACCTATAACATTTCAAAATATATCTAAAACCTATTTTTTTACAAGGTATGATATAATAAATCACGCAGATACTAGGATGTTTTGAATCCAAGGTAAATTCTACTACTGCATCATAAAAACCTGTCTGCCCTTAAACAGCGAGTAGAATTACTTCATCGGAGGTGTGCGTGTGTAGGGTGACCAGATGTCAGGAATTTTCCTGACATGTCAGGAATTTTAGACATATGTCAGGAATGCGGCCGGAAAAGAGAAATGTCAGGAATTTCTCGGCAAATAAATGAAACAATATTTTTTTTTACACTTTAAACTATTATCTGTAGTCACAATAACAAAAAGGAAATTGACATTAATCGTACTTAATTAACTTTTTTTTACGATTTTGACATCAAACAATCAACATTGATATATAATATTAAACGTACTGGATTCAATAATTAATTTTTATTTTGAAATAACTTTTGAATTATTGCGGAAATGTAGAAATAATAAATTAGAGAATAAATTAGTTTTGTTATAAAACTTCTCTACCACAGACCCCCTTCATACTTTAAACCAAATCATAGAAAAATATTCCGAATTTCATAAACCTCTATACATCGCCTGTGTGGATTGCGCTTTGGAAGAAGTTTTCAAAGCGCTGTCAGATTCGTGGGGTACGAACGGTATAATCGTCGAGGGCAAACGCTTAACTAACCTACGTTTTGCTGATGACATCATACTTTTCGCCCCAATACCACAATAACTGCAACAAATGCTTCAGGACCTAAGCACGGCAAGTCTTGAGGTTGGACTTCGAATTAACCGTTCAAAGACTCAAATAATGACCAACAGCACGAAACGTAGGGTCGAGGTAGATGGGCAAGTTATACAGTATGTCGATGAGTATATTTACTTGGGCCAGTTAGCGAGCTTCGAAGACAGGCAGGACAAAGAGATCCACCGTCGTATCGAGAACGCCTGGAAGAGCTACTGGTCCATGAAAGAACACATGAAGGGTGACCTCCCTATATCACTTAAACGCCAACTTATCGACATGTGTATCTTGCCCGTCCTAACCTACGGTGCTCAGACTTGGTCATTGACTGAGTCTAAACTCAAGATTTGCCAAAGAGCAATGGAGCGCAGCATTCTCGGCCTCAAACGCATCGACCGGGTGCGGAACACAATGCTGCGCTCAATGACAGGCATCGCCGATGTAGGGAGCAAAACAGCAAAGCTCAAATGGGAGTGGGCGGATCATGTTAGCCGGATGCCAGCCGAGAAGTGGGCTAACATCGTCACCCCATGGGTGCCGGAGGTTGGAAGGCGACGGCGGGGTCGGCCGAAAAGGCGTTGGAAGGATGACCTGGACGCGCACGAAAAAGATTGGTGGAATGTCGCCAAGTACCGGGATGAGTGGAAGACTTTGGGGGAGACCTTTGCCCAGCAGTGGGACAATATAGGTTAAGAAAAAAAAAAGAAAACTTAAACATGTCAGGAATTTCGGCCGAAAATCAGGAATTTTGTCAGGACTTTTAAAATTTGCATCTGGTCACCCTATGCGTGTGCTGCTCCCGAATGTGGGCTGATGTTTGTTTTCGTTTTGTGATTATTATTATTAAGTACTGAATAAGTACCTATATTTAATTGTTCACAATTTTATAATAGCAATTATAATAAAAATCGTAGATCCGTGCCGTGTCCTGCCTGCCGCGTATCTGTTTTTTGTTTTTTTTTTAAGTATTTTGACTTTTACGTGCATAAAGTTTGCACCGATTTAATAAATAAGTACATAAGCATGATTTACTTATAGCAAATATTGGTTGAAGACTATTTATTATCACCACATTTCGACATCACGTTCCGATTATTATGCAAATACAGAAATTAATCATTTAAAAAAAAACTTTGCAATCAAATTAATTGGCCGAAACGTATAAAATTTGAAACTTACCTGAATTTATTCACATGCTGCAACACTCTCACTTTAAAAATCCACTGTTTACTTTCTCACTCACTTTTTATTTTTCAAAGTTTTTAAAGTCCGCGTGTGTTGGTAGAATGCCCGCGAGGGTAGCCCGACGTCAGAGCGAGACGTGCGCGTGCCGTGACAGTCTGGTGCGGTATGGCCACTATTTTGTTGTGGTGGTAGGTATGGTATGGCTTCTCTTCTCGCTCGTGGTGTTTATGATTCTTTCTAGACTGGCTCGATGACTCGCTCCGTTGACCACCCTATGCATGCGTTCTGTATAGTGCGACGCTGTGCTGGGCTCTGTATTGTATGCAGGAGTACAAAAGGTTACCTATTAATTTTGATTGATGCATTTTTATTTCCATTGGCACAAGTGAGGTGCTTGGTCCTGTGGTTGAGACGGGTGTCAGCAACCGTCAAGCTGATAAGCTAATTGTCTTGTAAAACTAATATTTACTAACATAGCTATTAATTTAATTACACTAGCCGTCTACAATCATATTTCGAACATTTTAAGATTGAAGAAAGTGTAGAGAATAGTGTAGAGAATAGTGTCCTTACGGTACATATTGTCAAATTACTTTTAAGTAGGTAGGTAGTAAATTAAATTCCTCTGCACAATTATTTAATCTTTTGACGAAGGACTTGCAATAGTTACGTCTTGGAATAGTTACGTCTCTAGGAGGTAGTCTCGAACGATGATCAACGAAAAAATCAAACAATTACTATGTGTCAAACTCGGATCAATCGTGATTTGGGTTTCCAGAAACCGTCCGTTAATGTTGATGACGTAGGTATAATTCGTTTATCATAATATTGTAATTCTACTACAATAAAATATATAATCCAGAGAAATTCGAGATAAAGACAATCAGGGCATTCGAGAGAAGTTTCTTGTAGACTTTCTCATCTGCATAATGCCCCATAAAACGATGTTTGGTCTGCGCCGGCGCATTCTTCAAACGAACAATGACGTGAGATCTTGATCCTAGATTTTATTAGCCACAACTTTGATGAAATTAAAACAACCGAGGTATTTACATAAACTATAGGTTTGTGTGTGTGTGCAACAATTAACACTCGTACTTCTGTTCGGATCAATCATTTCACACATCACTCTAGTCCCAAACTAAGCAAAGCTTGTAAGTACATACCTACTATAGGAACTAGATTGCTGATAGAATACTTTTTTCTTTTGTTTTGTAAATACATAGGTACCTACATAGAATACATATTAGGTAACACCCAGACACAGCACAAATATTTATGTTCATCATACAAACATTTGCTCTGGGTGGGAATCGCACCCACGACCTACAGCATGGAACCCAGAGCTACTACCACTGAGCTGTGATGTGACACCTGTCAAACTATAAAACAACCAAGCATTCGGCAGCCCATTATCAATGAGATGGGAATGGGAATGTCGTAGATTCTAATTTAGGTCGACTCCTAATTTTGATTTTGGGATGTTGTTTTATCATTTCCTAATGCCTTGATCACACGTACCGAGTAAACCGGCGAGACAGTGACGTATTTAAGATACACTGCGCGCTAACGCTGCAACGTTCAACAGTAAAACTGATGTCGACGCGCAGTGTATCTCAAATACGTCACTGTCTCGCCGGTTTACTCGGTACGTGTGATCAAGGCATAAGTTACTTACTATTCAAAGGTAAGTAACTAGATAGACCTTTACCTGCTTGGATGGTGGCGAGCGCGAGCCATCGTGGGAACGGATATGGAGTCAAAACAGTGTTGTTTTGAGTCGCGATGACGCAGCGCCGGCCGCTGTGAGAAGTCCACGTGAGATTGCACAATGAAGATGCTGCTCGTGAACTGAATCATTCCCGCTATACGTAAGTAAACAAGCCTTCGCAGCAGATCCTAACATTTCCATATCACTTATAGCGACAGGCAATTTCCACCTGCATTTTCCGTCACCTAGGTGGTAGGTAAACAGTCGCCCACTCCACCTACACATGAATTGCACCAGCATAATATGCTTTAATCACACCACTATATTTTATTCATATTATTTACATTTTATATACACATGGGTAGGGTCGTGTGCTTTGTATAAATCACGTCTAAGTATAAGAATCCAAGCGCTGTCCACAGACTAGTATCGTAGGATGTGGTCCTGCACTCCTGCGTCCTGCATGGCAGATAGAATGCCTAAATGCTGTCATACATTACCCTGTCTACTGTTCATAGACGGTACTTGGAATTGAGAGAATGGAATTCGGACTGATTTTTGACAACCTTTACCTAACCTAAAAAGTCCTAACACTTACCTATGTGCCTACCTATATATATGTGAGTACCTAACCACCTATAAATTTACCCTTTAAACACAACCCTACCATTTATAAATAAATAATAATAGATACTTGATGAGACGAGTGTAATTAACACCTTCAATACAATTAAAAGTGACCGACATGATCACGACTTCTATGACAGGGAAACCACCTACGCCGAATATAAAATATGAAGGCACATTATATAAGTACTTAAATTAATTCATAAAATGAAGGTAAATAGTATAAATAAAGTAGACAAACACATAATACACTTAATCTAAACCTAGATGGAACGCCATTTTTAAAAGTACAGGAGGCTTACTTTTTAGGGATGCAACTTATGATACGTATGCGTATGGACTGTGGTATGGACAACCCACATTCCCGGGCTTTTCAAAGAGTTTCGTAACAGCCAACAGGCAATATACAGAACCCGGTCAAGTCCTGAAACGGAAGCAGGGCAGAGCATCGCGATAGCCTGCGGGAACGCTAAGCAAGCACACGAGTGTTCGAGTTTTCTTTTGATTTACACTTGAATGAATCATATTTTTTTTGCTGCAGCTCCGACCTACTTTATTTTACAGATAGGAGAAAAATAGTAAACAAAAGTATGTCTATGAATTTTTGAACATGTAGATACCGGCTGAATCAGGTACCTACGCTACGCGCGCGACAAAAAGCTACTTAGGTATTATACATTCCTAAAGTTGCTGCCTGATGTATGTAATACCTAGGTAATGGCAAAACTTTGACAACACGGCGCAGATGAATGTACAAAAACCCGGACTACTTTTTATTATGAGCAAACTTGACTAAATCAACAAAATTGCTATGCTGCAATGCGGAGAAGCGCGGGAATCGGGCCCATTCAATCATGATGTGCTTTGGAGGCATGCCAAACCATTACCGATACCACTATGATGTTGGATGCAATTTTTTCGCGAAATGTACCTACCTTCATGTACTTTTTAGGTAGGAACCAATCTCAATATTATATATGTTACTCTATGGTAGGAACTGCTAGTGCTTGCCCTAGGTACCTATGCTAAGATAAATCTTTAAAGCTACGCAAGTTACGCAACGGATTTTGATGTGGTCTTGTCAAATAAATAGAATTGAATAGAAAGGATTATTTATATCTCCTTATTATATGCATAGTATAAGAGAGAAATACTGATAATTTTAGAGATTTGTAACCCGTACGAAGCCGGGGCGAGTCGCTAGTAATTTTTAAATTAGATAGCTGTTACTATCTAATTTTGTTGGAATTTGGCTGGTAGATGATGCTTTAGCTCTAAGTCCTCCCTTTGTATAGTTTTATTTCTGTGCAATAAAGCATTCAATAAATAAATAAAGGCTGGTATTTAATAAAATTATATTTTTAATAAAATTATACTACCGAAGAACGTGATGCTGTTACTGTCATATATATTGGTATAGTCAATGTCAGTTTGAATGACAGACAAATGAGATATTCCAAAAAAAAGTTCTCGGCTTTTGTGTTTATTTTTCACTATTCCATGAAATTCTCAGAAATTTTTAAATTACATTTCGATATTAGCTGTAAAAATGTTTGCAAAGCCATACAAACAAAAATCAAACAACGCGCTCAAGAATTCTGAGAAGTAAAGCTACTAAACTAACCTTAGCCTAAGCATTGTCACTAGACGCTGAAAATCTTATTATTTTCGGCTTTTTGCAGAAAACACCTAGCCCAGCGTGTTTTGGATGAATTCCCCTTCGCAACAGAGGAGAAAGTAAAAGAAATAGTGCCTCTAAAAGGAAGTTGTACGTGTATGAAGTTGGTGCTCCATTCGGGGGATTTCGTGAACGTTTACGCGCTAGATGGAGCTCCGATGCTTATCGAGACCCCTGAAGGGCTGGTGCCTACAGTCTGCGCGCTGTGGAAGGTTCCGGATCTGGTGCCCGTGCTTACTATTCACAGCCCAGTACTTGCAAAGGTGTTATATACATAGCTCAAGCTCAAATTACTAAATTGACGACCGATGTGGCGCGGTGGGCGATGGTCCGCCTGCGACGCGGAAGGTTGCGGGTTCGATTCCCGCCTTGGGATAAATGTTTGTATGTTCTGCAAATATTTATTCCGGGTGCTCTGGGTATTTTATATGTATAATAAAAAAATATCTATATATGTAATGTATTGTATTAAGTATGTCAGTCTTCTAGTACCTCGTGGCGCACACCGGTAACAGCTAGGCACAGTAACGCAGTGTCTAGTCTGGCTAATCTTTCCAACACGATGCTACAACAAAATATGTAAAACAGTTGTAGCATCGACACGA
Organism: Ecliptopera silaceata; assembly: GCA_932527185.1. NCBI lineage: Eukaryota > Metazoa > Arthropoda > Insecta > Lepidoptera > Geometridae > Ecliptopera > Ecliptopera silaceata. Next base: position 9,490,966 of record OW052211.1, read on the forward strand.
TAAGAAGAAGAAGAAGTACCCATAACACAAGCTCTGCTTAGCTTGGGGCTAGATGATGTTGTGTGGATTTTCCAGCGTTATTATTATTATTATTACTACAAACTAGATATATTCCAGTTAGGTATCGTGGTGTATATATTATCATGTCGGTATAATTTATTGCGTACGGTTTTTTGTGTGACAGGTTCAGAATGGGGCCCCCCTGTACCTCCCAGGAGTGTCTCTGCCGGCCCAGGGAGCTGGCTTTCCTATCTTCCAGTGCGGAACTATTCTGGGGGCTTGCACAGAAGACAATCCGGCTGCGTGTCTGGTCGGCAGCGCGGCCATGTCCAGTGCCGACATGCTGCTGAGAGCATCGTAAGTTTGGCATGTTTCTTGGATGAACAGCTTGTATTTATTTATTATATGTATTATATTTTAAATAACACATATGACTTGGATTCATGTAACTAACCGCAAAACAGATTGACTGTTATACTGGCTATACCGGCTTGAATACATGTTCTCCAAAAGATCTGTTTACAACCTGAAGTTAGCTTATTGGAGATGAGTTATTGAATATTGGTGCCGTGACTAATTTGCCATTCAATTTTGTTTTCAGAGGGATCTGCCTAGACACCCTGCATGTGTACGGAGATGCTCTGTGCAAGGACCACAAGTTCAGTAAAATACTTCGACCAAAGCCCCCGCGCTCTCAGGCTGATAATGTTCCGAGCAACTTGGTTGGAAACTTTCAACAAGTAAATTATTTATGCTGTACATACATATTAGTAAAAGTCTTTATCTATCTGAGAGTCCCTTCAAATGTGCTTGTCTTCTCAGTATCCCTACATTTTCAAATAAATAACACTCACTGGGGATGTGATATGGATTAAAATACACATTGGAGACCATATCCTTCCAGATTAGCCTACATCAAGTGAAAGAGGAATGGCCGTCGCTCGGCCCCCGCCCCGCGCCCCCCGCGAGCCGGACCCCGCCCCCGCCCGCGCCGGTGCGCGCGGTGCTCCATCAGCCACAGATCATACCCGCAGAGACTCCGGAACCTGACACAGAAATAGAAGAGGCTGATGCTAATGACACGGTACTCACAGGTAATTTTGTATTTGTAAGTCTTGTTTAGAATCTCTTGTATTCACTTTTATTAGCTACTGTTCTTTATTTGCCGTTCATTTGTGTTATTCCAGTTAATTTACTTTGTATACATATACAAGGGTCACAGCTCAGTTGGTGCAGCTCTGCCTATCAGGCTGTGGTTTGTGGGTTCCATTCCCACCCAATGTTTGTTTGATGAACCTAAATATTGGTTTTGTGTCTGGGTGCTAGTGTTACTATGTATGATATGTATGTAGTTACAAACAAAAAAAAACTGTAATGCAGTGTGTACTTCCAGGTTGGTGCGACACGGAGGAAGAGGTGCCTCGCGACATGGACGACTTGCTGAAGTGGTGCTTGCTGAGCGTGCTGAAGCTGCAGGGGAAGACCATACAGCTGCCTCTCAAGACTAACCTGCTCTACAAGTTTGTACCTATTATAAAAAAAAACTTCACCCGTTATAGTAATCCTATTCAATTTTGAATTGTAGAGTAAGTGGCTTCTAAGTGGTTAATAATTATTATTTATATTAAAGCATAACACAAATAGCTTTACATACAAAAATGTTATGCGATTACTGCTTTATCACAGAAATTGGAGGATTAAAATACCCAAGTATGGTAATATGGTATTAAATTAATATAAACAATACTCTTACCATACTTTGAGCAAACATTGAAGTTTGTTTAGTGTCTGGGTATAAGTGCGTACAATGTTGTCATTTTCCAGAAACCACCTCCATGTGATGTGTCCCGCTGATCGCACTTTGGATGTGAAGAAGTCTTCATACAAGAAACTCGGCAAGTTCTTAGAGGCCATGCAACAGGTTATTATTATTCAAAGTCAAAGTTTTTTTAATTTGCTAGAATTAAATGTGTACATAGATGGCAAAAGATACAATTCATCCAACTATGTAATATGTAATAAAAAATGTATTGTAGTTATAACATTAGGAAATAAAAGTACCTAATGGACAAGTCACTTGAAGAACTGATATGAAAATGAAAAATATTTTCAACATGCCCGTGTTATGCCAATAAGCAAGTGATTTACAGAATATAATACAGTTCAGTATCCGTGTCCTTTAGTTCAGGGTCGGAGAGGCGCGGTGGGTATTGTAGCAATAATTGTAAAATTTAAAACTAACGCGTGCTGTGTTCAAGGAAGGCCTGATCGAGGTGCGGGAGATAGATAAGGGCGTGTCCGCAGTGACCGCGGTCAACCTCGCGCACCCGCTCGCGCGCACTCACGCCGTACCCGACACCGTCAGACAACAGGTCAGTACCAGTACAGTACTTACTATACTAACAAGAGCTTTTATAACTACAATTTTATGAGACACAACACAACTAGACTTTGATTGATGAACTGCGTACTATTCATAAAATATTTTATCGTCGTATGCAAAATTAGTGTAGTAGTTTTTATGTATAACATTTTTGTATCATTATTCAGCACTATGTTTCTTTGGCTTGGTAACTAATTGTGACAATTTTACTATTTTAAATTGAACTCTTTTAATGCAAAAGAGATTTCAAATATCATGAAAAAAGAATTTAATAATAAGAGGTTAATTGAATAATATAATGTTGTTGTCAGGCCGCCGCGCCGCTGCAGGAGAAGGAGTACACCCCGCCGCTGGTGCGCGAGCTGTACTGCGTCACAGCGCATGTGCAGGACTTGTTGGGACTTAAGTACGGCAACCTCACACCTACTCTTACGGCCGGTTTCTGAAACGTTGATCAACCAAAACATCAAATTACATACTTAACTTTAATGTGTCAAAACTCGGATCAACCGTGATTTGGGTTGCTCAAACGCTTGTCATGATCTGTTGTTAAATATTTCGCAGATATTTGCGTTGATCAACGTCAGAAACCGGCCGTTAATGATAACTTTTGCCTAAGAATCATTTAAACATCTATCATAAGAATGTTCCATTATCAACAACCCAGCGTGAGTTCGTCAAGAACAAACATTCTTGTAATAGTGCAGGAGCACAACTCTGATGTTTGCTCCGTGTCCCGTGGGGTTGTCTGGAATTTTGGAAAACCATTGAAGTCATCCACCCGAAGAAGAAGAAAAATCGAACAAAGCATTTATATGCAACTCTACCATTAACATTTATTTTATTTATTTATTTTATTTTATTTTATTTTATGATTGGGATACCCAACACAGGTTAACGCTTTGCATTTCTAAATACTAAGCATGGAATTTTGACAGAGTGTTCCTGTAATTACAGGACACCACAGCAAGCACATTAGAGCAGACAACAAATTAATTATTAAAAGAAGACTTATTACACATGAATTTGTTACACAATTATACATAGCACTTATACATAGAATACGAAAAATCTTAAACATTACACACAAGGACGAAAACCAAAAACAAACCAAAATTTACGTGATTTAAATAAAATTTACAGTTACAAAATGGCCTCAGCTCAGCGTATGCAAGTTGTAATAGTTGCGTTAGTCTTCCGTTGAGAGAAGTAGAAACGAACGTGTTAAGCATGTATGTAAAGACTGTAGCGGGTGTGTTCGTCTCTATTATATATTATAAGTTACTGCATGTGTTGCCTGTCGCAGGAAGGGCACACCGCTGTCGGCGGGCGAGGCGCGCGCGGCGCTCGGCGCGTACGTGCGCGCGCGCGCGCTGCACGCCGCGCAAGACGTCACGCTGGACGCCGCGCTCAGCAAGCTCATGAAAAGGCCCGAACAGGTATATATGTAGGTATAATGTGTACGTGCAACATATTGTGTTGTACTGAACACAACTTAATTGCTGCAGGCTCGATATCTTACTGTTCAAAATGATACTGTGATTCACTAAAATCTTAAATCTAAAAAGGTAGTGGATATTATAAAAATATGCCTATTGTGCCTGTGGATTAAAATCACGACCTCCATTTAATTATTCATAGATTTCAAGAAATTGCCATATCTCTTAGGTATCTAAACGTACTGTAGTGATATTTAAAATATGTCCTAAGTATTATTCAAAGTTGTAAATATGAATGTGTCAGGAGACGGTGAAGTGGGACGCGCTGATGGCGGCGCTGCTCGGCGCGATGACGCCCAGCACCGAGATGCGCTTCGCCGACGGAACGGTCAAACTGTCCAAGTCCAAACTCGAACCTATCACCATGAAAGTGGTCGTCAGGAGCGGGAACAAAAAGGCAAGTTATCGCAGCTGGGTCGGGTGCGAGATCACATGTTATAAACTTCTCAAGGCGGGAGACATGTGCGACGTTTCCCCGTTCAACAGTAGGTGTGAAACTTGCAGGTGACGCTGGTGTCGAACCTGCAGTCGTTCGGGTTCAGCCCCGCGGCGCTGTGCGCGGCGTGCGCGCGCGGCGTGGCGGCGGCGGCCGGCGTGACGCGCGCGCCCGGCGCCGCCACCGACCAGCTCATGCTGCAGGGGGACCAGGTGCCTACTCCTCCACACTGGACCACTTAGTTAAGCTGTCTTACACATACACACGTGTGTGGGGCACAATTACTAAGTTGTGTTACGCACGTGCATGTGTGGGGCACAATTTGTAAGTTGTGTTACACAAGTGTGTGGGGCACAATTACTAAGTTGTGTTACGCACGTGCATGTGTGGGGCACAATTTGTAAGTTGTGTTACACAAGTGTGTGGGGCACAATTTGTAAGTTGTGTTACACAAGTGTGTGGGGCACAATTACTAAGTTGTGTTACGCACGTGCATGTGTGGGGCACAATTTGTAAGTTGTGTTACACAAGTGTGTGGGGCACAATTACTAAGTTGTGTTACGCACGTGCATGTGTGGGGCACAATTTGTAAGTTGTGTTACACAAGTGTGTGGGGCACAATTTGTAAGTTGTGTTACGCACGTGCATGTGTGGGGCACAATTTGTAAGTTGTGTTACACAAGTGTGTGGGGCACAATTTGTAAGTTGTGTATTGTAGTTTATACATCAGAACACATAGGCTATTATAATTTATAAAGATATTGTGCGAATTGACAAAAATATAACTATAGCAAGACGAAGTCGCGGGTATCAGCTAGTGGTCTAAAGTCTCAGATGGGAATAAAAGTATATTACCATAGTTTGATTAACATTATTTTTCCAGACTCACTTCATGGCCAAACTCCTCATAGAAAAATACGAACTGCCCAAGAAGTTCCTGGAAGGAGCCGACAAGGCTCTCAACAAGAAGAACAAGTGAACTGTGGAACAGTTGCACTGCGCTCGCTCGCTACTCTATACTGATGCTATGCAAGTGATACAACATGATGTGATTATTGAATAAAAACAAAGTTGGTTTCTTACTTAATTTTATTATTACAAACACCTTAAATTGATTTTTTAAATATATAAGTATATGGCAAAACATTAGAAAAACACATTTAATTATAACATAATTCAAGATTAATTGCTAAATTTTAATTAAACTTATATTTATTTGATAAATTTTCTTACAAATAAAAGTAAATTGGAAGACAAATAAGACTAAAGATGTCAAGTTAAAGTTATGTAGATAAATTTCTTCTAATTCCATTTTAGAAATATTTACATTTACACAGTAACACAACACAGAGTATACTCAAAGGTAAACACTTCAAATATGTTTCATTTCATAGTAAAAAATAACTTGCTTACTTAAACTAGATGTAACACAATAGTTTTATGATCTAGGATTAGGGTGGGTTGTTGTCCGTATTTCATATAAATATGCAGTAATTATATTTAAGTTCAACAAGGAACTCAAATAGAATTTTCACAAATGTTACAACTAAAAAGTTAATATCTAGCCACAACCACATACAAACTAACGTCATTGTTATGTATGTACTAAAAAATGATTTTCTCTAATGAAAAGTTCTAGGTACTAAGATTTTGTTGAAGACATGAATTTGAATGGAGTTTTAAATGGGATCAAAGACTTCCTACTTTTTTTCTTAACATCAGGGGGAGCCACTGGTGTATTGGCCGACTGTCGCTGAGATCTTGTCCGTTCAAAGACTCCGCTGTCACTCACCTTGCCGAAGCTGGACTCTATGCTCCAGTGGCTCTTGGCAGACATCATGGACAACCTTGAGGAGTTGGAGCTGAGGCTACTCTTCGAGGGAGTCTTCCTTATGCTGCTCTGATTGGAAATATCACTGAAAACACTTGAAGTGATCTTGGCTTGTTTGGACGGGGAAGAGTGACTCCAGTTCATGGCAGACCTTTTCTCGCTGCTCATTTTTTCTAAATTTAAATATTTGAACTGATTGATGTCCTTCTTGCTCTTCTGCGAGTTTATTTTTGGGACCTGGTAGCCATCTTTGTCAACAGCATCTAGCTCATAGTAAGTGAGCGTGACACTGTCGTCACTCTCGACAAAAGGGTTCGCTGCAGTGAAGTGTACTTTCTTGGTAGAGACTTCGGGGAAGATGTTCCGTCGCGGCAGGTTGTCGTTGGTGAACTTAGCAGCTGTTATGACAAAGCTGCCGTCTCCTGCATCAGCAGATAGAGAGCTATCTAGTTCCTCGTAGCCGTAGCTCCTGCGGCGGCCCCGCGCGCGCACGGAGCCCTCGCGGCGCCGGCGCCGGCGCGGAGCCCCCGGGCCGCGCGCGCCGCCCGCCTGCGACACCACGGCCGGCAGAGTTATGCCGTTGCTGTCACTCTGCAACACGTCTCGAGACTCATTGAAGGGAATCACTGTAACATTGGGGCTGTTGAGGATTTCCTTGGCGATGAGGTCTCGTTCCCTCTGATTGAGCGACTCCTCGCGCTGTCGGAGCGCCACCAGCCGGGACATCCACTCCTGGCTGAAAGTTTCTTCCGATACCATGTGAGGGCGACCGTAGCGCTCCAAAGCGCCACCGTAAGGTTTCCTGCTTCGAGGCACAAAACCCGGCAACTCCAGGGCCAGAGCGGCCAGAGTGGGAGACAAGGAATCCTGACCGAACACTGAATTTATTGATTCAGAATTTACATTCTTTTTGGGTGTTATATTGCCATAGATGGGACTCTCTCCAACATTGAAAATAGTTCTGGGCAGGGGCCGGATGGTTCGGCACAGTTCACCAGCCTTCTCCGAGTCACACTTGTTCAAATCGGAGCTCGGAATGGTGCTTTCAGATATCAATATATCGGTCATGGCGCTCGGCCGGGAGAGGCTCTCCATGTTGGTGAGCACCGTGGGGTGGTACAGCACCACGTCGGGGCTCAGGGCGGCGCTTCTGGCTTCCGTAAGAAAGCTGACCACATATTGAAGGTCTTCACTGTAGCGCAACTCCTTGATGTTGTCGTCGCAGGCGCCGGGCGGCAGGCAGCACAGCGTGCGGACCAGCTCGCCGACCTGCTGCATCACGTCGGCGGAGCGCGCGCTCGGCCAGCTGAAGCAATCGACGCGGAATTCACCTCTCTCGCTGACGAACACGGCGGCGGGCGCGATGCAGTGCGCGAGCGCGCGCGGCGCACTGGGGGCGGCGGCGCGGGCCGCGCGCGCCAGCTCGTGCAGCGCCAGCCAGATGAAGCTCTCGGCGAAGTGCTTCCCGGCGCCCTTGCATTCCTCCAGCAAGTCGTGCAGACTGCGCCAGGGCACGTACTCTAGTACGAAGTACAGCGTCTTGGTCGGCGCGTGCAGAATAGTGTCGAAGTATCTGAGCAGGATGTCGGACTCCGCTTTGCTTATTGTTTTCACCTCGTTGACGACGTTCTGTATTTGCTCGTCGGTGTGCGAGCAACAGTTGGACGCTTTCCACGCGAATATGTTGTTGGTGACCTTGTGCCTCACTTTGTAGAATGTACCGCCGCAGAAAACGTCTAAAACTTGATAATCTCTTAATTTTTCCGACATTCTCGTATAATTCACGATACTTTGGTGTACTGTATTACATTTTGTAAGTTTTCCTACCGAAACAAAGCCATAGACCTTTTGAAAAGTAACGAACAAAAGACCGTTTACTAAAAAATAGTGATGTGCTGTGTGCGTATATGTATTTTTTTCTATATATTATGTAATATAAAAAGTACACAAAGCTTTTATGATTTTAATTACATTAATTGCCCTGCTTTGTTTTTTTAGTAAGGGTGAATGCCGTTGCCCTAAGATACATTTTATTTACATCGTACTAGTTTTGCAATGATGATGACGTTATTCAGATGAGAGTGGCTTGCTATCTTATCTCCCTAGTTAAGTCGACCATAAGCACAGGCTAGACACAATCAAAACGCGTGGAGCTGACTGCCTAAACTTAAGGTTTGCATTCAGTCAGTGTACTGTACATAAATCTAAAAAAAATATGCATTGAACACGTAGGTATGGGGCTTTTTAGATTTATATAACGAGGTTGCTAAAATGTCATAAGCTATGTGGACCATTATGGGGATATATTATATATAATAATAATTATTATTTTATAATTAAGCCATTTATTCAGACACTAAATATTTACATTGTTTTTGTTACTTTTCAACTGGTTTATTTGGTTTCTGTTTGCCCTGACATAGGCCTCCAATTTATACCATTTATCTCTATCCTTTGCAGTTCTTTTCCAAAGCTTTAAAACAATCACATAATTATTTGTATATAAACTTGCAATTCAATTATTTATAATAATATAATAGAACAACACTAGCGATGCGTTCAGAAATTGGTTATATATATACCAGAGCATGGCAAGGTTTTAGCTTAGTAATACTTTGTGATTTCAAATAATATTTTAAGCTAAATTCATTACATTCAAATTTTAATTGATTATTTTAAGTAGGTACTTAATAGAGTTATTTTCTTGATTCTGGTTTTCTACTAAAATTTTTGTCGCACGTCAACCCCTTTTCTGTTACCACGTTGGGTTAGCTGGTAGAAAATGCTTTAGCATTAAGTTCTCCTGTTGTATAATTGTGTGCAATAAAGAATAAAAATAAAATTTTTATTCATGTATTTATTGAACTTTTTCTTCAGTATGACCAGTGCAATTTTTATTATTCTACCAAAATTAAAAATATGCTGGAAGTTCCAATGGCGCTTATTTTAAAAATTATTGAACTCATGAGACATCTTAACTCATCAGATTTATTTTTTGAGGAAATGGAGTTTTTCCAAAAGTTCTCTTTCTCTTAGGTAAATAAATTAATGAAACAAAATATACTTATTTTAAAATATTTTATTAGTGAGTATAAGCGTGTATGCGGCACAGCTGACTAGCGGTTTCAAAATAAATATCACAATATGATTCCATCCATCTTATGATATACTATTTATAGAAATAAAAAGCCAATATGAAAATGTAATACTTTTTAGGTAAAAATAAATCAAGCTGTTTGCCAACAGTGAACATACAATAGATACATAATTTAGTTTAATAAATTAATTGAATAAGTATTGGGTAAGTACCTAATTTGTTCAAAATAAATTTATTTGAATGAGGCAAGATTCAATTTCAAAAAGTATTGTGCGAACATTAGCAACCTACCTACGCTAAACTGTAATACTTTCGAAATACCTAAATAATAAATATTTACATAACTTGTATACAAGGATCATTGACTAGAAACCGTGTCTGGAAGTGAGTCCACAGGGACCCGCCGCGCCCGCGCCCTGTGGCTCACACTGGAATGGACAGTACCTCTTTGGTAATACATTTGAACATAATACAATATTTGGATCACATCGCTTTGGAAATGTTTTCAGCATCCGTTGACACTAGAGAGAATACAATTTCAACTCGGTTACACAAACTACCAATAAAAAATATATAATAAAAATTCATCATAAATACGAATTCAGCTGAATCTATGTACAGAATGAACATTCGACTATCTAATATCACGTGGCCTTTCAAAGCACAAAATAAAATTTTACAAAAATAACAACAACGATAAAATAAAAAATCTTATACAAAACAAATGACAACCTAAATCACAAAACGAACCAAAACTCAGGTAAAAATGTATCGGTTCATCTCTCGCTCGTGCAGGCTCGCTCTCCATAAGTACTACGCAAGCGTCGCGCCGCGAGCAGTGCCACTGACGCAACTGAGATCTACGGAAAGCCGAAAGAATACGCATCACATCGACAATATGTACGTGTATGTATCTAAGCTTCACAAGCGACCGGGAGCATTCAACAGTAATCGTATAAAAATATCGCGATACATACATTAGGATCTCGCGAGATCGTTCGGGCAAGTTCGGGTCTCGGCTCAGCCCGCCACCGCCGCGCCGACTCGCAGTTACAAACAGCGTTCGCGACAAGATAAATATTACGAGCTAATGTCTTAATTACACTATAATCGTCGAATCGGAGCACTCATCCGAACGTAGAGTCGAGGACGATTCGCTTCATTTCGGGAACCGTAATTTACAAGGGCATCATAATAAGTCCCCCCCCATCGAAATGCGGGATCTTCTCGGGGACTCCGCTTCGATCACATCTCGAGCGCGACTGGCCGCCGACCGTCGCTGCAGGTGCACCGAATTTCAATCTTCATATTTCATCAGGAGAGATATTAGATCGACAGGCGGGCGGTCCCGACGTCGAGCCGAGTCGAGCGGAGCGGGCGAGTGCAACGTTCTACCGGAGTGTGCGAGTCGGCGAGTCGGCGGCGCCGCGCCTACCGCACGCCGGGCGCGGGCGCCGCCGTGCGCGCCAGCCGGTGCGCCGTGGCGGCGCGGGGCGCGGGGGCACGCGCCGCGCGACGCACGCCCGCGCCCCCGCCCCCGCCCTCGGGGGAGGGGGCCTTCTTCGCCGCCGGGGGAGGCGCCTCCTTCGCACTCTGTGAATATCGATGAAAATAGAGTTAAGCCCTGGAGGGAGATGTCACTGTCGGTAAAAGGAGAGACAGTATCGGAATGCTGGCGGGGTACCTCCTTGTGCCGCGGATGGGGCGGATGGGGCGGATGGGGCGGGTAGGGGCGCGTGGTGGCGGGCAGCGGCAGCGGCTGCAGGTCCAGCAGGTTCTCCCCGCGGTGGCGCGCGAGGCGCTGCGCCAGCGCCGCGCCGCACGTGGGCCGCCGCCGCCCGCTCGCCGCCACCGGCCGCGACGACAGCGGCTCCACCGCGCTGCGGGTCACATTACATACTGTTATGACCGGACTCCGGAAGGACGAGTGGAGCCGGCTCGGGAGACACCTCCGGTGGGAGTGAGCGTGCACCTGGCGGCGGGCGGCAGCCAGCGCTCGGCGTCGTCGTCGTAGTGCGCGTGCAGCACGAGCGGGCGGCCGGCGCGCGGCACGAAGCTGTCGGCCAGCAGCAGGCGGCGCCGCAGCGCGCCCACGAGCGCGGCCTGCAGCGCCTCGCGCTCGCGGCGCTCCGCGTCGTGCGCCTCGCGCTGCTCCACCATCTCCTCGCGCAGGCACGCGTACTTCGACAGGCACTTCTTCAACCTGCAACACGGTCCGCACCCCCTGGCTTTAGCTCGCCAACTCATCTCTATGTCGCCGGCTGCTTAATCATTATTTCAGACGCGATAGTCGATATCGCGCGCGCCGCCGGTGGAGCGGTACCTATGCGTCTTGTGGTCGACCTCCTGCTGCAGCGTGGTGAAGGTGCTGGTGACGCTGGCGGTGCTCTCCTCCTCCAGGTCCAGCCGCTGCTGCATCTCCACCTCGCGCTTCTTGCGCTCCGCTATCTCGTTGTTTCTTTGCTGGAAAATTTTATTATTCCCAAGATTAATAGTGAGCAATATAATTCCAAACATATAATTTCAGAAATGCCTCGTAATGTGTTTTCAAAGTTCCTCTAAAGTTCTCCAAGCTCCTGAAAATGATTAGTGGTTTCCACACTGAACAACATGGACGGAGGTGTCACCTGCAGGATGAGCTGCGTCTCGTTGAGGTTGTTGATGAGGTCCTTCCCGCCGCCGCCGCCGCCCTGCACGAGGCGGTCCTCCAGCGCCTGGATCTGGCTCTGCAGCTCTTCAGTCTTGTTTCTCTCCTGCTCGATCACCGACTCCGCCAGGATGTGCTCGTTCTCGATGCTCGCCGTCTCCTCTTCGGCTGCAACACCCATTCCGAGTTAACATTCCCTCTCGACATCCAGCAGCGTAATACCATACCTGTGTACTCACAGGTGTCCGCGGGGACAGGCTTGTCCCGCACGCGCGGCAGGCGCCGGGCGCGCCGCTCGCCTGCCTCGCGCTGTGCGATGTGCGCCGGTACTCACAGGTGTCCGCGGGGACAGGCTTGTCCCGCACGCGCGGCAGGCGCCGGGCGCGCCGCTCGCCTGCCTCGCGCCGCGCGATGTGCGCCGGTACTCACAGGTGTCCGCGGGGACAGGCTTGTCCCGCACGCGCGGCAGGCGCCGGGCGCGCCGCTCGCCTGCCTCGCGCCGCGCGATGTGCGCCGGTACTCACAGGTGTCCGCGGGGACAGGCTTGTCCCGCACGCGCGGCAGGCGCCGGGCGCGCCGCTCGCCTGCCTCGCGCCGCGCGATGTGCGCCGGTACTCACAGGTGTCCGCGGGGACAGGCTTGTCCCGCACGCGCGGCAGGCGCCGGGCGCGCCGCTCGCCTGCCTCGCGCCGCGCGATGTGCGCCGGTACTCACAGGTGTCCGCGGGGACAGGCTTGTCCCGCACGCGCGGCAGGCGCCGGGCGCGCCGCTCGCCTGCCTCGCGCCGCGCGATGTGCGCCGGTACTCACAGGTGTCCGCGGGGACAGGCTTGTCCCGCACGCGCGGCAGGCGCCGGGCGCGCCGCTCGCCTGCCTCGCGCTGTGCGATGTGCGCCGGTACTCACAGGTGTCCGCGGGGACAGGCTTGTCCCGCACGCGCGGCAGGCGCCGGGCGCGCCGCTCGCCTGCCTCGCGCCGCGCGATGTGCGCCGGTACTCACAGGTGTCCGCGGGGACAGGCTTGTCCCGCACGCGCGGCAGGCGCCGGGCGCGCCGCTCGCCTGCCTCGCGCCGCGCGATGTGCGCCGGTACTCACAGGTGTCCGCGGGGACAGGCTTGTCCCGCACGCGCGGCAGGCGCCGGGCGCGCCGCTCGCCTGCCTCGCGCCGCGCGATGTGCGCCGGTACTCACAGGTGTCCGCGGGGACAGGCTTGTCCCGCACGCGCGGCAGGCGCCGGGCGCGCCGCTCGCCTGCCTCGCGCCGCGCGATGTGCGCCGGTACTCACAGGTGTCCGCGGGGACAGGCTTGTCCCGCACGCGCGGCAGGCGCCGGGCGCGCCGCTCGCCTGCCTCGCGCCGCGCGATGTGCGCCGGTACTCACAGGTGTCCGCGGGGACAGGCTTGTCCCGCACGCGCGGCAGGCGCCGGGCGCGCCGCTCGCCTGCCTCGCGCCGCGCGATGTGCGCCGGTACTCACAGGTGTCCGCGGGGACAGGCTTGTCCCGCACGCGCGGCAGGCGCCGGGCGCGCCGCTCGCCTGCCTCGCGCCGCGCGATGTGCGCCGGTACTCACAGGTGTCCGCGGGGACAGGCTTGTCCCGCACGCGCGGCAGGCGCCGGGCGCGCCGCTCGCCTGCCTCGCGCCGCGCGATGTGCGCCGGTACTCACAGGTGTCCGCGGGGACAGGCTTGTCCCGCACGCGCGGCAGGCGCCGGGCGCGCCGCTCGCCTGCCTCGCGCCGCGCGATGTGCGCCGGTACTCACAGGTGTCCGCGGGGACAGGCTTGTCCCGCACGCGCGGCAGGCGCCGGGCGCGCCGCTCGCCTGCCTCGCGCCGCGCGATGTGCGCCGGTACTCACAGGTGTCCGCGGGGACAGGCTTGTCCCGCACGCGCGGCAGGCGCCGGGCGCGCCGCTCGCCTGCCTCGCGCCGCGCGATGTGCGCCGGTACTCACAGGTGTCCGCGGGGACAGGCTTGTCCCGCACGCGCGGCAGGCGCCGGGCGCGCCGCTCGCCTGCCTCGCGCCGCGCGATGTGCGCCGGTACTCACAGGTGTCCGCGGGGACAGGCTTGTCCCGCACGCGCGGCAGGCGCCGGGCGCGCCGCTCGCCTGCCTCGCGCTGTGCGATGAGGAGCCGCAGACGCTCGATCTCGGCCTGGTACTCGCGCAGCTTGGCGTCCTTCGGGTCCTCGTTGCGGATCGGCTTGTTCTTTATCGCTGCGGAACGAACGAAATTTACACTCATAGGTACTATTTCACGACCGTCCCCGAGAAGGAAAAGGCCGATATCTTTTGTATCTCGCGAGGACTTTAAAACGGGCGAGTCCGATCGGCGATTACCTTTGGCGCGATGTGCGTATCGAAGGGTGGTGATCGTCTCGTCGTAGTTGTAGGAGGCGGGCCCGATGTTCGCGATCATGATCGTTTTGCTGTTCCCGCCCAACGAATCCTGAAGAATTCGCGTCAGCTTCGAGTCTCTGGAATGTACAGTGAACGTTCGTTATACGTGAACTATTGGATTTAAATATGTCTGAATACCTATCGTTAAAATGGAGACGACTGCCAGTCACATTTCAAAAACAGTTCCACCTTGTCGGATATTTCGTACAGTAAGTGCACTTAATCAAAACGCGGTTTCCTCTCGGTATTCGTTTGCTACCAAATTGATTCGTGCAATCGAACCTGTAAGGCACGTGCGAGCTGTTCTCGGCCAGCGCCGAGATGACGTTGCCGAGCGAGGAGAGCGCCTGGTTGATGCGCGAAGCCTCCCGCAGTCTGTCCGCCGAAGCGTTGGTCTTCCTCTGCCGCTCGCTGCCCGCCAAATCGACCAGGTTCAACTTGCCCACACTGAAATATACAGACCGCATAAGCTTCGAACCTTTGATCTATACTTGAAGTCCTATCTCAGATAAGAAGTCTGCGGGGCTAGGTATAACTTGTATTCTGGCAAAAATAACTGGAGCCCTTCGCCTACAGCAAGATTTTAGCCTTCAGCTCATATTGAGTTAAAGTAGGTACTCGAGACGTCTGTATCAAATTCTCCACTTTTAAGAGCTTTTGACATGGTACAGAACAATAATGTTTATATTTACAAACAAGGGCTTTCCAAATAATTCATGCTCAGCTCACGTTTGAAACGACTCGTTTCAAGCCACTTGTGTTCAATGAAAGGGCTCCGCAGCCCCATTTCCGACAGCCGGGCGAACAGAGTGCAACGGACGCACTTCTATTGGCCGTTTCCTTCTCACGAGCACTTCTCTACGCACTGTTATTAGCTAAAGCCGTGTTAATGAATTCAGAACTTTTTAATTAAATTTCAATTTCAATGATTGAAATCTTTTTAAACACCCTTTATTAATGTTTTTGAGTGTCGTCTCTTGAAATACTTGAAGGTCCGTGCTGTATTCCACCTCACCTCGCCTTGGACACGAATGGATTAGGTAACGAGTTATTTAAGGCAGAGAGTAAATAATCTCGAGTAGGAAATGGTCTAGCGGACTTGCTGATAGAGATCGAAAAGAAGACTAGCAATATATGGCAAAAAAAATCCAATTTGACAAAATATATGGATAGAAATGATGCCTGGGAATTCCATACTTTGTGGTACGTATATCTTTATTTTCAGACAAGTCTGTCCAGGCAAAGCAACCTCTTGCAGTTATGCAACAGCCATGTAACACGTGCTACGCACACATGCGTGCAGCGATGCACTCACTCACACCTTCACGCGTTAATTAGTAAAAGAGCCGCGTGCGCATTGCCGTCCTTGTCGTAAAACAGGCGCCAAGTGCCGTATTTACATTTACTTTACTAATTAAACTGCAAATTGCTGAAATATTAATAAAGAATTAAATAAAAAAAAAATTAAAGAATCATTATCATGATAATGGTTCGCCTATCTTAATTTATGAATGTCTGTCTTGCGACTCGAAAAATAGTACAATCTATGTCCTGTCTGTCAGTGCGGTGCTACACGGACATATTCCCCAAATAGTGTAGATACCAGTAGATAATAAATAAAACTTTCAAATAAAAGTAAACTAACTGGATTTCATAAATGATTGCAATGAAAACATCTGATTAGCGTTTAATTCGCACAATAAACGTGAAGTAAAACAAACCTACACAGCAGAGTGTGACCACACTAACACGAAAGCCAAATATTTACATCGAAAAGCAGTGCAGCACTTGGCACTAACGCAAGTGCTCTTGAAGAGTGGACTCGGCACTGGATCAATAGGTTCCTAATAAATGGGATAAACTACAATGTCGAACTGCCATTGTTTTTGGGTCCGTAATCATAATCACGAGTAAAACCAGTTTAAGATTAGAACCTTGAAACACGGAAGAGCGGAAGTGTCACAAGCCTGCTAATCAGCATCTCCAATAGCGTGGGCTACCGTCGGAAGACAGCCTGGCGACTTGCAAATTGCAAGCCCACGCGAAGAGTGAACACCTCCCCCGAATATGGACAGAACCACTTCGATTGAGTAAACTACTACGAGTGCGTCACATGCTATGGAATATTTGACACACTTTGACAGGCCCATAAACAGAACTATAGGTAGGTTCTAAACATTGAATGATTTTTGTCTGAATTCTGAATGCTTACGATGTAAAGGGTTATTTTTCCAAATAATATAAATG